>VXBC01012882.1:147430-161269 GCA_013399945.1 Ploceus nigricollis
CTCAAGCCTAGTAAATAATTTTTAAATATTTCCATGCAGGGCTGTTAGTTTGTTTGAACCTTTCAGCTGATTCAGCACTGGAGCAATGGAAATTAATGATTAATGGTTTGCTTATTTTACAGACAAACAGCCCACAAGCCAATTGCCCACTAATATTTCCCTGATGAGCACAGGATTATTTCTGTGTTGCAGTAGGTTGCTGAGAAACTACACTCCTACATTCCCAGACTGTTCATGATTTTGGTAACAACTGCATGAAATGGACTGCCTGTTATCGTATTTAAACTTAGCACGTAGGCTTGTTTGTTCACCATAGGTCATAAAGTTGACTGAAAAATTACACAGAATTTAATTTCAACATAAAAATAATTTTGAAATTAAATTCATGGGGAAAAAATAAAAAAGAGATTGTTTCATTTAAGGACAAAAGAGATAGAAGTAAAACATGGGGGGAAAAATGAAATGAAAAAGCAATACATTGGCTGATTGACATAAGCTGTTCTTACAGTTTGTACAGCAAAATATTACTTTCCCAAACAAATAATTTTCTTCATTTTTTTTTAATTCAGTAGTGTCAAAATGATTTTTTTCTGCTTTCCAGATATTTAAAATCTTTCACTGTACAAGTACAGACTAATGAGTACTACAGAAGGTGGTTTTGAAGTTCGTTCTAAGGAATGAGATAAAAATGTAGTAAAACGTAGAGGTTTTCCCTTTTCATCTCTTCCAGAGCTGAAGTTGAAAATTTTACTTATATACTAGTCCAGTGTTCTCAGGGTCTGAAAAAAAAAATTACTTCCTCTGAATAAATGCGAAGAGAAATATGGTACTGCAATTTCAAACCCAAACAGAAAAGACAGAAGGAGGGACTGGGTCTCATTATTTACATTTTCTTTTTTCATGTTCCCTTGTGTCCCTTTGAACTTCTTAGTACCTTAGAATTTCTTAGAAGATAATAGCAATACCAAAATTCCATTTTAAAGGCATCTGTAGCTCAAAAGGACTGGGAGGGTGTCAGTTTGGGGGGGTTTGTTAGGTTTGTTTTTTAAATATCAGCCATGTAGGCTGTATATCAAATGTGTGCATCCTGAAACTGTCATTTCAAAGGACAAGGATGAAAAAAAAAACCTGCAAATCTCTCTAAAAGCTTACAGGCTACATGTTTGTCATATTTAAACTTTTATCTTGATTATCCAAAAAATCACTGGTGGAATTCTTGGGCCACTATCCCCCCCATTACTTTCCCCTCTTCCTCCCTTTTTGTTAAGGCTGATGAATTCAAGTCCATAAATTTCAGTTCTCAGAAGAAGCACAACCCAACAAGA
Organism: Ploceus nigricollis; assembly: GCA_013399945.1. Lineage (NCBI taxonomy): Eukaryota > Metazoa > Chordata > Aves > Passeriformes > Ploceidae > Ploceus > Ploceus nigricollis. Next base: position 148,756 of record VXBC01012882.1, read on the forward strand.
TATTGACTGCCATCAGCTCTTTCCATGAACTCAAGGGAACTGAAGTATTCAGCACTTTGCAGAAGCAGGTTCATTGCTACAGCAGGGCCAGGATAAGCCCCACGCAGAAGTCTAAGGGAATCTCAATTCACTCAGGCCTGTTGATCATCCCAGCCATGGAAAAATCATGAAATGCCATTTGCCTTGAGAGAAATCTTTCAGTCATGCCCAAAGCTGGCACAGAGCAGAGAGCTGAAAACTGCAGAGAGGCAGTTTTTTTCCTAGGAGAAAAATTGTAGAATCATAGAATTGTTTAGGTTGGAAAAGACCTAAAGATCATTGAATCCAGCCACTAACAGATCACAGATATGTCCACTATAAAACCATGTCCCTAAAAGCCACACCTAAACATCTTTTAAATATCTCCAGCAATGGTGACTCAACCGCTTTACTGGGAAGCTTTTTCCAGTGCTTGAAAATCCTTTTGGTGAAGGATTTTTCTAACACCCAATATAAATCTCCCTGGTGAAACTTAAGAGTTATAGAATCATAAAGTGATTATGATTGGAAGGGACCTTGAAGATCAGGTAATTCCAACACCCCTGCCATGAACAGGAATATCATTCACTAGATCATGTTGCTTAGGGCCCCATCCAACCTGTCTTTCAATACTTCCAGGGTAAGTCATTCACAGCATATCTGGGCAACCTGTTCCAGGGCTTCATCATCCTCTGAGCAAAAATTTCTTCCATTTTTCTAGCCTAAATTTTTTCTCTTTCAGTTTAAAACTACTGCCCTTTGTCCTGTTACTATCTACCCACAAAAAAATTTTCTTTCCCTCCTTTTTATAAGTCTCCTTAAAGTACTGGAAGGTCACAATGTGGTCTCCCTGATGCCTTCTCCAGGCTGAACAACTCTAGCTCTCCCAGCCTGTCTTTCTAAGAGAAATGTTCATCCCTCTGATCATCTTCATGCCCTCCTGTGGACCCATTGTAGCAGGCTCATGTCTTTATTGTGCTAAGAACCCCAGGGCTGGATGCAGCACTCCAGGTGGGCTCTCACAAGGACAGAGTTGAGGGGCAGAATCACCTCACTTTCTCTGTTGGCCATGCTGCTTTGGATGTAACCCAGGACACAACTGGCCTGCTGGGCTGAGAGCTCACACTGCTGACTTGTGTGCAGCTTTTCAGTGGCAAGAACCCTCAAGTTCTCTTCTGCAGGGATGTTCTCAGTAAGGTCTTCCAGTCTGCGCTCATGTCCAAGATTACCCCAACTGAGGTGCAGTCCTTGACTTGGACTTGTTAAATTAAATTAGGTTCTTGTGGGTCCACTTCTCAAGCTTGTCCAGGTCCCTCTGGATGGTACCCTCTCTGTCTGTTAACTTCATCACTCAGCTTCATGTCATCTCCAAACTTGCTGAGGCTGCACTTGATCCCACTGTCTGTGTCTTTGAAAAAGATGTTGAAGAACACTAGTCCTAAGACAGAGCTCTGAGTTCTGTGGTCAAAGTGCCATTTACTGCAACTCTTCGGCTGTGTCCATCCAGCCAATTCCTTATTCACTGAATAGTCCATCCACCAAATCATACGGGACCATATCAAAAGTCTTGCAGAAATATAGATGGATGATGTCTGTTGGTCTTCTGTCACCATTGCCATCACTCCATCCTAGACGACACCAGGCTGGTCAAGCATGATTTACACTTAGTAAGGCCATGCTGCCGTTCTGGCTGCCTGAAATCACCTCCTTGTCTTTTATGTGCCATATAACAGCTTCTAGGAGGATCTGCTCCATAATCTTCCCAGCCACTGAGGTGAGGCTGCCTGATCTGTGGTTCCTCAGATCTTCCTTTCGCCTCTTTTTAAAGATGGGAGTGGTGTTTCCTTTTTTCCAGCCACCAATGACTTTGCCTTGACTTTTCAAATATGATGAGATTGTCTTGGCAACAGCATCAATCAGATCCCTCAGGATTGGAGAATGTATGTCATCGGGTCCTGTAGACTTGGAGCTATTCAGCTTCATCCAGTTGTCCTGAACCTGCTCTTCACTTACAATGGGAGGCACTTCACTGCTCCTGCACCCACCCAAAGGATCAGGGACTTGAGGGACATAGGAAGCCCAACTGCCAGTGAATACTGAGGCAAAGAATCTAGTACCTCAGTCTTCTCCATATCTGTTGCCACTTCCTTGAAGTAACTTCATGTTCTTCTATCTCTTGCTACCTGGGGGAAGAGACCAGCTTCCACCTCCCTACAACATCCTCTTGGATGGTTGTAGAGAGCAATAAGGGAGCTGATATGCTGAAATCTGGAAGTGATAGGAGTCTGACATGTGAAGGAGTGAGTCTCTGTGCAGCACCACTTGGCAGCAGTAGCTGCCAGATAATCAAGGAAGTACGTGGGTTAATTACAACTGAATCACTGACCGTAAAATGATGCACCAGTAAAACCAAAGTGTGCCAAGCGGATTGATTTACAAAAGTTGCAAATTTCTAGGAATTCCATTTCTGCAAAGTGTCAGAAAAACAAAAACTGGGAAAAATGGGGACATTCCAGCCATTAAATTTTCTGGAATTGTTAGCCATCTGTTCCCAGAGAAACGGATGAGTCACTTATCAGTTGTCATCTGCTCTACAATCCCATCACTACCACAGCCCTCAGGAAATGAGCAAGTTAGTAATAAATCCTGTATTTTAAACAGGAAATGATTCTTCAGCTGGGGACGTCTAAAAAAGAAACAACCTGCTGTCTTCCAAATGGTATGTAGTGAAATGACTGTGCTCCTCAGTCACCCCTGGAGAAGTTTAATGGCTTGACTCTGCTGACTTACTGTCATTATGAGATCTATTGGGGCAGGGGCAGGTCGTGAAGCCAATGTTATAAAACTGAGATAAAGATTAGACTGTGTTTGGAGTCTGGGGTGTGAAGGGCAGTATCAGGGACACTGACCTGGTTGCTTCTGAGATTTTTTTTGCCTTGCTGTAGTTCCTGGCTGCAGCCTGCAGCCTCTCTGCTCCTGATGCACCAAGGGACAGTAGACCAGCCATGTAAGGCAAAGGCCATGGCTATACTTAGGTCAACAGAAAGCAAAGTAACTTATGAAAAACTCCTTCCTCTGCCTTGTCTTCCCTTCCAAAAACTTTGTGCTTTCCTGACATACAGATTACAGGAAAACAGAAAGGACATATGGACACTGTCAATGGGATAAACTGATTCTAACAGAAGACAAGGTAGGAGATAGAGACAATAATTTGATTATGTGATGAATAATATGCAAATGATAGGTGTCTGCTGTCAATTTAAAAGGTCAGAGCTGGAGTGAAGCAGAGAAATTTCCTTGCTTGTAAATAGTGGTGTCTAAACTAACCTTGAACCCAATCTCTCTCATGCACAAAGCCTGTGTGAAACAGTAAATGTTATGAGGTGGATTGAGCACCATCCTGTTAGGTCTGCAGAGATGGGTCTTTTCTCTGCTTGTGCTAAGTTCCCTCAGGGGATTATAATCATCAGTCATTCAACAGCTTTATAGGCTGGGAGGCACATTCTGCTGATCTTGCTTAGGGGTGATTCTCTGTTAAGGACTCTTCATCATCCTAGTACTTAGATGTTATGGCATATCAATGTGGACCCTTCTGAATCTTTTCCGGGGTGGTAGCTTTCAAGTCTTTAGAGTATGCTTGTGTCTTCCTACGGTTTGTTGCTAAAATTATGACAAAATACAAGCAATAGAAAATTAGCTCAAATAGGTGAGATGTGCATCTAATGTTTTTGTTCTTTTAATGCATAACACTCTCATTCAGAAAAACTGAAACCCAACAACCAAAACAACCAACCTAAGATCTGTTTTCAGAACTGGCAAAATACTCGTTTTGAAAGGCATCTTTCACCAGTTAGAAAGGTGTTAGGACAAATTGCATAACAGCCATGCATATCAAAATTTTAAGTAAGAGACAGACCTTTTTGAAAAGAAGCTGATTAGTATTGAGAACAAAACACTGTGCAATGTGATGGATTCTTAATTTCTAAAAATTCACAGTCAAAAGTGAATTCAAAATACAAGATTTAGTTGAATGCAAACTGAATTTAAAAATGGATGAAATACTACAGCTTGTGATAAAAAGAATAAGAGCCCAATGGTCCTTGGTGGCCTGGAAATCTGTAATGGAGCACAATATTAAAAGATGCTAGTTTTCTTAAAATACTCTTAAACTACCAAGTCTGTTTCAGCTACCTTTGCTGTCAGTTGTACATGACTGACTCAGCAGCCTCTACAGACTACAGCATTTTATGATGGAGATTCTCTCTGAAAACTTGTCAATGGCAATATTTCTTTTTTTCTCTTTTACTCCTTATACTTCACATTTTTCTCTATTATCTTATTGCTTTTGGACATGCTTGTTAGACTGCTCTTGATTTTGTTGCTCTTTCAGCATTTATCTATGTGTAAGGTTCTTAGGGCCAAAGTTTTTGCTCAAGCTTTTATCTTCTTTTTAAATTGGCAGTATTACCAGTTTGGGCATGCTACTGCAAATCTTTCTTTTCTGACAACAATACTTTGCCAATGACAGTAAAATTTTCTGGTTCAGTTCAGGAATCTTTAATCTGAACCCACTTATTCAGTTCATTGGACTAATTGCATTTAAAAAAAACCCAGACAATTGCCCAGGTCTAAACCACATATGTAGAGAGCAGGGCTGAGTCTTGAATGAAGAAACAATTCAATGGGGATTAGTTTTCATTCATTTTTCAATAATCTGTCTTTGTCTCAGTCTGAAAAAAACCCCCAACCTTTATAAACTCCTGAGTAAGCTCTGATTGGCTGCTTCTCAGAATGCTTTTATCTTGTTTTGTGGGAAAATAATCTGTGGTTTTGGGTTTGAGTAGAAACTTTTTGGTAAGTGTTCTCCAGCTGGGATTTTTGAAAACACACATGCACGCGCGCGCGCGCGCGCGCACGCACACACACACACACACACACATTCTGCTTTCTCTGACTTTACACTTTACACTTTATGCTTTAGTTCTGGAACAACCCAGGCTGTAGGTGATCAAAGCTTGTGACACAACACTTCATGGAGACAGGTGAAACAGCTTATAGACAACTATTACAGGTCTGTGGAACTGCACAGGCAGCTGCATCTCTCTGGCATTTCCTCTGCCTTTAATTTTAACATCACTTTTTCCCAAGCAAATTTGGAATTGCTTCAGTTTATGCTGGTGGCAGCTGAGCTATGCAAAATTTTTATTTTCAAATACAACTTCATTACCTGCATTTGGATTTCATTAGAAGCATGACCTGCAGCCATTGCTTGTACATTTTCCTAATTGCATAAATCACTTAAATGAGCTTCTACAGTATACATTTCCAAAGAGCACCATGAGAATCTCACAGTTTCTCATGAAGTCAGTTGAGACAAAACACAACAGCTTTTGAGGAATGCTAGGGAATGAGAAAAGAGATACAAGTACAGGAAATAATGATGGGCTTAATGAAGACATAGAAAGAAGTTCTCATAATGTTTTCTTGTAATAACAGTGTGGGCAGGGTAGTTACTTTATAATCATAATTGAACAAACTGAAAAATCATGAAAAAGGGTTTAATGCTCACAAGACAAATTGAATCCATGCATTTCACTTTAACACATTATACTGAAACAAAGAGCTTGGCAGGATAAAAAGCTTCAATTAGACAGTCATAGCATGTTATGAAAAAATAAGCACAGTTTTTAAAGAGACAGAAACTCTCCTGACTGAAGTGATAATCCAGCCTAGAACACCTGAGACTACAGAGTACCTAAGCATGGTGACAACTTAAATATTAAGAGTAATATTCTTGTTCTTAATTTTCATTTCCAAGTTTGAAGTGAAGTTCAAAAGTTAGTGAAAAATCTGTGTGTCCTTTGGTATATATCATCGTCTGCCAGCTACTGCCTTGGATCTCTATTGCACAATCTATTCTTCTGGGGGAACAGATAACAGCCACTCTTCTTCAAGAAACAGGACTGCTACTGCTACTCAGGCTGGCATCAGTTATGCTGAGGTCTAGGTATTCATTTGGACAGCTGCCTTAAAATTCCTTAAAAAATTCCTTAAAACTGAATGAAAATGGATACCCACAAACTGGCTAGGAGCAATTCATCAAAAACCCAGCTCTACTGAAGGCAAGAGAGCTATGAAAGAAAAATATACCTTTTCCAAAGCCAAGGAGAGCACCTTCAGAGCCTGTTTGTACAACCATCAGTCTAAGACTTGCACCGCAAATATATGTGGTCTCAGTCTTTTTCAACACAGACAATTTCTCTGCAATCAAATTTTTCCTCTCTGGCCTCACTGCAGAAACTGTCTGCAGAGAGGCTATATTGGAAGGCAAGGGCTGTGTTGTCACTGTATATCAGATTTCCTTAGCTTTGCAGTGTGTCCACCTCATGTTCCTAAACTTGTGGAAGTCAAAGTGACTTTGAACAAGGCTGTTCTTGCACTCCCTGCTATTTTCTGTGTTAAACACAGAGAATATGCTCAAGAATGCTCTCTTGGCTGAGAGCAGCTGTTGAGTGGATGAACTGACAGTGGCTTGATCCAAAGAGCTGCCACTGGCCAATGATAAAATCAGTGCACTAGGAAGGCTGAGTAACACGTGTAGAGCCGCAAACACAGAAATGAAAGCACAAGTGGATTTGTCAGAAGTCTTTGGGGATGGCTAGATGTGAACAGATTTCCCTTCTGTCATACAAGTTAACATGGAACAATGTATGGCTATTTTCAAACTGTGCTTCCCAGAAGTCAGTTTGTAAGAGTTGACTGCTGTGGGGTAACTAGAACAACTAGTCACTTTGCAGTAAGCTAACATCCACTAGCATTACTTTCAGTTAAGGTCTATAAAATATTACGGATGCAAGTTAACACAGAAATGGCAGAGCAGCTGTATATCATTTAGTATTCACAGAGTTGTTAACAATCAGAGACCAGTTTCCCTCATCACTAGTTCTATGACTGAAATGCCATTATCTTTTGAACAGGTGTCTTTAACTAGAAGACAGCATATATGTATGAAGGAGCAGACGCAGATCCCCTTAGAGATGAAATGTAATACCCCTTAAGGGAAAAATTAAACATCATCAAGGTGAGATTTTAATTGCCATAGCTATCAGAGATTCAAGATAGGTGTCATTTTCTACTGAATTATTTTGAAATTTAATGTAAGAAACAATTGAAGAAAAACCTACTAGATACATTCATCAATATTTTGTGTAGGGGGTTTTCTATATTTTCTTCTTAGTCATATCATAGAATCATTGAATCATAGAATCACAGAATCATTGACTCATAGGGTGGTCTGAGTTGGAAGGTACCTGCAAGTTCATCATTCATACCCTGGCTTCAGATAGAGACACCTCACACTAGACCAGGTTGCCCAGAGCCCCATCCAGTTTGGCTCTGAAACTCCCAGGGAGGTGACATCCACCACTTCTCTGGGCAAATGCCACCTAGTAATTTAACCATCCAGTCATCTTGCATCTCATCCTCTTAGAAAACATCTTTACATATGGATATCTACTCTTCCTCTAGTCTTTTGAATTTAGCTCTCTGTCCTTTTTTTTTTTTTTTTGGTATAGTCACAGAGTAGATATCCATAACACTAGGACTTGAACAGAAATGTCAATGTCTTTCAGGAACAGAAACAGGAAAATAACATCGCCTATTGCCAATTCATCACTGTTGAAGAGCTGGAACACATCTTCCAGTGAGGATATCTTTGACACGGGCAGCTTATGCTTTCTGAGAATTGAAGAAAGAAGCACCTTAGATATAGGAAAAGAGTATTTTATTCTTGTTCTTCAGTCTCGTGTGCTGAATTAAACACTGTAAGGTTTGCTGGTCTGGAGTAACTTGCAACTTTGCAGTACCTGAGTAATCTGCAGAGAAAAGAAGGGAGACATTATCCTGAATAAAAAGTCACCTTGTAGTTTTTGTCAATAGATCAAAAGACTACAAAATAAAGTTGACAGGTTGTCTTGATTTGGCTGAAGATACAATTTTCTGATTTGAAAAAAACAAAGGCAAAGGCATAGAAAGTTAGCTTTTATCCTGCCTAACAAGGTATAAATAATTTGTTTAGTGCAAAGCCATTTTTGATTGTAGAATGTCTGTACAATATATTAAAATGTGCTATTTTAAAGGTAGACACAATATAAAAACAATGCTCATCTGCTTGATCCAGAAGATAGCTTGTCCCTTTCAAACACATGTTTTTCCATAGTGTCCATGAACTGATTTTTAGTGTGTGGATTACGGCCACATTACTCACAATCAATGGTCCAACAGTTGTCAGGTATTAGCCAAAAGATGATGAATTTTCAGTTGGACTCTCACTGGAGCCAGAAAAGAAATTTGTGGTTACAAGCTGACCAAAAGACTCCAAGGGACAGGAAAAGATCCTTGACTTTCACTGGTTTTGTTTCAGAGGTGAGCCCTAGTGCCTAGCCCGAGATGGAGATCTGACAGCAGAATTAGAAATTAGTCTTTTCTGGGTAGGAAATCTGGGGAAGTTGGGTAGCTCTTAAGGTAACTATTCCCCAGTGCTCCTGGGGATCCTGAGGTCTTCTGCTGATGGATTATGCTTGAGGCTGCTTGCACTGGCATTTTATCTGCACTGCAGCCCATTCACCACCCTGCATGTGGCATTCTCAGATTTCAATCTCCAGATTTAAATATAGAAGGACAGACACAGGAAGATTTGCTCTGCTGCTAAAGCAGCTCCTCATTAACAAGACAATGTTTTCCAACTAATGTCATCTGCATCCACTGTCCATTTTACTTAGGTTTTGTAAGATTACAGTCTCCTGAGCAAGTGTGTCCCTCCTTGTTCTTGCAAAGTTCTCTCATTTCAAGAGAAAACATCCTCTAAAATGCACCAGTATGCCATTTTAATCTTTTTCTAGGGAATATAAGCTTTAAAACCCATGGTGATTAAAGTTGTTTCTGTTATATTCTGTCAGACTACTGAAATATCTTCTGAAGAAAATGAGTGGGCTCATAAAGATATTTTATAATCCCAAACCATTCCATCACTGCAAATTTAAAAAATTCCTGTGGTCCTCAGCTGTTATTCCTGCAGTAGTTCTCAGACTGGCCTGTAAGCATACTCCTCTGTGCATGTTTTTAACCTAAATATTGTTGATTTTAACATGAACTCTACCTTGAAGTAATGGACAGTTTATAATGCAGCAGTGTTAGAGACAGTATATATTTAAGAAAATTTGGGAAAACTGACATTGTTTGGGAAAACTGACGTTCCTTAAAAATGACCACCAGCAGTCTTAACATGGAGAGAAAACTCTCAGTATTCAAATAAATCATAAATATATAATGTATCTCGTATATCTGTAAGTGGCCCAGAAATACTGAGCTGGTGAGACTGGGCTCATATTTTTCCTAACCTGTAGCAGTTTCTTTAGGGGCTCTCTCACTTGCACAGACTTCATCTTTAATGTATTTTGAAGCCTGGCTGTCTGTTCTCCTCCCAGATTCTCTGTTTCCCTCAGGCTGTAGAAGGTGAAGCATGCCAGTCTTCACCCAGCTCTTCTACTACTGCTGCTGTGGAAACTTGAACGCTTTGCCTTTGGCATTATGCTACAGAAAAAATCATGCAAGATATTTGATTGCTTCATTCTACCTTCCAGACAGGCAGAGAGTTTGCAGAAGGCACCTACTGCTTCACACAGGTAATAAATAAGGTACGTTTAGGCACAGTGGGGTGGAACATTGGGGCCCATAGAGGGAATCTCACAGGAGAGGGGAACCATTGATGGAAACATGCAGCTGGAGCCAGAGGGAGGGCCAAATCCTGTGGTGATCATCACAGCAAGCTCAGTGAGGTCTGCTCCAAGCTCCTTGCTTGCATGTCTCAGGAGGCATCTAAACCACAGCGAAGCAGGAAGCTACGTGCAGCACTTGTAACATAGAAAGAGGAAATACTTAAAAACATTTAAAAGCACCGCTAAATAAATTAATGGAAATAATATTCTGAAGTAAAATTTATGCATGTTTGAATGCTTCCATGAGAGATTAGCTCAGTTTGCAGACCAAATATTGAGGTTTTCAGCTTCAAGTTATATTGGGGCTTGACAATAAACCTACATCCTTTTTCCAGTTTATATCCTTGTCAGAAACAACATGATCTCAGTTATCCAAAAGGATGGCACATGTGGGTGGCAGCTCATGAGATGGAACAAGAGACACATCTTGGCTGATTTAGTTGCAGGTAGCAATTTTTGTTAGAAAATTTTACAGGTGTGATATGGGAAAGTGTGATGAGGAGAAGAGAGGAGGAGAAGCAAACAGAAGCCACTTTTACTCATCTGCTTCTGCAGATGACAGCTGATAGGCCAGTAAGGGCCCACAACTTCATGGCTCTGGGGAGTGTTTAACTAGCAGAAAAAATGGAAGAATTGGGTTCATCGATACAGTATTCTGGACAGAACAGCAGCAATGTTGCATACAGTTATACAAGATTTTTGCTTTTATTTATTATATATCCCCCTGTCCTTTTGCATTTGGGCTTGGGTTCTTGTGTGTGCTGAAAAACAGCTGCAAAATCAAGGCCTTACCTTTGCAGTGGAGTTAAAAACAATTTGTCTCTACTCTTGTGGATTTACAACATACTGCAAAAATTCATACAACAAACTGAATGTTTTGAAATTCAATAGAAAAGTACTGATTGTATTTACTTCCTGAATATATGATCTCTTTTTGATGTTTTATAGGAAAAAAAGTTTTAGTGGTGAGAATATTCATTCACTGAAACAATCTTGCCCAGGGATGTGGTGAGGTCCCCATCACTGGAGATTTTCAAGATGTGGCTGGACAGAGTGATGGGTAATCTCATCCAGGCTGTATTTCTGATAAAATGTTGGACCAGGCAATCTTTTGAGATCCCTTCCAGCCTGGGTTGTCCTATAAGTCTGTGTTTTGCTGATTTCTTTTTTGCCCTGCTACAGATGCCTGTGACCAGCTTAGGCCCTTGAGAGACTACTTGTTGAGACAACTACTGTTGTTAACTACTACTTTTAAAAAGGACAGGACGCTTTCTTTCAATTTTTAATTTTGTGTTTTCTTATTTGATTCTTTGCCCTGTTCTAAGCATTCTGTGCTGCATGCTGAAGAGAAAACAAACAATGAGTATTTTCCTATAATATTAGAAGGGATTTGTTTTAGGTCCTAGGCCATTGTGTGTGCTTGCGCTGAAGATCAATACAGTTGACTTCCTTTTCTAGCATAGTTTATGAGAAGTACTGACCATTTCCACTTCATCTAACAAACAGCCTCAGTCCTCCTTGCAGCGTGCCTGGGAGGCTTTGTGGATGCAGCCTTTGTGAGGCCACGTCTGCAAAACATCATCTGCACATCCTTTCCCCCTCAGAGCAGGAAATTCAATACTGAAAAAAATTAGACATTTTTTGAATCTTTGCCATCTGCAAATTGAGAAAAGCAATGCAGGCCTCTGCAAAGCTTGAGAGAAGCTATTGTATGGGAAGAGATCTCATACTGCTAAATCTGAAAGACAAAGAAACAGAAATCAGTCTCTTTCCAGTATAAATCCTGGTACTTGTCACCTCTTTGGCTGGTGACCTGGTGGCATCTTTTGCAAAAGGTACATAAATCCAGTTGGAGCAGCCCTACAAAACAGCTCCTGGGATGCCTGTTTCCTCACTGGGTACCCCATTAAGAAAAGTGTGTCAAGGCTTCACTCACGGCTTCTTTAGCAGTTCAGCAATGTCTGTTAGCAACTATTGTATTCTCAGAGGCTCCTTCAAGCACCAGCCCATCTAAAGCTCATTTATTCTGTTCATTAAATGCTGAGAAAGCTTCTGTAATGATTGAGGTCCTGTCACTAAAAGGAGGAGTGGCAGCAGGGCCGTTTGCTGACCTCACATCCATAATGGGTTTTCGGTCCTTTGTTTGTCACATTACAGAAGTCTTACTGGGTCCTCGCATGAGTAAACTTGTTTTGTTGTTTTGTTTGCTGTTGAGTACAATTTACTATGTCTTCTGGTAAGTTGATTTAGCTATTACCTATGCTGTATCCGACAAAAATAAAAATTACCTTTTGGACGTAGAAAAACTAAATAGATTTTAAAAACCTTTGAGATCCTAATGTGTTGTTAAAGACTAGTCAAATAACAAAAACTGCAGCAGCCATCTTTTCTGGAATGGGTTCTCTTCTCACTGATTCCACCATCACTCTTGATAGATATATTTAATATAAAATACTGTTTTGGCAGAAATTATTTTACTTCAGATCCCGTGTTTCAATCAAATTTCACATGTAGGTTAAACAAAGAGATGTCTTGTCTCCTCTCTTATGTGCCTATTTACTCAAATCTCTTGGTGTATTTAATGCAAAGGCCTGTCCTAAAATGACAGGATGTTTTCATCTAGACACAAAGTAAAGTGTTATGTTATTGAAGAAGACAACCTCATCAGCAACATTGAGATTTATCACATTACAGTTACCTTTTCACCAGCCAAAAAAAAA
>VXBC01012890.1:0-30424 GCA_013399945.1 Ploceus nigricollis
ATGATTTACCTTCAGTGAATCCACACTGACTACCCCATATCAGCTCCTTGTCATCCAGGTAGATAAAGATAACCTCCAGCATGAGGCGCTCCATCACTTTCCCAGGGATTGAGGTGAGGCTGCCCGCCCAGTAATTCCCTGGGTCCTCCTTCTTGCCCTTTTTGAAGACCAGGGTGACATTTGCTTTCTTCCAGCCTTCAGGCACCTCTCCTGATGGTCATGCCCTTTCAGAGATGACCGTGAGCAGCCTAGCTGTGGTGTTCTCTAGCTCTCTCAGCACTCCTGGATGCATCCCATCAGGACCATTGGACTTGTGGATGTCAGATTTACCTAGCTGTTCTCTAACCCAATCCTCCTTGACCAATGGAAAGCCTTCCTTCCAACATTCCTTTACCCTGGTCTCTTGGGTCAGAGATTCCCAAGGGCTGGTCCTGCCAGCAAAGACTGATGCAAAGAAGATGTTCAGTTAACTCCCTTCTCCATGTCCTTTGTTACCAGGGTCCCTCTTCCATTCAGTAACAGGCCTCAGTGTTCAATGGCAATCTCCTTTCCCACACCTCTGAAATGGATGGGGACTGGAGGAGCAAAATGCTTCTCAGGTTCATGATCACCTGACGAACCTGAATGCACAAAAGTCTGTAGGAGATGCATCACAGAGGCCCAAAAGAATTGGCTGATGTAGCTGCTAAGCCACTCTACATGAGATTTGAAAAGTCACAGTAGTCAGTGAAGTTCCAGGTGACTGGAAAGAGGGAAATATTGTACCCATCTGTCCAGAGGGTAGAATGGAGGACCCTGGGAATTAGCCTCACTTCTGTGCCTGGGAAGGTCATGGAACAGAAGCTCTGCTAAGGCACATGGAGACATGGAAGTGATTTGAGACAGCCAGAATGGCTTATCCAAGGGCAAGTTCTGCCTGAGCAACCTCGTGGTCTTCTACAATGGCTTGATAGCAGTGACATACAGAACAAAGGGCAAACTACATTATCTTTTCAAACATGGATGCATTCATTAAAAAATTCTTAATCATAGAATTAATCTTAGAATCACAGAAGTTGTTTTCTGAAAGACAGAAATATGCTGAACTCATCTATGTTTCAAATACCCAAAAAGTCCAGATACTTGGAGTACTGTTCCATGTATCTGAGAGCAGGACAGAATCCAAAACTGTAAAATAAAACCAAAGCTATGATTTTGAACATCTTGAAAGAAAATGCTAAAAATAAACAACAACAATGGGAAAATATGAAAAGGTGATATTTAAACAATAAGTAGCTGTAGAATACACCACGGTTTCTTTTCTTTACAAAACACTGCCAGAATCTCTCCACTTAAGGCTATTTTAGCAAAACTGTACTCACCTCATTGCAATTACTGTACATTGATGGTATAGATGTTTATGCTGTGGCTCAAGCTGAAAAAACAACTGAAAATTACTATGCAGCATACACAACTAACAGCAAAAATGAGAAAGGGGTTATATATGGGACCTTTGTTTGAAAAGACAGTAACACAAAACCTGGCACTCTCTTTGGGGTGTAAAATAAATTCCAATAAGGTAACCATAGAAAGTTTCCAACTTTTAATTGCTAGATATTTACTATTCTGCTAGTTATTTCTTTAGGATGTAGCTAGATTGGCAACATTTATAAGTTTTCTTCAAGCTTTTTTAGTGTCCTAGTAAGAAATAAGAATTTGAATAACAGGAATAATCTATGTAAGTGGAAAAAAAAAAAAAAAAGACACTCCCAGAAAATATTTTATGTGTAACTAACTCTAAAAGCTTCAGAGGTGAATAGACTATATCGCCCAGTGATCCTACTTCACAAGACGTTTTATTTTCTCCTGAACAACAGCACATTAGCCATGCTGCAAAAATAAGTAGAGATACAAAAACATGCACCACCAGAATTATTCATGTTGTTTGTCTCATAGTGCCTGCATCCACTTTCACACCCTTCCCTCTCAATTTCCTTACTTTGTTCTAGATTTTTTTGGTCTCCTCTCAGTTATCTATTCCTAGTGTATCATCTTCACAATCTTACCCATATTTTTCTCACTTTATTTGAGAAGTTATTTGAAAAGAGGGCCATAACTGAACTTTCTATTGCAGAGACCTCCAAAAAATAAAAAACACATTTGTATATGACTGCTCTGCAATGGGGTGATAAATACAATTATGAGGTCGAGAAGGAGGTCATCCTATGGAGCCTCTGTGAAAAGTGGTGAAGTGGTACTTCCCTAAAGACAGCCCGCAGAAGATGGCCATGTACTCATTCACAGAATTAGGAGTACGGACACAGACAATTCTCCTGATGCTCCATGGAGGGCAGGACTCCTCCTCCCCTGCTGGGTCTCGGCTGAACCATCAACACTACAGCCTCCAAAACAACAGCATAAGGCTTGGTGTGGTTTTGCTTGACAAAAATGTGACTGCTCTAGTCCTACACCAATTAACTAACAGAGGCTGTAAGATTAAGCAGGACAAAAAACCCCAAAGAAGTAAGTTTATGGCATTTTCTTTTCTCTTTTAAACTTATTTCACTGCTTTTCTTATTTGCCCAGAAAAAGAACTGGATGCATGTTAAACCACAAGAACATTTGACCACAGCATAAGATAAGTTATACTTCGCTAATGCCAGGTTAATGATGAACATGAGCAAAATATTTGTGATTGGCTGAAAAAAATAAGATCGCATTGATGTTAATGTTGCATTAACCTTATAAAATAGCTGATTTGGGGAAGTTAAGAGTTTTTGAGTGATGAGTGCTTAAACTTTCACTTGAAATCCAATTTCATGCTAGGAGGTACTCTCTGAACTTATTATTCTGCTTAATTTTTTAAAATTAAAGTCCCTCAAGAAAGGATCTTAAGTCAAAGATCCTCTCAGGCATAAAAAGAGAAAGGAATAACTTTGGAGAACAAAAGGCTGGGTTCAGGAAATAAACAATGCACTTTTAATGCAGAGGGCCACTGCCAACAGAGCATTACAGAGCTACATGTTCCTGAGGGATATGGAACAGGAAGGGAGAAGTAAGGTAAGTCTGATGAGCATGATGAGCCAGTCATAGAACTGACTGCAGCACTGCAAAAGTCAGCACCTGGATATTGAAATGGCAGATTCAAATAAGAGCTATAAAAATGCGGGGAAAATGTGGATTTTTATATATATAAAGCCATTATTGCTACTGATGAACAAGGATTCTAATTAGTTTATAAGAACATATTTTAATGGCCATTAGTTATTAAAAATAAACTGAGTATTAGGACATATTACTGTACCACATTATAAATCGAGGAGTCTGTCTCATTTTAATTACCATGTACTGTTCTGCTCCCNCAACAATTGCAGGTTTGCAGTAGCTTCCATGGGAAGTATGCTAAGTGGATAAGGACTCTTCAGAAAAGAGACAACTGAAGAAAGAAGTTGCAGAGGTCTTTAGTATTCTGAGTTACTGGGAGTAGCAGCAGAGCAACAGGGACCTCTCAATCTGTCACCATAAACATACTATAGAAAAGATTATCTAGCTCTTCAATTCCTTCACATTGCAGACGGTTCTCAGATGCCAGTGAACAAAATATCCAGCAGGAGGCAGAGGACTGTAAACCTTTGCACTTGTCAACACTGAATCCACTGGAAAAAAATTAATAACTTAAAGGAGGCCTTACAGTTAACAAGAAGTGAAAACTAAACAATCCTGCTTTGTTTATTTCAAATTGTGAGTGTGAGTCTTTCCTCAAGATACATCTATTGAAATGTGCGAGCATCTTTCACAAACACATAAAAGAATAGTTATATACATAAGTGTTCAGCATTTAGATTTTCTTTTAGTACTTTATCGATTTACTTTTCTTCTCTGTTAAAAAACAACTGTTCTTTTGCTTGGGGTAGAAAAAGATTAGCTATGACATGTGAACCACCATTACCCCATTTGTGAAATTACTCATTCTAGATGTAAAAGAAATGTTTCTGCTCAGTGCAAACTCCGTTGTTCAGTGCTTTTCTCGATTCAGCTTACTTGACTTGAATCTACTCGACTGACCTCTACTCTCTACTTTTTCCAGTGTTTACATCTATTTAGCACTTGTGAGGCCACACCTGGAGTAACGTGTCCACTCCTGAGCTCCACAGCTGAGAGCTCTCTGTAGGTCACTGAGCTGAAAAGGTGGCAAAGGGCCACCAAGTGATGAAGGAACTGAAGCATTGTGCCTGAAAGTAAAGGCTAGGAGAACTGGGATTTATAACCCTAAAGAAGAGAAATACCTGAAAGGAGGGTGCTAAGAGGACTGAGCCAGGCTCTTCTTAGTGGTGCTCAGTGAGGCAATGGGCACAAACAGGAACACAGGAAAAACTTTTTAAGCACCTGACACAGGTTGCTCAGAGATTTTGTGGAGTCTCCACAAAATGATGGAACCATCTGGACACAGTTCTGGGCAGCCTGCTCTAGCTGGCTGTGCTTGAGCATCAGGGTTGGACCAGGTGATCTCCAAAGGTCCCTGCCAACCCCAGCCATTATGAACTCCGTGATTCAGTTTTTGCATCTGTCATGTTTCCTACTGAACAAAGACTAATTAAAGAGCACAAGTGTGTGTGTGTCTGTGTGTGTATGTATGTGTTTTTATATGAGTATGTATACATACATGCCGACATTTATTATGACCATGAAAAATTTTACTTTATTCCCAATTATAAATAGGGATGTTTTTGTCAAATGGGACAACACTCCTGATACTGATCCAACAGATTATTAGATTTTCAAGACATCTGCCTGTAACTAAATACCTATTTAATGATTATTCTCATGCCAATCTGAGCAATAATAATTACTATGTCGGTGTAAGATTGTAAAGATAGAGGTTTGTGTAAATTATATCTTTCCTAATAATTTCCAAGAAATTACCTTTCTAGCCAAAAAGACATCATGAATTATTTATATAGATTTTTATAATATTTCCTTAATATTTAGTCCCATTATGAATTAATCTGAATTATTAATTGAAGCATTAAAAAATATATATATGCATTATAGCAAGCCAGATGAAGGACCAGGTTTTTTGATGCAAGCTCAGAAACCACCCTTTTCAAGAAGAGGTACTGAGAGTGTCCTGGCAGAATTACTCTTGTGAATAGAAATGGCAAATTAATTTATCTTTTCACAATACATTTTCTTGCCTTCTTCAGCATGAAATAAATGTATTCAATGATAGATCTGAAGTGTTTCACTCAAATAATCTTGGGAAGGAGGAAACAGTGTCTTTGGACTACAGCAGTTAAACAGACAAAGCAACGTGACCTATGATGAGCAGTATCAAGAAATATTTTTCCTTGGGTATTTGAAATTTATTCCCAGGCAGCAGAAGATTTGTTCAAAATCTCTCTAAGCTATGTTCAAGGGCTTTTGCTGCAGACAGATCTTCTAATTGCTCTTTACACAGCAAATCTCATGGCTACTGGCTACTTGTCTTCAAAAAGCTACATTCCTCTCAATATTTTTTGTCAGTTTGAGAGGCTGAATTTGGGATACTGTCTCCAACTGACCAATGTAGGCACAGGCGGACAACTAAAATTAAGACAGTGTGCTAATCTAGATAAAGAATCCCTAGAAATAGTATAACAATAGTGCAACAGTGTACATATTCTCATTTTAATTTCCTTTAAGTCTATACACTTCAGTGTAACAAGCCTAATAGCTATTAAAATAGAACAGAAAATTTTCCAAACATGTGAAAGCATTTGTAGGAAAGTCATTATTGTTACCATTACTTTTGCTAAAACTCTACTGGGACCACAGTCTTTTTATTTTTTTATTAGCTCTCTACAAATAGGATGTGAATTCCAGCATATACACTAATCAATACTTTCTCCTTCAGTACCCTGAGAAAATAAGGGATTCAGATGATATCTCCTTAAATGTCTTAAGAGAATGCCTATGCCATCTCATATGCCTTAAATGCTTATCTAAAAAAAAAAAAAAAAGCAACCAAAGAATAACAAGAAGCTAAGCACATTCTCTCATTCTATCCCCAAATATTCACTTGGCTTCATTGCACAATTGGCTATTTTCCATTCAAAGATGTTCTGAAAGAAAGCTTATTAACACTTAAGGTCAGCTCTAAAGCTATGACGAAACTCCACAATTCACTTTTTCAAAATGTGCAAAGCATTTTTAGCACTTTCAAAAAGCAACAAAGACAGTTGCTTTATTCTGTGCATTAGAAGCCTCATAAAAAGCCATTCATTTACTTCAGTGGGACTTAGATCAACTTTTCATCATTCATTAGACTTAGATCAACTTTTCAACATTTCATCAACATTCATTAAAGCTGCTCTATTCTTTCATTAAATGTGGACCAAAGATTAGTTCTCTGTTCAAAAGATAAAAATTTTGTATTGGTTTATGGTATGATACTCTATAATTATATTGCCTTTGCCTGTTTTTTAAGTGGTAGCATTTTTATGAGTTTCCAAAAGACTCTGGCCTCGATGAAGCACTTAAGTAAAAAGATCAGATCCTCAAAAACTGTTTTTTAAACAGAGTTCCCAAGCACTGCAAGCTGCACCGTTCTTTCAATGAGTGCTCTGGTTGGCAGAATATTTTTGTTTCTTTTATTTTTCTTGTCAACATAGCAAGCAGGAAGTGCCATTTATTCTAACAGAATACTTACATCAAGATTTGCCCTTCTCCTCACTGTAGTCAAGGGTTGTACCTAGTCTGTAAAGACATTTGAGGAGCCACAAGCAACACAGCTGTGGAAAATGTAATACCCAAGGAAGTGGGGACATGGATGTGGGATTGCAGCTTCAAAGCAGAAAGCTCATTAAAAAAATCTGGCCTGGTCTCATTGCTGTGTTTGGATAATAGTTCTGCATTAGCCACATTACAGAATACCACTTTCAGATCCCTCTCAGATGATCTCAGTTCAGAGATTTGAGATGTCAGAAATGGGGTAAGGCCATTCTGAATGAATCATCTTGCTGCTGAAACATCAGGGGGTGATAAGACAGCTTGGAGAGTCAGCTAAGATGTATTTCAGAGAAAGCAAGGCATGACAGCAAGTATCTGCAACTATCCCTGTTGAACATTAGGAATATAATTTAACAAGAGAAAATTGGCTTTCCCAGCACAGATTGAAATAAGCAGATGAACAATGACTTTGCTTCCCACAAGACTTCAATTACTCAAACTTAAACAAAAACAAATTCACAAATGCAACTGGAAGAATAAGAGTCATAGTTCTAGTGCTGAATCAACTTAACAAATCTAGTGGTGTAACACCAATAGGGTAGCTGTTGTTCTAATAGCTATATTAAACCTCTGAGCATAATCAAAATGACTTTGATATTTCCATAAGGCAGAGTAAACTCAGACTGAGTACTATGCTTAAACCATTAACAGTATTGTTGCCTTCTTGATGATTAGTTTGTGTTTGGAGTAATTTACTATATTTTACACTAGAAAAGGAGAAATTATGCATTAGGGAAGGAACATTTCTTCTTATTTGTCCCTTTTTGGAAATGGAGAAGTTTATCTGGCCCTTAACATAGTTTTCAAATTTTGTTGCTCTCCAAACTGGTTAAAGTTGCAAATTACCATCCCAGCATTGGGCAGGCTAAATTCTCTTCTAGAACAGACACATACAATCTTCAATTTAGTCAACTTCCAGGGCTTTCTGTATGTACACAAAGGGACAATTTAGCCCTCTTCAGCATCTTTTTATGTCTCTTCATAGGAGTATTAATTTGTCCAATGATGCCAAAAAAGTGAATCGATACATATAAACAAATTAGTAACCTTGTGTCTTTCTTAGTTGGCCCTAAGGCAAGGCCCATATGTTTTAATCAAGGTCCATGTGAAATGTTACATCTCCTAAGCATTTTTGAAGGCTACTTAACTCTCCATCAGCATCCCGTAAGTGAATGCAGAACGCATTATGCAGAGCATTAGCTGGGCACCTGACATGGGGGTGGTCTCAATCTGGAGTCTCATTTCCCAGACTAGCATAGGATGCAAGTGTCACAGAGGCAATGTGTTGAGCTCCCAGGAAAGCTGAGAGAAAGAAGGGACGTATGCCCTAAGTGATCCCTGCACGCAGAGAAGAAGCTGGATCTCTGATGAGAAGGATGGCATGAGACAAAGCCTAAAAAATGAAAGGATGTAAAGAGATGAATGACACAGGCAGCGAAGGATTTGGCAGGGTTCCAGCAAGGATTTAGGATATCTCAAAGGAGAGGGAAAGGGTGAAGAACAACGGGGGGGGGGAAAGCAAGAGTCTGATTTATACCAACAAAAATAGGAAATTCAGCTAAAAGGCTGACAATCTGTTATCTGCTTATCACTCTGCATAGATATTTCAGTGGTATCGGGCAGTAGAGAGTGTCAAATTCTGTTCATGCTGTTACACCCACACACAGCTCAGTAGGTTAAGACTGGCGTGTTCTAGCTTAATTGTGCCTGAGTCAGTCCAAGCACGTACTTTTGTAAGGTACTTTTTTCTTTACAGTTTTCTTTTCTTATTTTTATTAGCAGGATCAAAAAGGGCACATACAAGAGAAGACAAAACCACAAACTTTGTAGGATTTTATCAGGTCCAAATTAAACTGTTAGTGTGTTCCCATCAACAGACTATTCAACGGCACTTGAATGCCAAGCTCTTTCCAGGGCTTTACACTCTTACAAGGTGCTGACTTCCTCTGACGGAATTTGCTGATCAGTGTTTCATAGCACAGGAGCAGCATCCACTGTACTTACCCTTATTGCCAAACAACAGTTGTGTTCAGGAGCCATTAGTGGAACACAGTATGGCTTTTCACACGACAAATACCACCGATGGAATGCTAGCCCGCATTCAAATATAACAATACAGCTCTGTTACCATGGCATAGTTACAAACTGTGTCAAATAGCAGCCTCCTGTTTATGTCCACACTTTGGGTGAGTAGCCACCAAGTTCAGAAGGAAGGCAATGTTCAGTAGCAAAAAATAAAGGTGTTAATTCTTCAGGTCCAAAGTGTACCTGTAAATGGGAAGTGGGAAGAGAGAGTGAGAAGGAGGAGGTATGAACTCTTTACATCTATACTGGAATTTAGAAGCCCTCACTCCTTTTTTACCCAATGATTTCCATCAAAAAAAAATATGCAAGTTCCATATCTCTTTTACTTTATTCCAGAAGTTTTGAGATACAAGTGAATAGGAGAAAAAATAATCACATCTGAGGCTTTCTTAAACAGAGAAAAAACTAATCTCTTTTTTTCATACTGTAAATTCAGTTGCACCTGGTGAACAACAAAGAATTAAAACATTTGTTTTATTTCAGTTTGCCGGTTGTACCTGTTCTTCTTTCTATGAATACAGAAATAGATGTATCTGGGGTAGGAAAAGAATGTGTTACAGACTCCCATTACAGGAAGACACCATACATAGTTTATTTGACAAACTACACTGCATGAAAAGGGAAGATGTCTGCTGCAAGGCCAGGGATAGGCTCAGGCTGCTGATCTATGCCTTTGAGATACACTAATGACAATAGGAGTTTGCAGAAGCCTCTGTTAGAGGGAAAGAGGTTCAAATAAAAGAGCACCACCTGAACCTTCCTCAGACACAAGGTGTCTGAACCTACCCTGGCTGGTGAGCAATTAGATGGAATTCAAGAATGCTTCAGTACTGATGAAAAATCTTTATTTGCCTAACTACCTTCTTAATCTCTCCATAACTTCAGTTGAGGAGTTTAATGCTAGTCTACCAGTACAAGCAAATACTTCTCATACACACTCCATGTTACAAAGAATTAATTTTACAATAGAAAATATGCTGTTTCATTCAGAAGTCGTCCTGCAGATTTTACAAGTTTCCTACCTAAAGAACAAGTAAATTTTCCCAAAGACTAACATAGCTGAAAGAAGTATTCTCAAGGGTTCATTTTAACTAGTGAGTCAAATTTGCCTAAACTGCCTTCACAGTTAATAGGTAGAAAACTATTTCCCTAGAGAGTTAATTCTGCAGTTTCCTGGCCCCAGAGAACCTGTCTTTCTTTCTGGTCCCTGGAGGGAATCTGAAGAGACTGGACAATGCTAATCTTTCAGAGTGGTCCTTTCCATGCAACACCTGAAAGGGTTTGCGGTTGTTTGAGGAACAATAGGGAATGACAGAAATATGAATTTTTTTTTTTCAAATATATACTTTACGTAATAAAATAATGGGATATTGGCTAGTTACAAAAACAAAGCAAAATGGGGAAGGAAAATGTGCCCATTTAGGTTAGATTCCTGTTTTCAGAAGGTTGCATATTTTTTAATTTATGAAACAATCTAAACACAAACCAAGCAGAGTTTGTGGTACAACTTTTTCAGGATTTCAAAACAACTTTGTGTTAATTGATACCAGCTGCTGTATGAAAGGAACAATCCCATGTACCAGAAGAATTTGATATACGGATGGGAAAAAAACAATAATGCCTAAAATGTTTTCAAAACAGCATGTTGAAAATTTTATTCTTGAGGTCCTGGAACGAAAAGGAGAAAGTGTAAAATCTGAGAAAACTGAAATATCCAGACACAGAGAAGATCCAGAAGACCAGCCAGTGTCATCTGTGTCATCCTGAGCAGCAAAATGACATCCCAGTAACCTTCAAATTTTCTGAAGAAACAAAATCGCATGAAATCTTTTGGACAGTGACTAGGCAAGCAACCTAAACAAAAACAAACAGAGTTCCACAGAGGGGTTTTGTGTTGGCCTCTGATCCACCAGTAAAGAATCAAGTCTTTTTTACAAAGCTTATTTGCCACTGTTGACCTCTGTCTCTTTCCCTCTGCCCTGTTTCAGGGAATTACAAAGAGGAAGTGTAACATCCCCTTCCTAAACACAGTGGACTGTCTTCCTCCACCAGTGCTACCCTCTGCCTTCCACAAGATGAAGAGGAATCTTCAGCATCCGCTGAATTCATCACCTATTACAGGCGTGACACTTTCAGAGAACAATCTCTTTCCCAAATCCCTAGTGCTCTATTTACATGGGAAGTAGCAGGGATACCTAGGAGAGACGATGGTGCCAGTCATTTAGAGAAGAGTTGTTCAGATGCTACAGCACTACTGCAGGCCATTGCGTGGGTCACTAATATTTACTTGAATTTCTGGACAGTGAATTCACAGTTTGTGAACAGATTGATCAGTTTCTGTTTGTTAATATGCCTAATCCCTGCATGTTCCCAGTTTCTATGCTTCAGTACCTCAGTGTACCAGAAAACAGAATTACTTTGCATGAATGCTCTAATCTCCAGATCCAGAGTGTAACAGGACCACAGAACTTGTTGCAAGCATCAGTTGCTGGACCAGTGGTTTATTTCACCTGAAGTGAATTCAAAATGTTATCTCTAAAAGCTTGATCTTTGTTTGAACAGAATTAAAATCAAGCAGTAACTTGTTTCCACACATTTAAAATAACAAGCATATTAAGTTAATTTCTTGTTTAAGAATGTCTTCTGGGATCAAATTTAAATCACCCCTTTTTAATAATGACGGAGATCTATTTACAGGCAAATGTCAGTAAGAGGAAGAAGCATTTCAACATGTTTAAAAACCTATTCAAGAAGTTTTCACGGAGATGCGCAAGAAACCATAAACAAGAGGGGCTGTAGCTGGATGCCCTTATAGGATCTGAAAAGATTATTCCTTAGAAAACATAACCATAATATGATTATTTTTCCATGGATTGGATACAGCGTTTGGCGCTATGTCTTTTCCAAAGATGTAGTTAACTTTCTTGGATTTTATAATAATGACGTATGACACAATGTCCTCTGGGATTAATCACAAGTATTTTTAAAAGATGAGGCTTCGTTATATCTTTGTTCTTTATATCTTGGCTTTTGTTAGCGCATTTTAATTAGTATCTGGTATCTGCAATAAACAGTAAACATAAAGAGCTTTGCAAAAATGTATTAGACTGTTTGTTTTCACACTCTAATGCATATTTGCACAATTTTACCATGAAAAAAGGAAAACATGCTAAGCTCTTGGGCTCTATCCCAAATGTCCTGGAATAGAATCTGGAAATTACTAAGAATGAAACCAAACCACATCATATTTCAGTAATTAACCTAAGAAAAGAGGGCACACTGTCTATGTGAAAGATAGTTTTGTGGGAGGCATTTGTGAAGAAAAGAAGCTTCTAGAATAGACATGCAAGCAACTATTTAGAATTTGATTTCATTTTCTTTGACCAGGTAAAAACTTGATAAATGCATGAAGGTTAAAAAACTTCTTTTTTTCTTTCACATCAGTGGAGAAAATATTTATCATTTATTTCTCATTGCAGAAACAAAACGTGTCTAAAAGAAATAGAGAATAAAAATACAGCCTGAAATTCAGTACAGTACCATTTATTTTACTAGTTACACAGATGTCAAAAACACAAAAGAACAACTTTGGGAATCTGCAGAATAAGTGAATTTATAGTGGATGGAAAAAACAGATGCTGACAACAAACAGCCTTGGATGCAGGGGACTGGATAAACGGACTTCATTATAATCACATGTATACTGATTTGAAGTAAGTTCTGGGGATTAATATTGCTTTTGTAATGCACTATAACAACATATTAAAAAAAAAACCCGCTCAGAACTGAAAATGCCATTTGTCAAAGACAGATGTACTTTCATTTCAAAGTATTCCTATCAAACTCTATCAGAAAACTTGAAAGGTTTAAAATGTGGCTCTTGTGAACAATTGGTATTGATATGACACCTTGATAGTATTTGAACGTTACACAAAAGTCATAAAAGTATATAAGCAATTGTAAGGTGTAAAATGATTTTTGTCCCACCAAAGCTAGGCTTTAATGTGTTTCCAAATAAAACACAAGATTAAGTAATTTATTTTGTCATATGATTTATTTATGGGCTGAAACACTGTAAACAACAGATAAAAGATACAGACTCAGATGTCAAAGTAAAAGATGAAAATCATTACATTTTATTAGCAGAAGATATATAAAAATGCCAAAATGAACTGTAAAGAGAAGGAAAGTGTTATGCTCAGAGGTCCTTCAGCAGAGTTGCATTTGTTTTTCCCACCTCCCCTAAAGGGGAATAATAGCTCTGAATTTAATTAAAAATCTATTTTTTAAGATTAAAGTAATGAAAAAGTTAAAAGACTGGATCACAAAGAAGAGTAACTGTGAGGATCTCAGGGAATATGAACTGATGAACTCCCTTATATTTTATTTTCTCTCAACTATTTGTGGGAGGATCACTAGTGTTGCATAGGAATTGTTAGTCCTGGATAAAAGCAAGGATTTTATAAACCAATAAATTTTTCATTAGTTTTACATAAATTTTAGTAGCAATAGTTTAATTCCAGTCAAATTATTTCAATCAGATGAGTTGCTGCTGAATGAAACATTATACATTATATTAACTGGGGCATTTAGAAACCTGGCTCCTAATCGTGCTGCAATGCTTGAGGCATTGTTTGCCATACATTTTTTTTTAACATCTAAAATAAAAATAAAACAGAAGAGATAATGAGAATGAAACAAAAAAGGAATTTCAAAAACTTCTAACCACTAAGAGAATAGGAAAACCAAAACTGATTTAGATACTTGTAAGATTTTTTTAGCATGTTTAAATGCCTAGAATTTTTTTGGTCCTCATAGAAATAAGTCAAAACTGTTATGAAGTGATTTCTCATCCTTCAGCTTCACCTGTCCATTTCCTCAGGCCACATACTCCAAGAAAAGCCTGGAAGAAATAACCATGTTGCCTTGATCTGACAATTTCTGAACCTGGACTTGGAAAAGTCAAAGTGATACATCCTGATACATACTGGCGGCACACATGACATCTCAGAGAAGCTCAGATAGGGAAAGAGATTTTCTTACGTCGTTCACAGCCACTGAAGGCCTGTAGGTCAAGATCAAACTCTTCTTCATCCAGGTATCTGGTAACATATCATGAGACTAAACATAAAGTAGTCTTATGCAAAGCAGACACAGAATCTAAGGTAAAGGTTTTCAGGGCAGCTTCATCTGGAGCATGTTCTGCAAGTGCAATTCAAAGATGACAAAAGCTTGAGAAACCATGGCTGGTTTGGCATGCCCATGGGGGCATTTATGAAAGAAGCACCAGCACACTTCTTTCTTGCAAAGTGCTGTTGGTTGCAAACATCTGCTGCTCCTTGCCCGTCCACACTACTTGGCCAGGCTCGAAGAGGTGAGGATAAGGTCATGAGAAATGAATCAGTATTAATCTTCAGAGAATAGTTTCATTTCAGGGGGTGCATTCCAATATTTACAGGTCAATGCTGGTTGACTCCTACCGGAACTATGTACTCGTTATTAAAATTTTGATAATACTCATACATTAACCTTCCCCTGCCTCCCATTTTGTTTGTGTCAAAATCATGAAATGGCACCCAAAAGTCTGTGCATAGAGCTTTCCAGTGCCAAATAAACCAAGCATATCTTTTTATGCTGTATGGTTTATAATTTTCTTGATCCTGACTTCAATGGAAATGCTGTGTGTGGAAGGATGACAAGATTGGGCCCTGAGGCAAGAGCTCTGTAGAATAATGTGTAGGAATGTTATTGTTGGAATTTTAAGAAACAACATCTCCTAATTGGGCCAAACCCAGGCCATCTTCCTCATGCCAGTAATCAGTGAAACTACTCGTATGAGTAAAGAGAAAAGCTGAAAATTATTACGGTTTACTTGAAAAGAGTCTATCTTTTGGGGAGTCTTTCTCTGTTGTCTACATATAGTTGTACTAATGCCATCTAGTTGGCAGTGGGAGGCGGTTTCCTAGCTCATTAATCCCATGATACAGATAAATGGATTAGTCTGATCTTCCATTTTTAGTGAATATTTTGCCCTGTTCATAAATAAAATTTGAAAGAATTTGAAGAAAATTTGCTACCTGTGTTCCAGCGAGGTCAAGAAAATGTGTGGTTCCATACTGCCAAAATAGGCAACTTGTAACACTTGCTACCTGATGCTTAACACACATCATACTAACCATTACTTATTTTCATGAGTAATAAACTAACCATTCATAAAATTCAAATTTATGTACCTACTCAGAAAATTTCAACTTTGCCCTTTAAACACGACAGCTTATACGTCAACTTGACCATTCTCAAAGAAATTTTTTTGCCAGACTGCTTGAAGACCTTATTAAAGTTACCAGCAACTTAATGTGATTTTATGCAATTAAGCAACATGCTTTGGACACAAAAGGAACACTCTGTTACCTTTCCTCGTACATGGAGTACTTTGTATTGATAACTTTATAAGCAAGCTTAAATGGAGTGAGATGGGGAAGAAGACAGAAGAATAAAAATAACAATGAGAACACAAAACTGTAACAAATTCTAAAACGTTATTGCTTGATATACCCTGAGAAGCTTGGAAGTACAAGTGTTTTCCCTATGAATTTTGTCCTCAGTTTGCCAAACATTTTAATTTGTTGTTTTTCTAGCACAGAAGAAGCCAGCACAGTTTTGCCTTTTCCTTGCATTTCTGTTGGTGCATTAAATTCATACTATTATATTTGTAAAGGTGTCAGCAGCAATGTGCACAGCTCTGGAAACACAGTTGCATACTAGAAAATTGCCATGTAGTCCACCTATTGCTTTTCCTTTGTATGAAAGGCCTGTTGCTTGTTAATTACACACCACAGTGCATGGAACAGAGGGAAGCTGGGCAGACAGTGAACATGCTGAGCCACACCGTCCCTCATAGCGTAAATAGGAGGAGAATGAAAAAATGCACCAAAAATCTCTTCTAAAACAGAGCAGCACAAGCTCCACTCAATATCCCCATCAGCACTCAGTGAGGTTGTTCTGCAAACAGAAATCAGTTGGTGTTGCAGTGAGTGAGGGAGCTGCAGTCTTGGAAAGGGAGCCTTTACCTCCATGCAGTAAAAGCAAGGGCACTTCTGCCTTCCGGACACCCAATATGCAGCCATTTGTTTATGACCACGTTTTGTGAAGGGACAAACTCCGCACACCAGACTTGCTGGTTTATTGAGCTGCATCTCAGAATGGAGGAAAACTTTCACAAAGAACTCAGTACGCCAAAACAGACAGATTGTGGCTCAGCTCTCAGGTTAACCCCTGCGACCACCTGACTGCAAGACAGCAAATGGATGTACAGTGAGGGGTTTCTTATGCTTAGCAAATGAAGCAGGAGCTACTGTTCAAACATGGTGAACATAACTGAAAAAAAGGCACAATGGTTAAATGGGAAAAGAGATGCTGCCTGGAGAGGAAAGGCTCTTGGGCAGCTGGCTAAACATTGACTAGTAGCTTTCAACAAGTATGGGAGATCCACACCAGCAAATTAGCTTTCCCCTCTCTCTCTCCACTCACTAAACTCTAAGCATTTCAGTGGATGCTATGAATTTTTAGGTCATTCTACCTCTCTTGGAGCTCAATTTCAAGTTTTAAGGAAATTGCAGAGGGAAACATTTTGAGTATAAAAAAAGTAAAATGCAGACTTGCTGCACAAGTTACAAAACCATGAAAAGATTTTTTTAATACTACCATCAGACACAGTAGCTAAGAAAAAGAAAACATATACATAAGAGACATATTACTGATTATGAGAACAATAAATCACAGACACAGTGCACCAGCACTTAACAGCTGAAGATAGTCTATGGAATAACACCTAGCCACAAAGACAAGCTCAAATAAATGTACTTTTAAGTGTGGAAAAATCTACACTATATATGCTGTGCTTACTCCAGGGTAGTCACCCTACACTGCTATCAAAAATTACTGCATTACTTGCAGATGCAGTAATGACAGTGAACATTTTATTGTCATTCCTGTCACTGCTCATTCACTTTTTTTTTAACATATATAATTACTTTGCATTGATTCTAGACAAAGAAGAAAGCAGAAGGACCTTGGCTTTCAAAACTTTACAAGAGGCTGTACCTATATTTCCTCACAGAGAGATGGAACCAGATTCCCCCAAAGTTATTAAAATGCTTTACATTTCTTTTTGTGACTTTGTCCAAATCATGTAGTAACCTGTACATACCACCTCTCAACCGGCACAAGCACCTGATTGTAATTTTGTAGCCTTTTTTTAATCTTGTATTTTTTATCTTTCCTCTTATTTCACTCCAACATAAAGTGTTCCTGTTCCACAAGCAGAGCTCTTAGGCAGCATATAATAATACAGCTGAATAATACAACTGCAGAAGCTGATAGCAGTATATTAATTTGTGCAGAGTTTAGTTTCCTTTAACTCATGGCTATTTTCTAAATTCCTGTATGCATTATAGTCTGTATAAAATTCCAGAGAAAGGAGCCTTAAATACTGCACAAAGCACAAAAGGACTAGAAACCTTACCAGATCACAAAGCAGCCTCACAGAGCTCTGTACCACTACAGCAAAAATACCCATTAAAGTTCTTCTCCTTCTCTGTCAACGATGGCTATTGGAAAGGGGGGGATGACACACTTATCCCAGAAATTTCAAAACAATATCCAAGAACCAAGCAGCTCTCTGTGGAAAAATACCTGCATCATATTGTTATAACTGCTATCCTCCAGGCACAAAGACACTGTTGAGAGGCAGTAAACACCAGAAAAAGCCCAAAAAAGAAACAAACAAACAAGCCAACAAAAAACTCCACAAAAGCAAAAAAAAAAAACCAAAAAAAAAACCCCAAAAAAAAAAAAAAAAAAAAAAAAAAAAGCCCTGAAAAAAAACCCCAAAAGACAAGAGAGCTTGAAGCAGATTGAGAAAACTTCCTTCTTAGTTGCTCTGGAAAACAGCAGTTCAATCAAATCAATGACAATGAAAGAAGTGGGGTTTTTTTCAAATTAACATTTAAGGTAAGTCATTTTATCAGACTGATAGCCTTTTAACTGATGTTTATTTTTCCACCAGATTACACAGGACAGGCTGATAAAAACAAACACTTTGTTAGTTTACCTTTAAATGTGAAACTTACATCAGAACGACCAATGTTACAAAACAGCCTTTGAAATGAATAATGCCTTGATCCTTGAGTGGCTATATTTTATCATACACAGCTTATTTGTCCACGTTCATCTCACTCTGCTTTGATATTTGTAATAATATGGATTCTTATTATGAACCTAATTCTGCCATCAAAAGAGTAAAAGAACAAAGTTTCTATACTAATGATTCAAACAGCAAAAGTGTTTGGTAAAAATACCAAATGAAATGAGAAAATATGATATAGTTTACATTTCACATTAGCTAAATTTCACAGAGGTGCTTTATATGGAAAGAGAAGGATATTATTCATCTGCAACTGATTATAGGTACACTCATTGCACAAAACTGTTTCATACAACAGTGGGATGGATTCTTATTTCCTTTACATAAAACATATATAAATGGACAAGCACAACATTTCTTCTAAAAACAGAGTAAATTCCAGTTACAATGTCCTTCATTTGGAGATACTCCAATTATTGGAGTGAAGAACTCCAAATATTTCAGGAGGGTGTTGTCATCATGAGACCTAAGCTTCATGGCTTCAGTGTGCTTTCAGAAATACTGTACTTCTGAAAGAGTTCTTCTGCTTGCATTTCAATATAAAAAAAGGTGACAGTTTGTCCTATGCATGTGTAATAGTAAATCAGCAAGAAATACTAATTAAGTTTATTGGAAAGTTGTTGAATAGAAGGTTGGTACTTTTTTACTTGTAGTTAAAAATATAAATGAAATAAATTATTTTAAGACTCAAATTTATAAACACAAAGATAAGCAGCTTTATTTTCTGAACCTTTGAGTAGCTCTACTGACCCCAATGAAGCAAGTTCAGACTCCTTTTCTGTGGAAAATCAGTCTTGCATGAGACATGGCATTTTTTCAGGGAAAAAAAACCTGTTTGGGAGTAAATTGAGAATTAAAGTGCATGGATTCTTTTCATCTGATCACATACCAGTGAAATAATAGAGATAATTCAAACAGAGGAGAATAAAAGTGGTTTGCATTGGAGATTCAATACTCTATTACTTAAGGATAAAGAATTTCTAATAGCCATTAAAAGGAAAATCAAGGAATATATAAATTTTAATTTGGTCTCTGCATCATATCACAGTGTACTGAAGGCTTTCAATGTAATTTTTAGAAGCTGGATTTTAGGTGTATGTCATGAAATTAGGAAATGCCAAAGGCAAGAATAATTTGAGCTATTAGCAAAGATAACAATAAAAAATTAGAACATCAAAAATCCCATAGTAAAAAGCTTATGCAGAATTGCTACAGATTAAGGCACTATTGAATAATATTGCTGTTAAAGAAGCCAATTATTTTTATAGACCAAATAAATTTTTCTATGATAATTCATATAAAACTAGTAAATGGTTAACTGCCTTAATAAAAGGGGAAGAGAAATCTCAACATAACAGCAATTTATACAAAACAAGGGGTGGTAATGAACAAGAAGAATTAGGTAAGTGATATCTCCAGGGCACATTATGAGACTACATAAATCTGAAACTTCTGAAGATGATATCTAAAATTAGGGACTGAAAATGAAGAAATTGAATGTTATCTATCTTTTCTTTAACACAGGAAAAAAGAAGTTGGTTATGGTCCAAAACACATTGGGAAGTTAGACCTCAGTGACACTAGGCAAAGATGGTTGTCCATCAGATTTTTTTAATGCTATATTTGAAGTACTTGGGCTCTTCAAGCCACAGATCTTCTAATTTTCTTTTGACTGAAGCTAAATAGGCCCTATCTCATTACTGAAATAATTCCTATTTTGAAACAGAAAACAAGGTCTTTGGGATTGTTAAAGTTGTAAGCCTTTTTTTTTCTCATTTGTCACAATATCAAAATGTTTAGTCAGCAGAAAAAGAAAGGTAGCAAGAAAATACTCATGAAGATCTGATGGCTTCAACAAAAAAAGACTCCTACCACAGACCAATAATAGGGTATTTAACATTAGCACTATTTCTGCCCAAAATATTTTCTGCTCCCCTAAGTGGTAGCTGCAGTAGCTACTGAAAGACTGTATGTCCAGCAAAATTGGGAAGGGTGCATAGATTTATTTGAAACAATGTCTTGAAAAGGCAGTTCTTGAGACCAAAACCTCACTTTGAATTGAGACTTCAAATTCAACCTTTGTTTCAAAGAAACATTTATCAGATGGGATAGCCTCCTCAGAGCTCTCACAAAGAATTTGTCCTAATTTATGAGTAAAACCACCTCTGCTGAATTTAGTAGTCGATCCTACAGTGACCTCAGTAAGTGAAGATTCAGTTTTATTCATGTCTTCTTTGCCTGATACCACAGGCAAAGATGGGTTGGTCCTACAAAGACTAACTTCATTTGGTTATTTTCATATTGTCCTGACTCAATCTGTTTAGTTAGAAAGAACAGACTGGGTGAATAAGTTGTTTGTTCACTTAGCATTTGCTGTTCAGAAACAGTGACATTGCAGGAATACTGATGCTCAGGTGCCTTCCTTTTAACTCACCCACCTCTCACTCATGGTCCTTTAAAAATTTAAACATTTTTGTTTCAGATTGTATAAAGATTTATGATGAGAACAGGACATTTGGTCTCTGCATGACTCTTGATCTCATACACAACTCACTCCAATTGACCCATGTTCTTCTGCTTAGGATGACATTGATAGGCAAGGAGAATCAAGCACGCTGTATGAATTTAAAACCTTTGAGGTCTTTCTTTTTCTTTCTATTTTCCTTGAAAAAACCTTGTGCCAGGGGAACTCAAAAGCACTAGTGTTCAAGATTAGGATAGGAATACACACTGGAGATGGGTTGTAACT
The DNA here is from genome assembly GCA_013399945.1 of Ploceus nigricollis. NCBI lineage: Eukaryota > Metazoa > Chordata > Aves > Passeriformes > Ploceidae > Ploceus > Ploceus nigricollis. The sequence goes on from VXBC01012890.1 coordinate 20,787, forward strand.
AAAAGGTGTATATTTTCACTTGTCTAGCTAAAAAATTCCTTTGTGTGGTCTTTGAACTATCTGATGTTGATTGCTAATGTTACAGATTGATACTTGGAATTTTTGCAAGAGAAACTGTATCCTTTCTAAGTTTGTTTGTTTGGTTGGTTGTTGTTTTGGTTTTTATGTTTTGCTTTTGTTTTGGTTGGTTTGCTTTGGTTTGGTTTTTTTTGTGTAGACTTGGTAAAGATAGGGAAAGAGATTACAGGAGGTCATAGAAGACATTACCAGTTCTTTATCCAGGTCTCAATTCCTCCTGAAGAAAGCCTGCCCTTCGATGGGAGAATGGTTTGGGAATTTGGTTTCCAACTCTTGCCGCAGGGATCGTTGCATCTCATTGGACAGTTGGCACAACAGTAGATACCCTCAAGATTTATGATAATTTAGCACCATGGGGACTCTGCTAACTGCTCGTAAGACTGCAGTTGGAATTATTGGATTTCAGTAACAGTTACAGACTTGGCCTTTAATTTAATTTCCAGTGTGCTGTTTTATTTCTGCCTCATCCAGCATGGTGTCAGCAATGCAGGATCAGGCCCTTCAAATTTGCTTACTGACTGCTAATAAAACTCAATGCAGAAATCATGGGTTTGAAGTCAGTGTTTAACTAAGGGCACAAGACAATTTTTCTTAGTGAGAGACATTTTAAAAATGTGGAATGGTTTGACTTCTTGTGATCTCAAGAAAATTTTCATTTTAAATGGTTTCAATGAACAAGCACATTCAGAAAGGAATAGCAGAGCAAAAAATAGACTTGTCTTTATGCTTTTATAAAAAAAACAAATATACTAGAAATTTTTTTAAAGAAAATCATGTGTGTGTGTGTGTGTGCTCATGGAACATGTTTCATTTACCTGGGCATCTTTTTATAGTACAAATTTATGATCCATAAAATTTGGAAGGTTTCATGATGATGGGAAAGTGATTGACAATGTTACATGAATCAAGAGATTAGCTACCTGAAGGATGAGAAAAGAATGCGGTTTTTTCACAAGGACTATACACACCAACATTTTTTTATGAAAGAATTCTGTCACACTGAAGTTGAGGAATCTACACCAAACTGGTATTTTGGACAGAGAGAAGGGAAGGAAAAGAATTAAAGGAAAGACAAAGCACATGATTTAAAAGAGAAGTTGCCCTTCATATGCTTAGCCGATTCCTGATTTTAGAGGAGAAAATGGTAATGGAAAGCCATTTTCCTTTTCCCAAGCCCCCATGAGACTAAATATAAAATTAGAGGACTGGTTTAGGTTTGTTCTCATCAGTATTGATCAAAACCATAGCTCAAATAACTCTTGAGAAAAAATATACCATTGCTAAAGTTTCAGCATTCCCCTTGTTCAGAGATGGTTCTAGAGATCCAGTGTTCCCATGACCGAAATTGCAGAGAACTCCTAGAAAATTCATAGATCATTCATTTTCCAAAAAAATCCAGAAGCTGTCTTTCCTTTTCTGTTCTTCACTGTAGATCCTTACAAGTCCTCAGACATTCACCCTTGTAAATAGTGAAAAAAAAGAAATAACAAAAAATTAATCGTGTTTAGAATTCTAGATCTTGAAGAGGTTTTTATATATCAGATTTGGGAAAGATACTAGCATTTTAATTCAATATTTCAAAATTGCTATCATTTAGAACCAAGGCAAAAAGGAGTACAATCAGGTCTCTGTTTTCCAGTCTATTCCTTGTTTGTGTCCTGCCCCCGACATGTGCAGACAAGTGATGTTAAGATTTTCTGTGTAGTTTCACTCCTGCAGAAACTACCTAAGATCAACAGGAAATATAAAACGCTGTTGAAAAAGAGTAGAAGTATAGAGAGGAATTACAGTAATTGTCTTCAGTTGTCTTCACACTGGCAAGGTCAATTTTTTTAACTGTCTTCCCTGACTGACTTAAACACTACAAATGTTTACTCAGAGAGGAATAGGGCCAGTTGCTTCGGTTCACTCTGAGGGAAAAAAAGAATTACAGAGAGGACAGAAATAAGACAATCTTCCCCTGGCAGCATTGCATAAAGTGTTCTAGAGGAAACAGTTGCTTCATCCCTTCCCAATCTCTCACTGGTTATTACACTGAAATGCACCCCAGACAATCACTATCATAATGAGGTTAACGGATATGATAAATTCAGCAGAAGCGTTCTTTGTTTTTGATTGACTTTGTGGCTGTGAACTCCTAAATTCATCCTTCCCACACTTTACTCTATGATTGACAAATACTTTTAGGGCTAATCTGAATATTCATTGGCACATTTAAAGCTTTAGTGAAATCCTTGAATAAAAATTGTGGCAATAAAAAGTAATATTCTTTTGAAAACACCTCAGAGAGGGAGTTCCTTCTTTTTCTAGGACACCCCTCTGGTGAAGAAGCATGCTGCTACATCAGATCACCAGAGAAGAAGAGAATGTGCTCAAGCACAGAGGATCCTGTGTACATTTTGCAGAGCTAGAGGACAATTACTCTACCGCTGTTTGGCCCACACAAACACTGTATCAGGAAAAACTCAAAATTTAAACCACATTTCCAATGCTATAAGACAGAAAAAAGAGTGCCATAAACAATTGGTACTATTCAGTGTATGATATTTCACTCCTTTCATATTGTCAGTGTCCCTTTTAAGAGCCATAAAAATCTTAACAGTTGCGCTGCTGTAGGGCTTACACTTAATTGTTGCAAAAAACAAGTGGGAGTCAGTGTAATGAAAGACGTGCTCCTGCCCTAAAACTCCTTCAGGCACTAAATTAGAGTTCTCCAAAATAGGGCATGGATTAGAACTACCTTTTCTACTTACCAGGGGAGCAATCATTTTCAGCATGCATAAAAGTCAATGTGCATTTTTTCACCTGTCCACGGGGATATTATTTTATTAAATAAATTCTGGAAATATAAAGATCAAAGTGAAAATGAACACTCTCTTTTACTTTTTTTTTTCTGTAACCTTCCTTCTAACTTCTATCTATACTGTACTTGCACTCAAGCAACAGTTTCACAGCCCATTATTCTGATCAATGCAAGCTGAGGGAATCTTCTGCATCAAGAACTGAACAGCTGGGAACATGCTTAATTATGTTCTAGGCTAGTGAAACGACAGTATAAAATAATTATTGGCACAGCACATTAGTGTTTAAGAACAGCAGCTTTAAGGTTTGAGGTTAATTTTAGAAAAAAAATATTATAAAATTGTATGTGGGAAGGGACTGAGGAAAAAACAGCTAGCTGCAGAGAAAGAAAAAAATTACTGAGGCACTTGGTCAGAAGAACAAGAATAAAAAAGCTGACTGAGGTAAAGTTACTCAAACTTTCAATTTGCTACTCTTAGTTTTTGGAGATCAGGTAGGCATTCTACTGACTCTCACCCACTCATCTAGCCTTCCGTGCAGCTTCGTTTCTTCCCCATCCTCTTGCTTTGCCTCTTTCTCCAATTCACTAGGTTCAGCCCCTTTCCTTTACCAGAAAGGAGCTAGAGAGGAGACCTGTCCCACTGCAGAAGAAGGCTGTGATCAGAGAGGGCCACGAAGCCCTGCACGGAGTGGGGGTAGCAGGAGACATCTACCAGAACCACATGGTCCCTGTCACAATCAAACTGCCTCGCAGTGTTTTCAAATAAATGGGCAAAAGAGACAATGCTTAAAAATTGCCCTTTGAGTGAGCATCACTGGTTACCAGGCACTGAGCACATATTACTATAAGGGGTAAAGGTTCTTTTAATCATAGGCAATTTTTTTATTTTATGGAAGTGTGGCTGTGACATGCACATGTATCTTACCAGGGCTGGAAAGCAGTCAGGTTGCAGGTTTCATCAGGGTAAAGTAAAATAGATTCGCCACATAGCAAGTTTCAAGTTTTAAATATCAAAATTGAATTGCACAACTTGAATACAAAAAGACTAACCTTTCTCAACAATATTTTTATTTAAAGAATTGTCACTTTCAGCAGAGGAACAGATTTTGCTTAAATTAAAAAAAAAAAAAAACCAAACAAAATTTTTCCCAAACTTATCATTTCTAAGTAAAGATAGAACCATCTGCCCACTTACACCAGCTGGGTGTCTGGCCATGAATGTCTGATATTTCATGCCAAATTGAGTAGTTATCAATGGTTTATTATTTATTTATTTATTTATTTGCCTACTTACTAAAAAAATTATCTCCACACTCAGTTATTTTGCATAGCTGCAATTCCGTGTTTTCCCCCTCATTTAATTTTTAATGCACCTGAAGAATATGGCTGCTGTGCTGACCCCCAATTTGAAGTCTAATGAAGTCACACCACTTCCAGCAGAAGTCTAAACAAATGCTACCCTGGAAATCAGACTGTAGTTTTCAAAAGAACACAAATGTTCATTTATCAAAATAATAATATCAACTGCTATTTGAGTGCTTTATTTATATATCATATGTAAGTGGCTAATCAGAAGTAATAGCTTATTATTAAATACAAATGGTTTCTTATTTACATAAATAAGGCTTGTCTTAATTCTTTTGCCAGCTTCGGGTTCCCTGCTAGCCATCACAGACTGTATTGGCAGCCACAGTACCTTCAGTGGTCTTGCCAATTTAAGTGGAAATAAATCTGATCTTTATTTTTAAATTGCAATTTAATATTGCAGAAATACACAAGACTGATTTGAAAATTTGGTTTTTTATTCTGATTTTTTTCTCAGACCAGCCTTTCCTACATAGCTTGGAGTTTCATGGCTTAGTTCCATTGCCATGTTTACAGACTGATACTTGATCTCATTGCTGCTGTTCCTCAGCACACTGGTAGTACAGAGTCAATGGAATTGTAAAAATTGAAGATTTCATCCCTTGCCAATGCAGAATTTTTATTTATATAGATTGGGGTCTACTTTAATTTTGACTCATTTGGGGACTTTATTCAATACACCAAGGGTTTGCCTAAATGGGGACACTCAGGAAAGTTAATCCAAAGTAATTAAAACAGTGAATTTAAAGTGGATTAGTTAAACCACATTAAACCCCAGTGTGGACTGGGGTTTAATGTGGTTTAACTAATCCACTTTAAATTCATACCTTTAGTTAATTTGGATTAATTTTCCTGAGTGTCTCTGTTTAGACAAGCCCTAAAGCCCCAATCCTGTAAACAATTTATGCACACAAGTATTTGTATGTGATGCACTTAATTAGCCTCGATTCAGGAAAGCACTTAAGCTCTGCTGAAATCAATGGAACTTAAGTGTCAATGCATGGTTTTGCCTGAATTGGGACCAAAGGCACCACATGCAAAAATGTTGCCCTGGTCACTCATATTCACGGGAATCGTGGCTTATTTTTGGACGTTCTTAGAAAGAACTTTTTCTGCGAGTTTCTTTTCTTTTTGTCCTTCTCCATTAAAGAGGCTGTGTATAGCCTTGCTCTGCTGTATCCAGTTTCTCCATCTCTTGGTGTGCTGGCCCAACAGCTACATGGTACACCACATTATGCTGATATGATTCTGTGCTGGTGCACTGCGGGTTACAAAATCAGGTTGGTTTCTTCACATGTTTCAGAAGAAGTCTCACACGTGTAAAATTTTAATTGAGCTAGTCTGGAGTACATGATTCCTTTTATTCTTTCCAACAGTAGTTCATCAGTCTTTTTTGCTCTTGCTCACTCAGTTTTCCTTGATTCCTTTAAATTTTTTCAGAACACATTAAGTCATGCCTCTTTGTCAAACTTACATGATGCATTTCATCATGTTTGACATAACTGTCAGTATGTCAAGCTATGCATTTTACTGAGAAAGCAGGAAATGTTTGGTTCTCTACTGGAAGACACAGTATGTTGTAGCAGGTATTTGGGACGTGTAATTAATAATAGGAGAATTATAATGAATCGTATCACTTGACATACATGTTCACAAAGAGCTTAAATAAGCTCCACTAAACATAAAGATTTCAAAATTACTTAAATCCCATTTAAGTTATGGAGTAAATGTCTATGGCCAAATCTTATTATAATTCACAGGAATAATGAAGTTGCTTTTTCACACAAGAAGGCTCAGGTGGAGAATGAAGAAGACAGAACAAAACTTGTAATTAATTATTCTCCTTATGACTGGTAAATATTTTTAAATAATGTACAAAAGCAGAATTTAAGAGTGATTAACTGAATAGTTACAATGGATACTTCAAGCTGACAATGGTGTCAAGCAGATCCTACTGGAAGAAAATACATCAAGTTTAAAACCAATGTAACTTTATTTTCATTGGCTGTGTACAGAATGCATTTCATTGTAGGGTCTAGAAATGACAGAAGTACTCCACAAATATTTCCCAGTTTGTCTATGGGAATTCAGTGGATAGAGGAGTGCAGTTTTATTTGACTCATGGGAGACTCTGCAGTCACAAAAACTTCCTTGAGATTTTCTTAAGATTCCTGAGATTTCAAAATTTCCTGGATTTCAGATCAAATATGAAATCCAAACAAGATGCTATAACAATTTGAAATACAACTGATGTGTATTTATAAATACACACAATACAACTAAAATTGTATGCATATATTTGTATATGCACACAATCACACACGCATATACATTCAATAAAAATGCTTTGTATATAATTCACATAAATATACATATTAAAAATCTGTGGGAATTTTTATATTGTTTGTATGAGTTAACAAAGAGCAAAAGTCTAGAAATTTTGCTTTATATTTTATTTAATTCACAAATCTATATTATACTTTTTCAAACTATATTAAATCCTCCTAACTTGTTTATATGCATGTAATGGCTTTATTCAATAGCTGATAATGAAGCTGGGCTACCCTCTTTACTCCCAAGGACCACAAACTAAAATGCTAGCAAGCAACTAATGCATTTTTTGCTTCATATACTGCTTACACATGAGATGCGTGTATAAAATATAGCCAGAATACAGGCCAGACTACTTAAATGAAGAACCCTACTGAAAACGTAACTAAATATAAACAAAGATTCTTCATAATTGCAATGTACAGCCAAGTAAAATTTAAAAAATATTTATAACCTCAAGATTATTTCAGTCAACACCTAATATAAGAAATATTATTTTCTTCACCTCTATGAAGTTTACACACCTCTACTTGTGACTCTGCAGTAGGATGTATTGTGAACATAAACTAAGTAGATTGACCTCAACCCTCCTTAATCTTGAAAATACAGAAATTAGTAAAATTTGGAATTTATTTTCCTCTTTATTGGTGCAGAAATAGAAGGGATTAACTTCTTTACAATGTTTTAATTTAGGGGTGGAACCTCCATTCTTGATTAAAATGGCACTCTAAATGTTATGATTAGCCTAACAATTGATTGCCAATGAAACAAGAATAACTACTTTTGGCAGATTCTGCTGTTGTTTTTCCTGATGGCTTTTGTTCCAGCTTTTATTTTCCATGGGAAAATTTTCATATTGAGAATACTGAGAGGGCCCAAATTTTTTAAGACATCCCCTAAGCACACACACAGCTAGATATCCTATGCTCATATAATTATTCCAGCATTTATTTAGACAACTCACAATTGCCTGACTTGAGGACTCAGTGGGAATGTGTGCCAAAGGCAGGTGCACACTTCCCTTTTTTAAACAGCAGCAAAAATCTGCAGGCTTATAAAGGTCTTGATACTTTCAATATGAATTTTACCTAATGAACCCTGTCTATACAGCCATATCTTCAACACATAATGTGCTACATAATTCTTCACATTGCCATTTCATCTCCCAAACACATGCTACTTTTGCACATGTTCTTACCTAAAATGCACTGTACTGCAAAAGAGAAAATAGGAACTTCCATGTATTTATAGTGGACAGGTCACTGTGATATATACAGGCTGACTGTAGATGGCTGTATTATTTCTAAACCAAAAGCTATGTGTCGAACAAAATTGTATTTTCATCACTGAGCTGTTCAAGTTATTCAAAACATGGTATTGCTAGAAAAAAATTACATGCTTGACTGCTTGGCTTTTTTAATATAAAGATCTGCTCTAACACAAAATAAATGTAAGGAGAGACAAACAGAAAATCTTTATTGCAAACAGAAAATCAAAGTATGTGCTTGAAATTAATGAATATACGGACATGCAAGGAAATTCTCATGTCTTCATTTGTTTTTTGTCCTGAGCTTTTTAATTTTAAATCTACCAACAATTTAACTTTAAATGGCTCTTTCTACTTTAAACAATCTGATGTAGCAAAAAATGTAAATGTATGGCTGTAAAACACTATCATCAGCAGGCCGGAACCTACTTTGGTCTCTCTTTTCTTAATCAAACATCTGGGAATCAAAAACATCTGTAGACTGACATGGAGTTAAGATTTCCTCTCTAAGTGTCTTTGGCAAAATCACATAGATAGGCTGATTATCTTGCCCTGAAATCACCCAAAAAGCAAAAAAGTTCCTTTCTGGGAATCAAGGGAATTATAAGAAATATCTTCAGAGATTAGATACCATACATTCATCATGCAGTTGTTATTATTAAAAAGTTTTATTCCTGTTTCATTTCTAGGTGTATCTTGGATTGATCATCTTTCTTCCTATGTTACCTTGAAGTATGTTCTAATAGTCAAACATGCTAGTTTTAGGCTTATTTTTCCAAGACTCAGGTTCAAATAATATTTCCGCTTCAGCTACATCTATAATGTAGTATGTCTCTTGTTTCTCCTTCTGCCTTGTAATGGTGTATCCAAAGAAAAGCTTGGATATCTAGTGCATCGTCACACATAATGAGAAACTGCTAAATGGTCACAAGGAGCAACCTAAGTTACAAGGCACTTCACGACATCTTTAAACGCTTGCATAAATGCACGCCTTGCAGGTTGTTTTTGCAAGAAAAATGAGCTCTTCGATACTCTGGGCTTCTCTGTTCACGTCCCTTCCTGATTTTTAATGAAAGGCTGATCCCAAGCAAGCGGCACGTCTACCGGATTTTCCAAGCCTTAAGTAAGAGATCTTTTTTGACTGATCTCAATCGCGTACCAGCGATCCAAGTGTGCCTTGGGAAGCGACGCGTTTGTCCCAGGGAGGTGCTGCCGGGTTGCAGGGCCGTGCTCAGTGACACCGTTGCTGGTGTCGATAAGCGCCCTGGCGGGCAGCACCCGCCTCCGGCCGTCCCGAGCTCCAGCCGAGCACTTGACTCCTTCCACCAGGACGTTTCCCAAGCGGTCCGAACCCGGCCACCCGCTCCCAAGGAGCGATGTTACGGACCCACTTTCAACTATCTTCCTTTTAAGCCCCTTCCCCCCACCCCTCACCACGCACTGCGTGACAGGTAACTGCACTCTGCGCACGCTTTATGTAAATACAAACAGATCGGGCTTCCTCAAGAGGCCGAAAGGCCCCGAAGAGACGCAAACCCTCCCGATTCCGTACAACCCCGCCGCCCTTCTGCTGCTGCCCAGCGCGGTGGCGAGAAGCGGGCGCCGGCCAAGCCCCGAGGGCAGCCCCATGCTTGCCCTTGCCCTTCCCCTTCCAGCAGCGCCCGCAGCCCCGGCGGGCACAGGCAGCTCGGAGCGGGCACTGGGAGCTCGGAGCAGGAAGAAGGAGCAGGCGCCGGGCGGCCGCGGGCTCGGGCGCCTGCGCGGCGGGAGCGGGGCGGTGCCACCGCGCGTCCC
>VXBC01012890.1:31671-196234 GCA_013399945.1 Ploceus nigricollis
TTTTTTTTTTTTTTTTTTTTTTTTTTTTTTTTACTGACACACGTGGCCCACGTTTGACCTAAATGCTGTACCTGCAAGGGTCATATAGATGTATATAAATAGTAGTGATTGCTGAAGTTGTTGAAATTAATACTGTGTTGAAATCAGAGTTCAGACTGCTAGGTAAACAAACAGCCTATTCCAAATAAACTGGTGAATTTCAAAACTTTTTTTGTATATTTTCATACTTGAAATTGACAACTTTGCTATTGAGCCAACAACTGGAGCTGTATGGGCTGCGAACCTACATGGTGAATTTCAGTGCATAGCAAAGTATGAGAACATGAGCAATTGCTAGATATGTAAGTGCATACTGGAAAGATGGTGCATTTTTTCCCCCTTAGATTTTATGATGGCTTCATAATTTAGGTACTACAGATATGGTGAATTCCTGTGAAAACTGAACATTTGAAAAGATACCAATGGCATCCTTTTGTCAGTGAGATGAAAACAAGAGGCTGTTTTCCAGCTTTTTGGATGGAAAAGCGAATAAGTAAGGCTTCTACTGGTAGCTTTGGTCAATGATTAATTAAACTGATGAGATTCTTGCATGTTTTACTTCATTTCGCCTTCTCGTAAATCTGAGAAAAGCCAGAAACTTGATGTTTACAAACAGTTTTTCTTTTTAAGCTGCAATATTAGCAAAGCTTACTTGCCGCACAAAATTGGTTCAGAGATTTTCTGAAAGTACTTTGCCTTTGAGAAGGGCAGTTACCTTTGAGAAATGTAAGTGAAAACATTCCTCTCACATTTTTCTTTCTTTACATAACCATGTTGGCTTTAATTGTACATTGTGCTTTTCTCTTTTGTTTGCACTTGAATCTTTTAGACTTTGTTACCTTGTACTAATGTGCAAGAAAAATGTGATTTGGTGGAAATGTGTTATACATTCTCTGCCTCCCTATGATTTGTGCTAATATAGAGATCATCTTTGCTGTCTCCAGGTTGTTGTTGCTATTACAACTTCATTTTTCACTGGGGAAGGGCTGTGCAAAGAACTGGTTTACGCTTTGCCCTGAAAAGAATTCTGTTGATGAAGTCTTAGAAAGTTTACTTCATGCTCCATCCTTAGGAGTTTTATCTTAAACTGTTAGGTATGCTGCTGTAATTGACAACAGCTGTTGCTGAGAATTGTGGAGGATAGACAGTTTCTAAGGTAATCAGTTCCTAGTCCATTGGAGGCTTTGTTGATTAGCACGTGTAAGAGCATTTTGGATCAGGAGCCAGTGATGTCTGCTGAGTGCAAATGTGCTATGTTATCTAAACTGTTTGACTTAGGCTCTACACTGCTCTGAAGCAAGTAAGCTGTAGGTTTTTTGTACTTTTTCTTCTGGCCCAGGAAAGGGCCCAAAGCAGTTAAGTCTGTAGTCTATAAAAACACACATCGTTGGGTGATCTGTGCTTTCGGAGGAGGAGGAGGAGGAGGATTGTTAAACATGATAGAAGGAATTGCTTGACTGTGTTTGGTTGTTATGTTGGTGAGGCTTGAACTCTGGTTTTGACCTCCAAAAGACATAGCTGGTACCACTTCCAGCTTTTAGAAAGGTTGTTACTGTGGTCTTTGTTTTATTTAAGAATGTTTTTATCACTTAACCAAGTGACATTATTTTTCTGATGTTGCAACTTCTGTGATCGACTACTTTCACAAAAAGGACTTGAAAATAATGTAGCTTGAGGTCCCCCATTATAATCTAGTAATTCCTGCTCTTTTTAATGACATTGAATAGAAAAAAGCATGGTTTCTCTTAATTTTACCTGAATCCATGTTTGACAGTACTTGAGGAGAAACAGTTGACCGTATTTATAACTGTGACTGCAAGAGCTGAGCTGGAGCACTTAGTCAAACTACATCTGGCCCTTGGAGATGAACACTGAACATTTAGCATTTATCTTGCATAAAAGTTGATGAGTTACCAAACAGAATAGAAATGGGTATTCTGCCTCTGTTAATGGTTAGATGTAGATTTCGCAAAAGCACTGACTTGTAACATGACCTGAAGTCTCTTCAGAATTAGTTCGAGAATACTAGGATGAATCAGGTGTTGCTGATACTGAATTGAATGCAACAGAAATGAGACAGTACCATGGTGTTCTATTTAAAACCCCCCAACATTATCCTTCTGTACTATTTAATTTGGAGGGCTTTTTGTTCTGTTAATGGGCTGGCAAATCGTTATTTTAGGTTTATTAAAGACCATTACTAACATGCTACTAATTAATCTAGTTGTGTATGTGAAAAGTTCATGTGCTTTCTGAAGTTGACTTGCATTAAGTACTGCATCTATCTTAATACATGAGCATTTCACCTTAAATGTATTACAGCATCAGTTCTTGTCTCAATGGGTTTGATTTCTGAACTTCTGGTGGGCTAAGCTTTTTTTTTTTTTTTTAAGTGTATCAAGATATTGAGAATCCACCATTTACTTTTCTGGATGACTTGTTTCAGTGATTCATCTTTGCCACTCTTTAAAAATAAGGCATGCAATTATTGTTTGAATACATTTGAATGCATCTGTCTTTCCTTAGTTCTTGTTATCTCGTCTGAATTCTCTATCATATCAGACTGCCTTAAACTTGATTCGTCCCTTTGACACTGTGTTTTCACTCCTCTGCATGGTGGCAGTCCCTAACATTTAAAGACACATAGAGATTTTAAAATAGATAGTTTTAAAAGAGCATCAACAGATCAAAGATTTGCTGGGCTGACTACTCTAGGACTCTGAGATAAGTTTAACAAGTATGCTGATTTAAAATGTTTTTCTCACAATGTTTTTTAACATCTGATCTGAAACATCTGCTTAACAAATGAGTTGGAAGGAAAATCAATATAATGTGATACAATTATACCATTTTGAATCTTTCCAACTATAGAATGGAAGTATTTATTGACTATTTTTGATCTGTCCTAACATTTTTTAACGCTTGTGCCACCTCTGTCTAGTTATGGGCCTCTGTTATTGTTGAGGTGTCATGGGTGGATGTTTTGTGTCTCTCACTTTCTACACTCTGCAACAGTAGTTTATATTGATGGTGATCCAGTGTCCCCTGTTCTAAGTTGCTGATCCTTCCTGTTTTTTTAATTTGCTTTTTAACTTTTTTTAATTTACTTGTTGAGGTTTTCAGAAACTAGGCTGAGCTGTAGCCAAAACTGTACAAGATTCGTCCTTTTGCTAGCTGTAGAATTGCCTGACCGAAGATAAAGGCCATTAGGGATGTTTCTGTTTTCATGTTTTTCTAAGATTTTTCTTCCCAATTAACTTTGTTCATAACACTTTTTTTGCTTCTGAAAGTTTAAAAACTCGGGAATATGAGCATTGTTGTGCATTGTATGTTTATATAAAACTCAGTAATCTCTATTTGGCTGTGTAATTTGATCATGATCAGTAATTCTTAGCCTATGTCCAGTGTCTACTCCAGTGACTTGCTCATTGTAGCTATTATAACAGAATATATGATAATTCCTTTGGTTATGTTGAGTGCTGTTAGAAAACTGTTGCTAACAGTTTTTAAAAACTGATGTTTTTATTGTTGACAGCTTAAGATCCTGAGATACTAGGTTTCAGTATTAAAGACTTCAGTATGACCTTTTTCTTTCAGCGCATTAAAAATAGGGCTTACCAAAAAAGAAAAAAAATCCTACTGTTCTCTAGTTTGAGCTGATGATCTGTAGCAGTCCTCTATTATCACCACCTTCTGAGTGAGCTGGTGTATTTAACTCTTAGGGCCACATACAGTCAGGATCCTTTGGTTCTGAATTATCAGGTAATGAATGTCTAAATGATGTTTCTTGAAACCTGGATTGTGCCTGCTTCATAATTTATGTTATTTTCATGTAGTCTCTGAGTTTTACACAAGTGGGCCTTTGGCCTTTTTTGTTTTGGGAAGAAGTATAATTGTGTGATGGACATGGAGAATAGACTTGAATTTAAGGAAGGGATGAAAATTTTTTAAAGTTTTAAAGAATATTTCTGGAACTGTAGAAGTAAATTTTTGGCATTTAGACTTCACTGTAATGTTAGTGTAAGAATTGTACTTGCTGTCAGATGAATTTTCATCCAGGCCGTTGTCTTGTGACTTAGTGGCCAACAGCAGATGTTTTAAATGAAGTTACTTCATTTAAAAGTTACTGAAGTTACTTCCCAATTGTGGATTACCATGGAGCCATACCATGGAGCTCCACAAGCTCATGTCAGTTTATGAGGGTTTACAATGCTGACCCCAAGTTTTGTTAGACATAATAATTTTCTTGTTGATAGTTAATTTTATATAGGTGGATGTTTTCATTATCCATGGTAATATGTTATTATTTTACAATACTGTGTTTATAATCTACCTTCCTAGTGTCATGCTCAGCACTCTGTCCTCAATTCTTAGAGTAGCTTAATGCTCAGTCATTACTTGAGCAACACTGATAATCATTTCTTATCTGCTATGCTTTAGATGTGTCAACAAGCAGTTTGATTTGCCAGCCTGCTGGCCATTTAGTTATACTTTTTAGCTTCATTTATTTTGCATATTGTTGATGAAGATGGTTGTATTCTGGATCCTGATATTTTCCATTAACACTGGTGGATATGACCAGTAGCTCCTGCATCCAGTATTATGTGGATAAGCACACTCTTTCCTCAACCCTCTTTTTTTTCCTATCTGTCATTGCTCAGAGTAATGAAACATTTATATCTGGTGAAAGATCTGCCTATATTTTACTGATTGAAGTCTGACAAGCTGCAGTGTAGTTATATTTTCAGATCTTCCTCAACAGATTCTCTTTCAAAATTAATATTATTCTCTTTAAAAGTTACTAGTTTTTTTATCATCTCTGCTTTAAAAGTTTTTCTAAGTGTTCCCACTGACCTTTCCCATGTAAGTTGGACCTCTTTTAAAACTAGAGACTTTCGAGCCTTAGGTGGTATGTTTCATGTTTATTTCATTATCATGCTTATATCAGCATGCTTGCTTGCAGTATAAAACTGAATAAGAGGATCCAGTGTCAAGTTGATACTTTGATTTCTTGTACCTTGTTATTAACTAAACTTTATCTGGATTATTCATGATTAATGTTTAGTAGTTTTGTAGAGTCTTTCATCTATAAATGAAAATAGCATTAATATATTTCAGTGAGAGGAAAGTGATTTAGTCAAGGCCGAACAACAACTCAAAGGAAAAAATTCAGTAAACCCAGATTTTATACTATCTCATCACTGCTAATACAGGAGTGCATTGTAAAATATTGAATAAATCTGAAATTTTAAATGCACTGTTTAAATGGGAGAAATGAAAAGTAATTTAAACATGTTAAATAGTAAACAATGTAAAAAGTACAGTGAAAGATAAGTATAGTGAAAGAGTAGGTGTAATAGAGAACCTGCTATGTCTAGCTATAGATACCTATATATCTACCTGCTATATAGATACCTATTTAGTTACCTCCTATATCTGAGCAAAGTATAACTCTGACCTCAGCAAGTTCAGAGGAGGACCACAAAGATGATGCAGAGAGCTGGAGCACCTCTCTTGTGAAGACAAGCTCAGAGAGTTGGGGCTGTTCTGCCTAGGGAGGAGAGCACACCAGGGTGGCCTTAGAGCAGCTTTCCAGGACCCAAAGGGGACTTACAAGAAAGCTGGAGAGGGATTTTTTTACTAGGGCGTGCATTGAATAGGACAATGGGTGATGGCTTCAGACTGCAGTAGGGTAGCTTTAGATCAGGTGTTAGGAAGAAATTCTCTTCTATGAGGGTGGTGAGGCACTGGAGCAGGTTGCCTGGAGAACTTGTGGATGTTCCCTTAATGGACATGTTCCACATCAGGCTGGGTGGGGCCCTGAACAGACTGGTTTGGGGAAAGGTGCCCATGCTCCGGACTGGAGGGATTGAATTAGATGATCTTGAAGATGCTTTCCGACCCAAACCAATTCTGAGTTTCTGTGATACAAGGAGAATAGATCTAATGCTTATGGGACAAATGGAAGTAAACATTTAGTATACTTCTCTTAATGTATATCTGATAAGATACTTGATTGTGCTGGGAATGATAATGGCGTTACTAATTTCTTTAGTGAGACGAGTGGCTCTCTGTTGATACTTGTGTTCGTTTTGTAAGTCCTGTTTCTTATAAAACTTACCTATGCTTTCAGAATAGTGAGTTGGGCACCTGCTGAATTTACAGCCTGTTACTTTTGTCGGCACCACATACTTAAAAAAAAAAATGTGGGAGCCTTGCTTGTTTTTCAGTTATTCATGAAACAGTAGGGTAGTGTTTCTCCTCCTTTGGGCCTGACTTACTTTGAATTCACATCACTTACACTTAGGCCTATGACACTAATAAATATACATTTAAATTTTGGGGAGAAGTTAATAAATTCAAATGTGTAACTGGGCAATTCTTACACATATCTGTATAGTTTGGGTTTTTTTTGGACTAAACCTGATGCTGCTTGTGACAATACCTTTTAATGTTCATTATACCCCCTAACCTTTATGTGCAATATGTTGAGCAGTCTAGGCTAATGGGACAAAGATTTGAACTCCTTTGAGCTGTAGATTTTCACTGTAGATTCACATCTGTATGTAAAACTTACACTTGTTGTTTCTGACAGTTTTTGTGCTTCATGAAAATATGTAGCAGATAATTTTGAAGATATTCTTTTATTTTTAAGTATGCAAAAATCTGGATACCTGTAAGTTTAATTTTTGTGGCTGGTTGAAAGAACAGTGAGTCAGTGCAAGCAGACGAAAGGGCAACAGGCAGGAAGTTGCTGACTTCCTGTAGTAAGAGGAAATTCATGTCCCAGTCAGTGGAAAGGTTTCTTCCAAATATGAGTGGCATATGTGCATTGTGCATAAAACACATTTAAAGCATTCAGTCAGAAGTTGGTGCCTTGAGAAATAAACCCAAAGGAATAAAAAAACCTGTCATTTTAGATTGTTGAAGTGTCTGCATTACAGTTAGGACTTGTTGAATTTTGTTTCAAATGTACTTTTCAAAGGTAGCAGCCAGTGAGAATTAAATGAGGAAGTTTTATGAATGAGGGTAAATTTCACCTTTTGTTTGTGAATTTACTTCACAATTTTCTGGAGAAACACATCATCATGAAATGCCCTTTGAAATTTTATATGGATACTTGGTGTATTACTTTAAGTAAGTTTGGTTCAGGCCATTTTCTTTTCAGACTAAAAATTCATTCCTATATAGATTTGTAAAAAAAAACTGTAAAGGTAGTATAAATACTGTGTGCTTGGTCCCTTTCTTATGAGATTACCTTCTGTAATCAGGATCAGTTTCATCTAGTAGAAGGCTATTTTGATTTTTGGATTTGTGCTATAGTCCCAGCTCTTACTCATTATACTTCCCATGAGTCTTGATTTGCAAATTGCTAGATTTAGGTGCAAGATGATAGTTGAGGCTCCACTGCAAGTCAGGGAATTGGAAAGAGATTTTAAGGGATAGATGGAATGAGATATGTCTAAGGCAGGATGTGCCTGCTGCATTTTCAGCTGATTGCCAGTTGCTTGTGGTCGCTTTCATACTACACATTTTTCAGAAATGTATATGAACGTGAGCAGCTTGCTGATTGCTTTTGGTTCCCACCTTTGACCACAAAAGTTGATGGCTGATTTGACACACCTTCAAGATAGAGTGTCAAACTTCAGTCTGCAGAGATGGAAAAGCTGCCCAGTCGTTTTGTCTCTTACAACTTTTACCTTGAGCCTTAAGTACATTCTTTGGGGTGAAGTGTGGGGAATTAAGTACCTGAGAAGAAATGAAGCATGTATTAGACAGATACAAGTTAATGTTAATTCTTAATAGCTCTAGATGATGATGATGATGATGATGATGATGTCAGACATCTATTTGGTGGAGTCGTGCTGTCTTTACGCATAAATTCAGAATCAGTTTGTCACAAGGTTCAGTCCTTACAAAACTGAGTGGGGAGTAGCAAAGGACAGCAGCTACTGTCACTGAATATAGAGCTCCACTTTGACATTTTGCATAGCTGAGATGGATTGAGGTACACATACAGAATGTCCAAGTGGCACTATCAGCTGTTGCAAATCCTGCTGAGATGCTATGTTACTTTATTGCACTCCTGTGTACTCTGAAGCCTCAGTGATTGGAGAAAGTCCTTACTTGTTTTTCATTATGTTAAACACTTTTGTTCTGGTCTTTAGCAATTTTTTGATAAATTGTCAAAATTCTTGTATATTAGATGAAAAATACATAGTTCTCTCTATAAGTCAATATTCAAGTATTCAAAACTGACATATCCCAGGAATTAGAGCGTTAGAACTGTTGCTGTTTCATTGCTGTTGGGGGAGACTAGATTTTTACATTAATTTACAGTAATAGTGTATGATCAGTCATGGTTATAATTTCCACTGTGGGTAATTTTATCTGAGAAGAGGGCAAATGTGGGCTGAGTGAACATAATTTTACTAGTTGTAACATCTTACCAAGATTGGGATAAAAGTGTATTGTTAGACTCATGCTATAATTTTTGTATGTTGACTGGAGTGCTTAGTCTTGTAGAGCTGCTGTTAATTATCATTTAGTCCCTAAGCATGTTAGAAGCCTCCTAATACAGATAGTCAGTCTTTTGCCAGTGTTTTGAATTAGCTTTCAGTGATACTTGGGGTAATCTTGCATTTTCTGTTACACTCAAAATCTTCAGACTCATCCTGTCCTCCTCCAGAAGTAATGGATCAGCCTAGGTCAGGCTGAATGAGCTTGAGAAAGAACAATGTGTGGATAGAAAGTGGATGACAAGGACTTAAATCAGTAGGTTTAAGAGGAAAACCTTCAATATAAAGCTAATTAACAGACCTTTTTTTTTTCTTTTTTTTTTTAGCAAAGAACATTTATTATAGATCCCTCTTTCCTTTTGCAGTTCTACTTTGCCCTAATGCTTGCAGCCATGGACTTTCATAAGCATGAAGGAAGCTAGCATTCTTTTAAGATTTCATCTTCTGGAAACATGGAATAAAATCAAATACAGCAATAGAGAAAGTGTGTCAAACTGGCCATTACTCTTTTTTGTTTTGTTTTTTTACAGAGTATGTCTCAACAGTTTGTTTGCCTGAGTTTTGTGCATGTCAAGCACATGCGTCTGTGTTTTCAAGACATGAGGAGATGCAGCTGCAACAGAAATCATTGTAGGGTGGCATCGTGGCTTAACCACAGTAGACAGCTCAGCACCACATAACTGCTCACTAGAAAAGAAATGTGAGCAAGGAAGAACAAATACACTACAAGTAAAGATACAGCATTAAGATTGAAGTAGACTATATTGGCCCACTGTATTTGTAGTAGTAGCGGAAGACAGGCTTCTAAAGGGGTTTTTTTTTCATGTTGTCTTCCATTATTGTATGATGGTATGCAATGATAAAGATGCAAACAAGAAGAAGAATGTACAATTGCTGATGAGAAGCTTGATCATTCAAGAGGACTTTACAGTTACTGAAAACTTTGGCAACCAGTGACATGAGCATTTTAGAAATTGCACTGCATGGGTTGACTGGGAGGCCAGTTGAATCTCATATGTAAGTGAGGTAAATGAGAATTTTTGATGTATAGGCAGGTTGACTCTTATATGTATAGGTCTTATACATAAGACAAGAACAAGCAACAAGAACAACGACGAAGTTTCAGGTGAGATCTGAATATATTGGAAAATGAAGAGGAGCTGATGTAGATGTTGTTTTGAACTTGAGTAGTAAAAATGGTGACAGAGATGTATTTGGTAGTGAGAGGGAAAAGTGGTCAAGGATTTCTCATTTGTCTCAAACATTCAATTTACTTTAGAAAGAAATATATCTGTAGCAGTACATTACATTAAGCTGACACTCTGATGTGCTCAATATACCATCTACACTATTTCATCTAAAAAAACCCCAAAAAACTACTCAAGTTGCCAGCAAGTCTCCAAATTGCTAATATGGTATTTCAGCTAA
Source organism: Ploceus nigricollis (assembly GCA_013399945.1). NCBI lineage: Eukaryota > Metazoa > Chordata > Aves > Passeriformes > Ploceidae > Ploceus > Ploceus nigricollis. The sequence goes on from VXBC01012890.1 coordinate 41,658, forward strand.
TGTTTCTTACTCACCCTGACCAGACAACTCTCAAAATTACTATTCAGGTTAACTTCAGCATAAGTGAAGGTTGGGTAGCAGTTTCACTTTTTCAATGTGAAAGAATTTATCTTTCAAAGTCCTGAGTTACATTTTGCAATGATTTCATCATTGCAATGTATCCTGAATTGACAGCAATAAATTAACTGACATTCCACTTGAGACTAATTCCTGTCTACAGTTAAGAATTTTGCTTGGTGAAGTGTTATGGCCATGCCAATTTTATTCTTGTTCATTTTGCTTAGTTTTGAAGGAACTGAAACCAGTGTCAATTCCAGAATTTTGTTTTAGTAGCTAGTAATGGGTTTGTCATGATTCATTGCTGTCTGTTTATAGCATCCACTGGATACTGTGACTTTTCCATGTAGTCCCTCTTGGTATAATAACCTCTTTTCCATAACTTGAGATACATTTCTGTAGTTTAACTAACTTAACGGAATGTTTCAAAGTATTTTTACTTTCATGTGACATTTGCCTTTTTCTGAGGCTGAGGCCTCAGAAATTGTCAATTCCTCTCAAAGTCCCTGCCACCATTGTGACGCAGTGACTTGAAGTCACAGTTAAAAGATGACAGTGAAGTGAAAATGAAATGCAAGTAGACCTTCTAATTGCCTGTACAGGTAAACAAATGAAAAAAAAATCTAAGTGGTATCTGTCTTCTTGCATAAGTGGGAGATGGTTTCTCTTCCATACTGGACATTTGCTTTTGTATCTTCTTTCATAGCTCTAGCTGTGCCATCCATCTTCTTCTGAATTGGACTGTCTTAGAGCAAAAGCTCAAAGTTCAACGCCCTGCTGTAACCTCTGCTGTCTGTGACAGCTGGTCACAGATCATCTGACTGCCCTGAACTGTGCTAGGCATTGCTGCATCCATGGGCATATATAAATTACAACGGTCCTTGAAAATCTAGTTATTTTATTAATACTGTGATAAAAGCAAAAAACTAAACAAAGAAACCCACAAACTTCCTGTGTCCTAGGCTGATCTGGTCTCTTGAGGAGAATTGCTTTATGACCTCTCAAATTGAAAAGGTCTGACATGGAGTTTAGCTGCCCCTTATTAGTGATGCAGCTGCATCTTGATGGTGGAATGGCTCTAGGTCTAGAGGGAGTGACAATGATAAAGCGAGATTAAAGCTGAATTTTTGTTTCCCTCTGCCCATTTTAAATTTGAAATGCCTTTCTGCAGAAATAGGACAAGTTTTTGGTAACCATGAGAGGCTCCTCAGTGTCTGCCCCATTGTACGTGTTGTGATCCCACCAAATGACATTTGGCAAGAAATCTAAAAGGAAATATCTGTCACCAAGTATAAGCAAATAAACCCAAGTACTGTACTAGGTTGGAATAGATACATCTGTATTTAGTCCCAGTCTATTGACTATGCACAAAGGAAGTCTTAGACTCAACATGGCTTAAAACAATCACCTTCACTTTGTTCAGTTGGATGTCCTCTGATCGTGTTCTGCCCAAAACTGAATTCTGTTTTTGCTTTGGTTTTTTCATTATACACCCAATTATCACACTTTTTAATGTTCAATAAGGCTGGTATAAGGCCAATTGCTAATGTGTTGCTGACTAGGAAAAACATTTTTCATTCATTAATTGAAATAGTCATACATGTACTTACGCATATTTGACCACTCAGCTGTGGTGGATCTTATGTCAGTCAATCTGTCTTGCTTATGACAGTTCATGAAATGTGTTTCAAGTACTGCCTGTTCTCTTAATTCTCTTGAGAACTAAAAAAAAAAGAAGTTGTTTATTTTTTCATTTACATCTCTTTCATAAAGCTGGGAGATTTTCAGTATTTAGTCAGTATAAGAGGTTCTGTGCATACATATAAGCATTTTAGAATTCTATATCAGATATGTAAACCTTATCTATATGCATACTATTATAAGCAAATTATCTCTTTGCTTTCAATGAATCTTGATCTTAAGAAGGTGTCTGGAGCATTCAGGCCAGAAAACTGCTGCCATTCCTAAACAGCATCGAAATGTACATGAGGAAAAAAAGCCAGGAATAACTGTTCTGTTCACTACATAGGTTTTATTTACCTACACTGGTACTGCTACCATAGGTCATTGAGAATTTCATACAGTCCGGTAGTTGGGCAGGGAATTATCAGGGAAAGGTTCTTCACCCAGAGGGTGGTTGAGTGCTGGAGCAGGCTCCCCAGGGAAGTGGTCACAGCACCAAGCCTGACAGTGTTTGGGAAGTGTTTGGGCAGCACATGCTGTGATTCTTGGTGTGTCCTGTGCAGGGCCAGGAGTTGGACTCAGTGATCCATGTGGGTTCCTTCCAAATCAGGATATTCTGTGGTTCTGTAATTCTAAACTAAAGTCTGCTTGTTAGGCATTGCTAACCTCAGTGACTGATTTGTGGATAAAGACAATGTTATGGCAGCTGGTTCTGTATTACAGCTAATGAAATTATCCATTTAAGAATTTTAAATCTAAGGATTTAAACTGTGAGAGCACAACAAACTTTTGAAATTCACAGAAGTAAAAGTAAATTAGACCTGCATTTTTTAAGAACTTTGTGTACTTGATCAGGTTTACAGTCAGTGAAGTGGGAATTTTTATTCAAGGAGTCTCTAGTTCAACGTGTGGAATAAAGGAGGATGAATGAATAACTAGGGCTTTGACTGGTTACTGACTAATAATTAAACACACAGCTATCTTGATAATCCTTAAATGATGTAAACTTCATGTTGTCTTGTCGTGTGACTAGTAGATAGAAATGCAGCAGATTTATTTTTTTTTTAAGATCATGTGAAATTTATTCAGAGTGGAACTCTTTTGACCCTGAAGGTAATCCCTTATAATAAAAAATGTTAACTTTGCATTACATTTTCTAAATTCATGTATTTTACATTAGTAAAAGTATAGAGGATTGGTAAATACAAGATATAAAAATTACATGGGCATTATTCCTGCTGTTTATGGTTGACTTGGCTTTGTGTTTAGATTTTGATCTCATTAGGTGAGCTATTTTCTTTTTATAGTAAGTATTGTGCGTGCAAATTTAAGGTTAAAAAGTTTAAATTTAAGGCATTAGTCTTGAATGCCATCACATGGCATGTATGGGACAGCCTCATGATCCGACCCAGCCAGTCAGTATGTGTTATGAAAAGGCAAGTCCTGTTTGACCAACCTGATCTCTCTTTATGGCAAGATGACCTGCATACTGGAGGAGGGAAAGGCTGTGGATGCCGTCTACCTAGATTTTAGGCCTTTGCCATTGTTTCCCACAGCATTCTCTTGGAGAAACTGGCTGCTCATGGCTTGGATAGGCAGATGCTTCACTGGGTAAAAATGGGCTGGCTGGCCAGGCCGAGGGGATGGTGGTGAATGAAGTTACATTCAGCTGGTGACAGATCACAGTGGTGTCCCCAGAGCTGAGTAGTGGGACAAGCCCTGTTTAATACCTTTATAAAGGGTATGGATGAGGGAATGGAGTACACCCTCAGTAAGTTTGCAGCTGACACCATGTTGGGCAGGAATGTTGATCTGCAGGAGGGTGCGAAGGCTCTGCAGAAGGATCTTGACAGGCTGAGTCAATGGGCCAGTGGTCTGAGGTTCAACAAGGCCAAGTGCCAGGTCCTGCCATTGAGTCACATTATCCCCAGGCAGTGCTACAGGCTGAGGCAGAGTGGCTGGAAGGCTGCCTGGAGGAAAAGTGCCTGGGGATGCTGGTTTACAGAAGCTGAACATGAGCCAGTGTGTGTCCAGGTGGCCAAGAAGGCCACTGGCATCCTGGCCTGTATCAGCAGTAGTGTGGCCAGCAGGATCAGGGCCGTGATTGTCCCCCTGCACTCGGCACTGGTGAGGCCACACCTCAAATCCTGTGTAAAAGAAACACGTTGAGGTCTGGAGTAAGTCCAGAGAAGGACAGTGAAGCTGGTGAAGGGTCTGGAGTGCATGAGGAGTGGCTGAGGGAGCTGGGGTTGTTTAGCCCTGGGAATAGGAGAGCCTTAGCTCTCTACAGCTACCTGTTTAGCTCAGGAGAGCCTTATTGCTCTCTACAACTACCTGAAAGGAGGTTGTGTGCAGGTGGGGGTTAATTTCTTCTCCAGGTAACAAGTGATGGGACAAGAGGAGACACCCTCAAGTTGTGCTGGGGGAAGTTTAGATTAGGTTTTAAGAAAAATTTCACCAAAATATTTGTGAAGCACTGAAATAGGCTCCCAAGGGAAATGGTTGAGTCACCATCCCTGGGGTATTTAAAAGATGTGTGGATGTGGCACTTGGGAACATGGTAGGCTTGGCAGTGTTAATTGTTGGATTTGATGATCTTAAAGGTCTTTTCTAACCTAAACAATTCTATTCTGTTGAAATGAAATGTTTGTAATGGCAAGCATTCTGGATAAGTAGCCTATGTCATCTTTTTCTGGCAAGCATATGATGTCATGAAATTATTTTACTGTAAAGTATTATTTACTATAAAGAACGTAGCATGCTGTACATTACTGAAAACAGCTTTACTAGTGGTACAGAGAATTACTTCAGTGAATTATTGTTAAAACCTTTTTCACTTCTTCACAGTATATATTCTTTTCTGTTTCTATCATTTTAGAGGAATTCTGTTGTCTTGCTCCGGTGTTCTGAAGGCATTTGTCTCTGTTACCAAAATTAATTGATCTGACAGGGGTCAGAGGAAATATCAGTTGGTTGCCTGCATGGTTTTGCTCCATGCCAAGCAATACACTTGTTATCATTATGAATTCTTACGTAAAATGGATAATAAAGTGCTGGTACAGCTAAGTGAAGTAATTGATTACTTTCCATATGCCTACTAAGCACTTAGTTCCTGAAGTCAAATATTGGGGTCCTGAGCTTCTGGATGCTTAAGATTTGTTCCAGGAAGACAAAATTGATTTGTACTTGTAAGTCCTGAGTGACTTCACTGTTGATGTCAGTGATGGAAAGACTTGCAGCTAAACAAACTTGAACTGACCAATATAGTTATAATCAAGATAAATTTACTGGAGGTGAGAGGTGGAAGAAGAGATTGTGCAGCAATCGGTTAAATTAAACTATTGTCTGTCCAGTGTTTCTGGCTCTGATTCCAGTCATTAACTTAATTTCTGCTGTTACTCTTCTGTGGGGCTTATGATAATCTGCAGTATGTAAAAATTGGTTCCCTTTGTATGGGTTAAAATTTTACTTCAAATAAGTTTATGTCTAAAATTAGAAAGTAAACATTGATGAATCTGATTTTTAATGAGTATCAGCAGAAATCTTAATAAATATGCTATAAAATTACTCTGGAACATACATTGAGAGGCATTTAGTGAATGTTGCCTTTTCCAAAAGGAATGAGAAGACTTAACGTATGATGTAGGTGGTCATACTGAGAATCAGGTATTCAGGAAGGATAACTAAGAATCACTTCTGAACAGTAAACAGTATTTTCAATTACCTTTATTTAAATTAAAAGCATAAAATCATGTGTCTTAAGGCTGTTAGTATTTAAATGGGATGAATTTTTGATTCTGATCTGTGTCAGTGAAGTGTTTTATCTTGAAGTCTTGTGGGTAGCACTCCAGTTTCAATGTGACTGATAAAATACAGATACTCTGGAATTTAGTCCATGAACAAATACAAATTATTGTTCAGATTTAGACAGTGAAAGAAAATGTGGGTTGAAAGCTGGTTAAAAATTTGAGAGTATCTATTATTAAGTATTGATACTGGAATTTAGGTGAGAGAAGAAAAAATAAGATTAGTCAGGAAAACCAGTCCTGTGGTTGTTTATGGGCCTGGGTCATATACATTTGCCTTGCTAATGCTTTTTTAGTGTGATTAAAAACTTCCAAAGCTCATGACATCAAAAAATTCATTGTGTGGAAAAAACTAAAACATTCCTTATTGTTGGCTTCAGTGTTATATTTGGCTTTGAAGAAACTGACTTGTTTTACAGTTTCAGTCAAAGATCAACGCAATCATTTGAGCCTTGACTTTCTCTTGCAGGAGTCTGACAGAGCTGGCGGCATTTTCGTCTGTCAGGCTTTTGTTGTTTAAAATCAACTCTTTGACTCACTGACACTGTAATGAGGAGTAAACAAGCCCTATTTCTTTGCGACAATTTGTAGTATGTTTTCACTGGATTCTGAATTTAGCAGTGCTGGTTTAACAGTTGTTAAATCATGTGGCTGTAGTAAACTTCTTTACTAGTGGTAATAATTGAGTTGAGGAAATTAGTTTCACAGCCTTCTATGGAGGGGTTTGTCTTTGGTCCTGGTGTTGTTGTCTTTGGCCCTCCATTGCTACCTGTCTGCTTGCTTCAGAATGCCATCTTCCCAATTCTCCTCTTGCATGTAACTAATGCTTTGTGGTAACAGGATTTCAAGTGTCTGCTTGGCCTTTTTTCCCAGTGATAAATGTTTTAGATAATTGCAGGACCACATGTGCTTCACATGTGCTGATCAACTACATGAATGAATGTTCTAATATATAGGGCTTAAAAATATGTCTGAGAATAGGTACTCAACTGTACTAGTAGAGAATACGGTGTTGCTGAGAAGCAAAGGTTTAAATTTCATGTAATTTCTCTAATTAGAGAATGTAACAGTGATGTCCCTTAAAATCAAGTTAAGAGTCAACATTTACAAGTAGTGATCCTATCTAGCAGGTATATAAATATCTGAAGCCTTCTGGATATCTAATGTTAAAAAGAAGACAGAAGAATTTTGTGTCTTGCAGGACCTATAATAAAAATAAATCTAAAAAGAGAAAATTATTTAATTCAGAATTCCATTGATTTTGTTCTGAGTTCTAACCAGAGAAATGTTTATTTTTGTTTACTTCTTGGTGGTTAGTTGCTGTCTATTCAGCATGCAACTTTTTCTTCATTGATGATCTTTTCAGCAAATCTGAAGGTTATGAGAATTAGGTAGCAAGAGTTAAAAGAAAATTATGTTGGCATAATTATTTAAGGAAATTTGACTCTTGTATTCCACATTCTGTATGGGATGAGCCGAAGCGTTTTTTCCATGAGTTTTCAGTACTTTTATACCGTCATTAATTAATGTTAAAATCTATCACCAACAAATTGTGTATTCAGAATATGGAACAGGTTACCTGCTTATTTGTCTGGAAAATAATGTAGTTACCCTTCACTTGGATTTTGTTGTAAAGTTTTAGATAAGGAAGTAATAATCTCTTTGGGATGAGGAACAGAAAAACCTTCTTCCATCCATCCCAAGGTTAAATATATTGAAGTTGGTCTGAAGTAAATTAACCACATATGTTCTTTGATTGGAGTTTCTATTAAGAATTCACACAAACATAAGTTTTTCACTCAGTGAACAAAAAGACAGGAAGGGAAAGAAATCTCAGATATTTTGAAAATACTAAGTCAAGGAAACCCTTGCATGAGGGAATGTTGCCATTGCCAGCACTTCCCTTTTTTTGACTACTCCCTCAGTTGCTAGAGCAATTGCATTGGTCATGGGAGATCAGGTTCAATGAAGTCCTTTTTCACCAGAGAATTATCTTGTAACTGTTACTTCTAGATTGCTGCTGGACATTTTGGGTATGACTTGCTTATAGTCTGTTGTCTAATTAAGTTTCCCATTGTGGAAGTTAGAAATTCACCAAGACTGAAAATGGTATTCAGGGGACCTCCTAATGGGTAAATGTCATAATTGTGAGAGAGAAGGTTAACTTTTAGCATTTCCCTGACAGTGTGCATTTTTATCTGAAGTGAGGCAGAGATAAGAGAGTGCAAATGGCTGCTCTCAGTCAGAGAAGGGATTGGCATCTCCCCTTTATGTAAGTTGTCAAACCAAGTGCGTAAAAAGAGGGTGCTACTTATTTTCCTCATGTAATGATAAGGTTCTTTTTGATTGCAAACTGCCTTTGTAGATTGAATAAGAGGTACGGTCATTGCCAAGCTGATCAAACTGGAGACTAACGAAAGGTGCAGCTCACGTAGTTAATTTTCTGTTCCACTGTTAGTTGTAACTATAGGAGAGTGTAACTATAGGAGAGTAACTGTGTTGAGTTGAATTAACTTTAAAAGGCATTGATATAAGTATGTTTTATTAATCATCAGTTGCTACAGCTAGTGAAGGTTCTATAAAGAAAATAACAAGGGTCCTGAATTAGAGGTAGCACAGTAAGAAACTTTTAATTTACTTGGGAACTTTTATTATGTTGTTTTCAGGTCATATTGGAGCCTGAAATATCTTCATCCGTAATGCCTAAAGATGAAAGAATTTCTTCCCCTGTAGAAATTAGATACACAGTTGCTATTGGAAGCATTTTATCCATTTCCAATCTAACATTTGGAGTTCTTTTCTTCTATATTATAAGAACTTAAATTCTGTATCTCATTCCATTGATGAAGTCATAACCCTGGCTTAAATATTTTCAACAAACAGTTAGAAAAGAGGTGAGTGCAGTATTGTTACATCATGCAAAATACTAATTTGTCTTAATGAGAGATTTAGTTAAAGGAATGTAAACAGTGAATGTGTACAAAATATATCAACAGTCTCTACATAAAACGACAAAAACTGATTTTTGGATATTCAGATTTAATTCAAATATGTCATTTAATGCAGGCATAATGACCTTTTAAAGTCAGTAGTTAATGTTTTCATAATAATGTTAATTCTGTCTCTTTTCAAGTACTTTATGTAGAATAGTATACTGCTATGTAATTTATTACCTATAGGATTCCCACTAATATCCATTATCAATATTATGAAATTTCCCCAATTGTATTTTCCAATGTCCTTTGTGTTTAGATAGTTAAAAAAAAAAAAAAAAAAGAAGAAAGAAAAAACAAAAAGGCAAGGGATTTCATTTTTCCTACTTAACACCAGTTCAGGCAACTTGTCTTCTTGAGTAATATTACCACTGATTTAAATGTTGACATTTAAATTTCCGTTGGTTGAATATTTCCTTGTCTTTACTGTATGTGTCTATACTGTCTTTATAGTATGCTGACAAAATTATAACACTTTTAACAATTAATCCATTTTTCCAGGTAAAACTGGGATTCATCAGCCTTCTAATTCATCTAAGTATTTTAGAAGACATAGCAATGTCTGACATTTGCTTTTGTGTTTTGCAGACCAGCTATTTCTAGCCTTTTATATTTTAAAGTGAAGCCCTGATTTTTATTTCATTAATAGCCTCTTATACTATAAATCTAATCTGTTTTGGGATTTGAGTTAAAAAATTGCTCCTGATCTCATCTTAGTGGATAAACCAACTACTTTACAGAGTGTTTGCTAACGGAGGTAGCTGTTTTATTGATGAATGTAGAAAAAGCATATAGTCCAGTGCTTTGTTCCATTCCTCTAATTTATGACACTAGTAATAATAGATGATGAATGAGATATCCAGAACATTAATAAATTATCTGAAGATGTGTACTAAATCAAAGAGGAGGAGACTAAGAAATAATCTCATATAATGCCTCCAAGAAAAGTAAGCTAATTCCAGAGTCATTTATTCAGCAATATGCAAAAACCCTGAGAAATTTGTTGAAATTGAACTGCTATAGTTAGTATGAGATTAATATAACTCAGCGTTTCAAATGTGCTATTATAGACATTTGGATCGCCACTTTCAGGTGGCAAGAGTTGTAAAACTTACAGACTAAAATCACTCTTAAATGTTTAAGTTAAAACGTTGAGTTTAAGCATGTTTAAAATAAAACCCAGCAATTTTGCCCTACAGTGATGATACTTACATATTCTTCCCTAAATTCATGTATCCACTAACAGGACTGAAATTTGCAGCAGTTTTCTGCTGTGGTTTGCATTCGGTAACTTGATGATTCTGTGTAAAATAGTGTACTTGTTCAAAGAGAAACTGTGCAGCCTTTCATTTCACTTAGCAGTGGAGTTTGTATGTTTTGTCCATTTGGATGCCACAAGGCATAGTTCTCCTGGTGATACTGGGAGTCTCAAAAGGAATCTTCATGTCAGAAGAGGCATTTGGCCACTTATGCAGTATTCATGTGCCACTTTGTTATAGACAGGCAACATCCAAGTAGTGGGCTGGTATTATGCAAGCAAAGTGATGTTGTTCTTATTAATCTATTTCTTAATGTTATCAAGTCCATTGTAATTCAGTCACCATGATAAAATAGAGTGACATCTAGGGAGGGCAAGTATTGGTAGAAATGAAACATCTTGGAGGTAGTATAACGTTTTCTGTTTCACAAATTGACACTTAGAGTTTTTATGAATGTGATTTTTATCACATCTAGATAGCCTATGTGTGGACTTAGATGAATTTGTCATCAAAATGATCAATATTTTTTTTGTCCTCCCTCTGTTCCCATTTTTTGGTATTTTTCCTTCCATGCCATGAACTTCAGCAAAGGTGCAAATGGCTGTACAGAACTGATGCAGCTGATTGAGAATATATTTTTTCTTTATTGAGGTTATACAGTGAGTTTCAAAGTAGTTAAATGTTTTTGGTATTAAGTTAACAAAACATCCTAAAGACTATACTTTCTACATCAAGGACAATGGAAGACTCTTATCCCTGATGATTTTGATCATAGCTGATAAAATATGATCACCTGTGGATACAGGTAACTAAGCTTAGCTACCAGTTGTATTCAATGTATCCATTTTCATGATTATTTCTTCTGTGTGAAATAGCGCTAGAGGACACATTACTGTGCAACAGGGACAGTATAGTAAGTGGTTTCATTGATTCAGCTTCTTGTTTGTGACTAAGATTATGTGTAGACTGTTGGATACTAAGGCACTCATACTGAACTTCCAGATTTTTTTCACTCAGCTGTCCCGGTCAAAATTCCCTTAATAGTCTCAGTGATCCAAAGTGTCAGGATGGTGGCTTGCAATCCCTGAACTCATGTTTGTCTTAGAACTGGACATTTTTTAGGTACACTATTTTCTCATTTCCCAGAATTTGTTTTATTGGTCTTCTTTCTACACTTAGCCTTAATTTAACCTTTTACTGTGGAATTCATTGTAGTTGCAATTCTTCATATAAAAGTTGTCATCAGGAAGTATCACCATTTGCTTTCTATTTTTGTTTCCTCTCAGTTTTTAGTAAATACAATGAATATTGTTAATCATATGCTACTTCTAATCATCAATCTTCAAGATTAGCAATTAACATACTGTTTAAAAATAGTGACTAGTAAACAGTATTTTCTTTTGTTTGATTTTAATCTAGGTTCAGGCATCTTGTGAGAATATTTCTATAAATTGTAGCTTAAATGAATCACAGAATGAAAGAATATCCTGAATTGGAAGGGACCCACAGGGATCATCAGGTCCAGGTCCCAGCCCTGCACAGTACAGCCCCAAGAGTCACATCATGTACCTGAGAGCATTGTCCAAATGCTTCTTGAGCTCTTTCAGGCTTAATGCTGTGACCACTTCCCTGGGGAGCCTGTTCCAATGCCCAGCCACCCTCTGGGTGAAGAATGTTTTTCAAATGTCCAATCTAAACCTCCCCTGACACAACTCCAGGCCATTCCCTTAGGTCCTGTCACTAGTCACCACAGAGAAGAGATCAGTGCCTGCTTCTCCACTTCCACTCACAAGGAAGTTGTAACTGCAGGTCTTCCCTCAGTCTCCTCCAGGCTGAACAAACCAAGTGACCTCAGCTGCTCTTTGTATGTCTTCCCCTCGAGACCCTGCGTCCTCCTTGTGGCCCTCTGCGCTCTCTAATAGCTTTATATCTTTCTTCTATTGTGGTGCCCAAAACTGCACACAATATTCAAGATGAGGCCACCCCAGCGCAGAGCAGAACAAGACAATCCCCTCCCTTGCTCAGCTGGCAGTGCTGTGCCTGGATGCACCCCAGGACACAGTTGACCCTCCTGGCTGCCAGGGCACTGCTGATTCGTATTCAGTTCACCACTGACCAGGACCCCCAGTCCTTTTCTACAGGGCTGCTGTCCAGCCTCTCATTCCCCAGTCTGTCCATACCTATCCAGGGTTGCCCTGTCCCAGCTGCAGATTCCAGCATTTGCCCTTGTAAATTGTCATACAGCTGGTAATTGCCGAGCCCTTTAATTTGCTAAGATGGTTCTGCAAGGCCTCTCTGCTATGGAAGGAGTCAACAGCTCCTCCCAATTTAGTGTTGTCAGCAAACTCAGTATACATTTGAGTCCTGCGTCCAAATAATTTATGAAGACACTGAAGAGCATTGGCCTAGAATGGAGCCCTGCAGAACCCCACTAGTGACTGATTGGCAGCTTGGTGTAACCCCATTTACTGTGATGTAAATGAATGTGCCAGATTTATTAGTCAGATTAGGACTTCTTTCGCTTGCTCAGCCCATACGTAATGCAGTTGTTAAATTTTACTTGTTTTTCTTCATAGCTGACATGACCAGGTTTGTAATTTTTAACAGTCAAGTTCAAAGAGAAGTGGAGATAGAAAACATTTTTAGAAACTAGGAATTATATCTATTTTCTAAGTTTATTAGATATTTACATGTAAAATATATATGTAGATTTTATTAGCGTATTTTTCTTATATTTCCCACTATTTTCTTCTGGCTGTTTATATTGGAGTTTCACATATAAGTATAGGATCTTTACTTCACCTTTCCATTTATCTTAAGGTCTGCCTCAGCTACAAAAGTATAAACCTTACAGTCAGTCTTCAAGGTGGTTAACTCATAGCACTGAATTGTAGAAGAGAAACCAGGGTCTTTCTGCTCTTACATCTGTGGTGTTCAGATGGGATTAGTGATTATAGTAGAATGTATTTGCTCTTTCTGCAGACCTGCAGACTTTCTCATTATGTTCAGAATTAAACCAAGATCTGTTGAAGGCCAAGAAGTTGTTTCCCAGTAAGGGAAAGATTGAAGAGAATTTATTTGCTTTATTGGTATTTGTCATGTTGGCAAAACTTAGTTTAAGGAAAACAGCTGTTAAGTAAGCAATAGAATCCCATCATATATTCACTAACTTTCTCATTATGTTCAGTGTGAAATCAAGACTTATTAAAAATCAGAGAAGTCCATTAAAGAGTGTTTTAGGGGTTAAGGTGCTTATTCATGGTTGTGCAATGTGACTTTGAGTTTTTTCTGTTCCTGGTCCATTGCAAGAACTTGAATAAGCATTGTGTATCTACATGAGTGCACTAGTGTCTCTTTTTGTTGTGGAGAATGTCTCAGAATCTCTTAGTGGATAAATCTCACTTGAAATTAATTGGAGCTACCAGACAAAAAGAGAATAGTAGCAGAACTTGAAGTGTACAAAGCTCACCTGAATAAAAGCTGAATAGTCTCTGCACCTCATTCAGTTATTTATAGAAAATTGAAAGATTCTGCATTTTGCAGAAATTAAAATATCTATATTGGTATTAAAATATGCTGAGAAAGGGATCCAGCAGCTCTTGCTTTATCAAAATTGGTGCATGATCAGTTAGTACAACAGCAATTAAGGCCTAAATTGGAAGAGGTCTTCTATAGAACAAGACATGATCTGGTCTTTGAGAGTAAGATGCAATATCCACTCTTATATATGAATAGACATAAAGAACAACAACTATTAATTGTGGAAGGTAATGATTGCACTTTGTATAATCTTAGAAGATAGTAAATTCTTCACTTGAAAATGTGTGCAATTTTTAATTTCTTATTTTATGTTTCCAGAAATAGGGCATCTGAAATAAAATTTTAATTGCAAAGTTTAAGTTTTCAGCCCTGTAAAAAACCAAAACAAAACAGTTCAGTTAATATATTTAGTGATGACAACAGAGGAACCCTTTGGCCTTAAGCATGTAACTTGAAAAATAAGGATCTTAAATGTAGTGTTGCATTCTGTCATATATATGACATCTGGGGGCTTATTGAAGTCTAGGAATGCATGACTAAGGTTCTTTGAAAAAGAGAGATGAACTTTTAAGTAGCCAAATGTGAATATTAAATAAGTGCAAACTACTTGTTTGCCCAGTACAATTAAGTATGAATTATCTTTCATCAATTCTAATAAATTGACAGTGCATTGTTTAACTAAATTTTAACCACAATAGTAGAGTGTCTGTAATTTGAAAATTAAATTTTGCTACCAAAATTAAGATTTTTTTAGTTTGGAGTACTTCCAGGTTAACATATTATTGAGAAGTTCCATTGAATACTGCAAATCAGTACAATGAAGGGTTAATTGTGGAAACTGATATAAATTTTATTTTCTTATAAATCAAGAAGTTGGTAAAATGTACATTGACCATTGATCATTAGAATACAAAACTATCTGTTAAAATCAATTAACATGCATATCTGATGACTGGTTGTATAAATGTGAAAGTCAAATAATTGTAATCGTTAACCACGGCTTCAGGTCAAATGAGTTGTCAGCTCAAAAAAAGTAGAGGAGAAAGAGGTTGATTTGCATATATTTAATGTGGCATGCTGTACATGTGGGAATTTGAGATAAACCTTTGCTGGTAATCTGCTTGTTTTTATCTAAAAATCGACTAGGAAATGTGGGTCATAACAGTCAAATGAGCTATGTCTTGTATTGATAGGAGTTAATTCAGTAGTTTGGGATTTAAAATTTTGCTATGTTTCAATATTTTAGAATTGATTTTTACCTTAGAGACAATTGGAAGAAGCTGGTTAAAAAGTTACTCAGAAATACTCAAAGTTTTACCAAGAACATACTCAAAATTATCCTATAACATTGTAGGACTGAGTTACTTTTACAGTTTTTAGTTAGACTTATCAATATATAAAAAAAACATTTTTTTTACTTTTTATGATTAAAAAAATCAGATATATTTAAAATTTTTATGAATTACTGTACTGCATCACAAAAGTATCTTTCTATGTGAAGTGGGCCAAACAGATGATCTTTAATTTAATTGATCAATTGTAATAAATAGAGGGAGGAGATTGTGGTGCAAGAATGAACCTTCTAGTATTGAAATATTTATGCATTATTTAACTTCCTATATATAATAAATGATTGCAGGTTTCATTTCTTTATTTTTTTCATTCATAATGCTAAATGTTTTTTGTAACTTTATAACAATTCCAGGAATCCTTGAAAAGTGGGTTAGAATATAGTGGTCAGTACCTTACATTAGTATAATCTGGTTAAGCAGGTCTGTCCAGCCATTTTTTTTCTCCCTGTGTTTACTCCTGAGTATTAAAAAAAAAATCCTAGATTTTGATATTGCATGGCAATCTCTTTCTAAAATTTCCCTGTTTCCTATATTCATGGGTTTCCAAAGGAAGCAAGCAGCAGTATGTGGTTTCTTTTGTACCTTCAAACTAAGAAACTTTATGGTAATAGCAATATCAAAAGGTGGAAAATGAAATAGCTTTGTTGCTCAGTCCTTTTCCTGTGCACCTGATTGATAATTTTGCCATTGTAAATATTTGAAATTTGTTCTTAGGTGTGGGGTACAATCCAGTTCCTTGAATTATCACCCAAATTAACTTGAGTGCCAGCAAGGGATCCTCCATGTTGTAGCACAGCTTCCCAGATTGGGCAGAGTAGAGAATGCACACAATTACTTGATTTTTGCTGCTCTCTGTGAAGTATGCCTGAACATCAGTGCCTTCTGCTTCAGTCTTCTGTTGACAAATCTTCCTCATGATCTGCATGATGCAGGCACGTATATGATGTTTGAGGGCTGGGGGGAAAGGACTAGCTGGCAGAAGAGAGAAAGGGAATCAAATTCAGTTTCTGTCTTTGTCTCTTGTGTAGGGTGGAATTTACATGTGATTGCAAGTGGAAGAAAGGTGGCAGTCTCCCAAGTCATTGGCTGGTTTGTGTCCCTCTTTTAATGATTTACATGTCCTATTTGGGCAGGTAATTATGACCCTCCAGATTAGACAGAAGTAGTTGTGTGAGGAGGTGAGTTCTGTAACCACAGATTAGAAGCCCAAATTAAACATGAAAGTAATTAAAAAATAAGTAAATTTTAAAAGGAAGGAAAAAATTTGGGTTTAAGACGTCAGTAACTGTAATTACAGTTTTAGCTCTACTGTAACTCATTGGTGAAAAATCACTGCTACCAGAGGCTCCAAAGCTGCAGATGAATGTTCTATGACTAAATGGTTCTTCTTATAGAAGAACCTCCAGAGCGTCTAGAGCCATTGTATGTCCCAATAATCCTCAAAATCTTTTAATGTGTGAAAGTATAGGCTGCTTTTGCAATGACCAATTGCTTTTAAAAAGAAGGATTTGGGATATATATGATTTTTTTTGGGGGGTGGATGGGATTCAGAGATGTGGTGTGGGAATGAATTGTCATTTTCAAAGAGAAATCTGTATACTAAATGAGAATACGTTAATAAAAAAACCAGTCTCATTTGTCCCACTTCAGAAACACATAGTGTGAGAAGAAAGTGCTTCAGGTTCCTTAAAATATATAAGTTTTTGTACTGTTGTGTCTTGAGGCTTGCAGTGTTATTAGCTCAAAGGGGAGATATGCTTTTTCATGATGACTATATTTAGCCAGGAGGAATAGTCCTTTTTAAAGCAAATTGAAATGAGTGTATGAGAGCGTGAAATTATCAGCAGTGCTGGTGCACATTTACATTACTTCTACATACTCTTTTGAATGACCACACAACAGAACAAGTACTTCATTTCCACTGTGTTGATTTTTCTTGACAAAACATGGCAGTCTATCCAAAGGAGGGTGTTTAGCCAAGATAAATATAAAATTTATGATTAAGCAAAGTGTTTTCTTATTATAATCCCTAAAGAGAATTTGAGACTTGTTAAATATAATGTGCCCAGGTAGTTTTAAGAGTAAATTATCCTTTATGCTTTTAAATGCTGAAATATACAGCAGCACCATCAGCAATTTGAGGTACTGCTTCCAAAAACTGCATACTGACTTCCTTTGAAGCAAGGAGCAAAAGACCATGCATGTATACAATACATAACTTCAGGTTTGATGTATTCCTTCATTTTTGTAGTCCATACAGAGATAAAGAATCCATGTCAGTAGCATAGTTTGTAAAACTGTCTTGCTTTTTTCTGTATGTAATGTGTGTTATGGAAGAAAGCAAATAAACCTTTTTGACAGAACATATAAAAGTTGGTAACATGATTACACTTGTGGCACATTTCTTCAACTGCTATATTTACAGAGTACCACTTTGAAGAAAGCTGTGGTGACTGTCAATATTATTCATTAAAATAAATGGAGACTGAAAATTGATTGAGGAGAAGACTGGATTTTGACCTTTGTGGTACCAATGTTGGCTTTGGAGTGCAGTATTCTAATTAAATTGTGAATGTACTTAGATAGTGGATATTAAATGATCTCACTGTATTCTTTCAAGGACTATGAACTTCCAAAATCAAGGATAACATTAGATGTCAGCCAAGTAGTTTGTCCTTCTCGTGGTTTGTCTTTACATCTGAATTAGTGCCAGTTTGCACAGATTGTGTGTCAGCTTAAATACAAGAAACAGGCCTCAGTCTGCTTGAACTCGTTCCACCAAAGACTTCTAAAACTTTCGGTAGTCTGCAAACTGTAATGGTTGTTTCACATTAAGTTGCCTTGTAGAATTATAAAACAGCTTTTCTTGTGCTTTCAAATAAAATGTTGTCATCTGCTAATGAATGAGATACCATCTGTAATAATTAAGGTTATTCTACTTGTTTTTCCCCTGCAGCAAAACTTCTGAAGGTTTGCAGAAGACAATAAGAGAACCACCAAGAAGGCTATTGCAGTGTTGTAAGTACTACACCCAGGAAAAAAAAAGAAATATGTGAATTAAGAATGTTGTAAAGAGATTTTCATTTTTTGGGGGGGAAAATGAGCTACATAAAGGGATTACATGTAAAATACAGAGCAGGATGTATTGTAGCAATCATGTTAATAATTTACAAGGGAAAAACTGCACTCTTGTAAAATCTAAAATTGTATCCTTGTGCAGTGTAATCAGGAATTCACCAATAGCAGTGAAAAATATTTCTCTATCCACTAAAGATTGATCTAGTTTATATACATTTGTTTATTTAAAACTATCAGAATTTAGAAAATCATTGTAGTTTTGTAGGTTTGTCATTTGTTTTAGTGACTTATTGTTTAGGTTATTTTGCAGAATTATTTATTTGCTGATTTATTTATGTATTTCATTATTTATTTATTTGATTATTTAGTAAATTATTTATCTGATGAATTATTAATACATCTTCATGACATGCTTTAAATTATTTATAACTTAATTTTGAGTTTATTGCTTTTCGACGCTGCATTGTTACTGACTAGTTTTGATTTTTTTTTCTTAGTTCTTGAAAATTAAAGTACTAGCTCTAAGGCAAAAGTATATTCTTTGCAGAATCCATAGATGATTTTCAATGAAGTAGTTTACCATGTAGATACTAATTTTGTTTAGTTTTATATTCCTTAATACCACTTTTCTACTTACTTAGCTTTTGCTTCTATGATTTCATGGGTGTGTCAAGATCAAATGAGTGACCTTTAAGGGGCAAAGATAAACATCTACTTTAAACTGTAGAAATACAGTAGTTTTATTTCCCCTTAATAAGTACTCTTCAATTATTTTTCAATTTAATGTATATTTTTGTCCCAGTAACATGAATGTTTTTAAAATGAGGCTTTTGATGTTTGAACTAAACATTTAACTTTTAATAAGAAAATAAAATATTCACATTAGTTACCCATATGGAGAGTTCTTTTTCAGTGGCAAGGTTTTAAATACATGGGGAGGAATGCTGGTATCTTTTGACACATGCAGAAGGAGGTACATGTTGAGGGAATGAAGGTGGATAGGTGAAGGGTTTTTTTTCCCCAGTGTTTTTTGAATGCATAGGAATTTATAAGCTCTTCAAATTTAAAATGCCTGTGTTATTGTACAGAAACTACTTTCAGGTTCTGTGATCACAAAGAAACATTTCTAGTGCACAACATAGTGTGAAACCTGTTTTTCTGTTCCTTTTCTCTGCCAATCAAAAAGGTCTGAAATATCATCTTTGCTCCATAGAGGCTGGAGTGAACGTATAAGGGCAGTATAAGGGGCCAATTTCAGGCTTTAGGTCTGGACAGCAGTTCAACAGAGTTTAAAACTGGTGCCTGGGATCAGAATTTGACTTGGAGTCACTTCTGACTGATGGGCTCTTCAGGGCCAGTGAGGCACCTTGTTCCTGAAGTTGCCTATTTGGCCTCAGTTCCCAGCAAGTACCTCAGGCAGTCCAAAAGCACCTTGCAGGACTGACAGCCCTGTTTCAGAGCTGTAATGAATAGGGCAAAGCAGTAGTTCCTCTGCAGAAGTGCCGTGTGCATAATGTGGCCTTTATTCTATGTTTAGTGCTCAAAATGAATTACTATATACTTTAAAGTTTTAACACAGCATGGAAAGGCTGCATTGTACATTTCAAGTTTCAATGCTGTTGAAATACAGTAGAAATGGCCTCTGTAGACAGGTTTCACTATAGAACTTAAATTATGCATGTGTATATCCAAATTCCTTATTTTGAAATATTGAATGTATGAATATTTAATTTGTATCTTGCTTTAGTATCTTCATATGCTTGCCTTAAAGGAAGCTGTTTCCTTTGATTTATATACATGGATAAAAATGTGTGTACAGTGTGTATCAATAGTTTTTCTCTCTGTGGTGTTAGATGAACAGCTTTAGATAATGATAGCTACTGATTTTTATTCTGCAGCTTGCTACCATTGTATAAAACGTAAATTTGCCGTATTTGTTCTATTAATGTTACTTGAATTTCAAATTCATTTGCTTTCCAGAAATATTTTCTTAATTACATGCGTTAAGAAAAGTCAAGTATGTTGCGGATCTTAATGATGCAGTATTTTTGGTCTGTGCACAGTAACAAAGCTCTGAATATTATTATTTGGGGCAGAGTTCCAATCTGAAATTTACATTTCTCCTTATTTGAATGTTTTCACTGAAGCTGAGAACTCCAAGGGAGTTCCTCAACATATCCTAGTTTATGCGATACGCTCTCTGAAATTTAGTACCCTCTTATTTCCTTTTGTAAATGAGGTCTTATTGTTGAATAAGACCTATTATAAGCAGCTACAAAGGTAAGTGCTGTCAGTGCATTCTGCCACCAGTTTCTTGAAGTATGAAACACTCCCTGAAAGACGTGCTACTACTGTTATGGGATAATATAACGCAGCTTATGTGTTGGCACTGAGAGTAGCTACTTCATAATGATGACAAGTGAAAGTACAGCCAAAGGTCACATTAAACAAGAGATTTCTTTCACACCTCATCCATTTTCTGGATATGGTATGAAAATAGCTTTGTTCCCTATACTTAAGTATTTTTAACAAGGAAGTTATCTTGAAGTAATTTTTTATGCCGTGTCTATTACTTTGTTCGTGTTTTAAGAGATAGACTATGGAATTCTAGCACGCTAAATTGATGCTACAAAAATGTTTGAAATTAGCTTAAATTTTGGGTGCAGTTAGAGAACACAAGCAGTATTTAATCTCACTACATTTTTTAGTTTGCAGATTTGCTTAAATACATAGCTTTAAGTTCTAGAAAAGGAGCTATTGATGTGTTTTTGTGGTTTAACCCAGCTGGCAACCAAGTACTTGGCAGCCCCTCACTCATTCCCCTCACAGCCATGATGGGATGAGGAGTAGAATTGGAAAATAATAAAACCCATGAGATATTGAAATAAAAATTGAAATAAAGTAAAATATAATAATAATAGCAATGAAAAGAGAGAAAACAGAGAGGAGGAATAAAACCCAAGAAAAACAATTGTAAAAAAAATGAAATTGCTCACTACCTGCTGACTGTCCCCCAGCTTGAGCAGTGATTGGCTTCTTCTGGTCAACTCCCCCCAGTTTATATACTGGCCACGATGTTCTGTGGTATGCAATATCCCTTTGGCCAGTTTGGATCAGCAATTCTGACTGTGCTGCCTCCCAGCTTCTTGTGCACCTCCACACTGGCAGAGCATGAGACATTGGAAAGTCCTTTGACTTGGACTAAGCGCTGCTTAACAACAACAAAAACATCAGTGTGTTACCAACATTATTCTCATCCTAAATCCAAAACACAGCTCCATACCATCTCCTGAGGAAGAAAATGAACTCTATTGCAACCAAAACCAGGGCACTATGCAAAGTGGTATTTATACTGATGTTGCATGACCATGGGTTGATTCTTTTTTGTATCTTTTAAAAAGAAAGATACTTTTTTTTTTCTGAATTGGAGTCTGTTCAGAAATAGGAAAAGAGTTAACCTGGTTGTGTTGACAGTTTCTTAGCTCTGCTTTAATGAGATCCTACCAGCATTGTTAAAGGATAATTTCTGCTGAAATGGTGATCCAGGATGCTAAAATAAGGCGACATTTAAGAAAAATGATTAGTAAGATAATGAACATGAAGCTGACTTGTTTCACAGAGGGTGTTGAACAGTTAGGAGATACTGGTTGGGAAGCCTAAATCTGGTATATTATTGGTAGGTATATTTCTGTTCTAATCTAACTCCATAGAAATTTCAGAAGCCATATTAAGCTCTTCTTCAATTTGTTTCATACAGATAAAAGAATTTGCATCTCATGACTCACATATTTCCTGTTGTATCTTTAATACAGCCATTTTTAGTATTTTTCTTGCCTCTTTCCTCTATTGGTATGCTTAGAGAGTCTGTGTGTAGAGCTTATTATTTCACCCGTGAGGCAAGGAGGAGTTCAAATCAATAGCAGTGTGTTGTTGACACTAAATGATGTTTCTTCTTGCCACAATAAGACTTGATTTTGTCATCCTAATGATGCTAGCTTGCTTCACAGAATAGGGATCAGCACTCTCTCAAATCAAACTTTACAAGTTTAAAAATAAGGAAATACTAGAAAAATAATCCAGTATTTGTGACCAAACATATGCGTTGGCTTTGTAAAATGAATATTCAAGTTGTTTCATTTTATAGAGTAGCTGCTTTGCGAGGCATTTTGGAAGTGTGTATTAAGGGATGTAGGATTGATCAGAGCTGACATTGATATTTTAAAAAGAGGTGTTGCAGACATTATTTAAAATATAAGTTCACGTGAAATATGGATCTTACTAAGACCTTGGCTAAAAAATCCTAGCAAAACAAGAAGCCTCAAGGTAGTAGAAATTCTCTTTGTTTCACAGAAAAATCTTTGCAACACTGCCTAGAGAGAGAATGTCTGCAAGAGGGAATAGGTACAGTCAGCAAGACATTACCAGGCCTAGTCCATGATTGCACTCTGCAGCATGGTCCAGAAGGAAAAACCAGTTGTTCCTGACTCAACCTAAGGATCCTATAGGGATGCTGCAGCTATAGGAGGATGAGAATTTGAGAGAAATTATGTAACCATAGTAGGCAATATTATGATGGTAGGAATTTCCAGGCTTAATGTTGGTAGAAACAGTGGGTTTTGAGGAGCACAGGGTCTTTTGTGTTGGACATTTGAAAGCAATTACGGAGTTGAATCATTCTATTATATTATCAAAGTATCTACGTACTTACAACAATATTTGTGCATTTATTTACATAGTTTTCACGGTATGAAAGATGTTACCTTTTTATCTGAAAGAACTTTAAAAGGTATATCTGCATGATTAAACATTCACATTGTAAATTGTTCTGTTTGCATTGTTGTCATTGTTTTGTATTTTTATGCAAAACATGGCTTCTCAGATGTTCACAGTGTAAACTGCAATCTAATATTTTTTGATTTTTTGATATCCCCTTTGAGAACGGGATATCTCCCCTTCTCACTTCTTCAATAGATATTCATAAAGTCACCTGACATAAACTGTCCATATATTGTGGTGTATTTCCAGGAGAGGAAATGCCTCCTATTTTGCAGGCAGTGAAATAAATCCTCGTGAGAACTACCAGTAACTAGTTATATTTCAGTATATATTTCAGTAATGGTAGTTAATATTATATAAACTTTAAGCAATATTTGGTGGGGAGTTTTTTATTTAACTGTGGGGCGCGGGTAGTACCTACAAGATGACTAGCAACTTGAGAAACATAGCTTCTTGAGTTTATCAGCCTGAAATCCCAAATGTTTTTGCTGATTCTGTTTCTTACTGAGGTATGTTTTAAAGAATTTGGTGATGTCTACGTAAGGATCACTTTGCAAGTTTGTCTATACTGACAAGACACCTTGGATGCAACTTACTAACAATGTGGTAGTAGTCAGAGTATCGTAGTCTTGTTCATTCTGTCTCCAGTGCTGAGAGAAGCTAAAAATCAGTTTTTCTAGTGTAACTTCCCCTTATTTGCATGAAGTTAGCACGCTTATAGAATACCACCAGCATACCTTGTCCTGACATGTGTAGGTATAGTATCTTAACATATGCATTAAGATACCTACCAGAAAGAGCCTCTAATATTTTAGATGATTTTAGTGATACAGTAAATGTCAAGAAATTCCGTGAAAAAGGCTATGCGTAGTGTGGTGACTTTACTGAAATAGGTTTTTCCTTTCAGCTGAAATTCTGATCTTGTAAACATTCAAGTGTAACTTACGACAAGCTGATAGTAGCTCTGAAGATGATGAATATATTCTCTAAAGCATTATATTTAGTAAACATTAATTTTAGGCTAATTCTTTATCCCAGGCACTTGCGTTTGATGTATGGTTATAGCTGGATTTAACATTCCGTACTCTGTTGTGAGGATAAGCAAACATTAAAAACATCCCTTACAGTAGTTACAAAACCAGCAAAAATATTAAGTGTGAAGAGCTTTATTATTCTTTCTTTCTTGATTGTTGTTTATATTGATTCTCATGTTTGTGTGTGTCAGAGTATGTGTGTAGTTAGTGCCATGTTTCAGTTGACCAAATTTTTAAAAGATCCAAGACATCTGGGACAGTCCCATTTAAATATATTTATCTCACTTCCAACATGTCATACAAAAGGTTTTAGATTAGTACTACAAAACTTATCTTTTGTATAGTAAGCTTCAGCATGAAATGCATATGATTTAAACTTTTCCATTTACTTTTTTACTTTTTTCTGTTTCTATACAGTTTATTTTCTATACAGTTTGTTTTTGTTTCTCTCTAGGAAACTCCTTACTGTGGTGTAACTAAGATATCTATTTTTTAGTTGGTTCAAAAGATAATTTTCTTAAAATTTTCCTTCACTCTTTCTGAAGAGTTTTGTTTGCCTTGCTATGCCTACTTGTTCTTAATAAATACCTGTACTACCTGGGAGTGAATAACTTGGAATGAAGAAGTTTATTTTGGTAACAACCTCAAAAAAAATTAAATCTTTTGTTTCTCTTTAATCACCTAAAAAAGTGCCATTCTTAAGACTCATCCTTAGAGAGAGCCTTTATTTATTTACAGCATGCACGTGCATGCTGTACATTCTTGGAACAATTAGTAAAACTACAGGCACATCTGAAGGCGTATTCTGCATTTTTAGTGAAACATATTTTGAATAACTAGCTGATCTATGGAGTAGAGTTGTCCATTGATTCTAAAGATATTTTTTTCTCTGCTCAGACAAATCAAGATGGTAATCATTTATAATTTCTTGCCTTCATGAAAAGGAGTGATGAATAATATGATTGGAAGGAATGCATGAGTCATGAAATGGTGAGCTGGGCAATCATGGAAAAATTCACTTTAAAAATTCCCTTTTGCTTACCAGTATCTGTAATGTGAGTTCAGTTTTCTGTAACATAATCCAGAAATTAGAATGGTAGAGGTTTTAATAAAAGCCTTGGGAGGATGAACAACTCCCCTAAGTTGAAATGAACATTGCTTGGTGGGTTATAAAAAGGAATTTTTAAACTCTCGACTAAAAGTGATTGTGGATACAGTGATCAGAGGACACTCCCTCCTTTTTACCCCCATTTGAATGTGGAAATAAAATGTCTTAAAATATACTACAGTTAATATGGAGTGAATATAGACAGTCTTGAAGGTATCTGCACTATTATGAAACAGCTTTTAAGAGAGCTGTTAAAATATTGATAACTTGGTAGAGCACTTCACAAACTCTTACGTATATTTCAGAGGAAAATCTGTGTAACCAGTCCACATTTGAACTCTTTTTTGGGATATGCACAGAAGAGAAGTGTTGTTACTAAATAAACAGTTCAATTTGTCATAGCTCCACCCCCAAAAAAATCCATCTTCTTTTCAGTTTTTCTCCTACACTAAAATCATCAACGAGGTATTGAATAATTGCGCAGCAGAATCAAGCACCAACTCTGAGTCCCGGGCAAGACTCGCATAACCAGCTGTTTTTCTCCCTGCAGTGACCTGGGCTAGGCAGCCAAGCATCTGCCTCTGTTTTCTTTTCAGTGACCCAAGCCAGATTTCTTCAAAGTCTATTGCTGATATTTTCCCTACAGTCATTCATGCTAATTTCTTTTACAGGCTACAGCTGTTTATGAAAGATCTTTTCCCTTTTTCTTTTCTGACTTCTTTCTGTAAATTTAAAGTGGTGATTTTTTAAAAATTACTGGATAATCTTGACCGACCATAGGACTGTTTTAGTTGTCTTGCCTTAAGGTATATGTCAGCACCGTAGAAAAAGGGTAAATTGGATTTTCTTTCCAAAGGAAAGCTCAGTCTGGTCCTTAGAGAAGAAGAATCCTGATCTTGAACTGAGTTCATTGCAGTCATTTAACTTGAGAGAATCAAGGTGAATGTGTTGGTGGTGGCTTGGGACAGGGCAGAGCTCAGAAAAATTCAGAAACAAAGGTAGATATTTTGCTCTGTAAACCAACAGTATGAAAAGATTATGTGGCAAAATGCTCTAAATGAGAAGAAAGGGCTATTAATGATATAAAACTGTTAATTATGGGATTAAACTTACCTCAGGAAGGCAATATTGCTAAATAGCTAAATGCAAACCAATAAAGTGTAAGTTTGCAATTTTGGAGGAGATGTGGCTCAGCTTTCACAGTTGTTGCAAATGGAAATTATGGAAAACATTTTAGAAGGGCTAATTTTTTTAAAAGTAAGAAAAACTAAAAGATGAGTGTTTTTCTTGTTTCTTTTTTTTTACCCTGTAAAGCATTCAAATCTTAAATTAGATTCTTAAAGTAGGAACCAGAGGTTCCTGGTTCTTTGCACATTTATCTTTTAGGAGAGATTGTGCACCTTGCTTTCAGTTTGCCGTATCAAAATTCCTTTGGCGACTTCAGTTTATGCAGGCAAATGAATAAAAAAAGTACTGAGTGACTAAATTTTGCTTTCGCTGAAAATGCAAATGATATGGATAACATGAGCATTTTATCCTTTCTAGATCAATATTAAGTGCTTTTTCATCTACCTTTGTTCTGGGAAAGATTGTTTAGTTATTGTTTGAATAAATACTACTCTGCAATCTAAACTGAAGTATAATGATGACTGTTTGGGAGAACCACTTCAGGTACTGAAGAAGGTAGCCTTGCTAAGCTCCTTTCCCTAGTGTTTTCACCACTTCTATGCAGTCTGCTGCTTGTGCATACAGGCATTCTTTTGCTATGTTAGTTTTAATCTTTACTAATATTCTGATCTTACTACATTAGTGCTAGTTCAGGGAAGGAGTGAAAAAAAGACAGTTGAATGGGGTAGGAGGCAGTTATGAAGCAATACTCAGACCCAGTGCTTAGGAATGGTGAGAACAATACTGCTGCCAGATTCACAAAATGCACTGGTATTAATCAATACTGTCTCTCAGATTTCTCTCTCTGTATTTTACAACACCAGGACTGCAAATTAAAATGTGTTTGACTACTTTTAATTCTAATTTACTCATTTCAACTGTTGTTGATCTTCTTCAGAAAGTACAACGTTGTTTTAAAAACTTCTAGACACCAGAAAAAATAATGCAGAAAAAAAGCCTGTATTATTGGAAAAAAAATTAGTTGTTTGGCTCAATATGATAGGGCTTTTCTTTAGTAAGTTCCCTGTGATGCATTGTTTCTTCAGTGTTCCAAAGTTGTCTTAAGGTAAAAATGTATGCATAATTTATAAGGCTTAGTTGACATCCTGTGTACAGGAATTCAAATTTTATCTTACAGTTTTTCTCATATGCACCTCTATTAGTTCTTCTATCTTGTAAGTTGTTGGTTTTCAACATTTACCTGAATTTTTCCCTACAAAACATTTCTTTCCAATTCTTCTGCTGTTCTGGTACAAACATGAATGTATGTTCAAAGCCTTTGTATTCAAAACTCGTGCTCTGGTTAGATTCAAGATATGTGTCAATGCATGTGAATATATATATTTTGATGTCAAAGAAATATTTTTATGCAATTATTTCATTAAGATCATGCTATCAAGTACAGTGTTTTGTTCACATGATGCTTTCAGAGCCTTAAAAAACAACAGAAAAATAATGTGCTTGACAATATTTGAAAATGTGTATATATATTTTTAATGCTAGTGTAGTATACAAATAACTTGAGCAAAACCTTTTATGCTTTCCTATAAATCAAATTACAGATTCACATAACATTTAAGGTCAGAAGACTCCATTACAGATCATCTAGTGCAACCTCTTGTCTCAGTGCAGGGTCAGTTAGGGCAGGTTCTTAAGGAGATTGGGTTTTGAATATCTGCAAAGGTGGAGCCTTCACAACTGTTCTGGACAACCTGTTCAACAGTCTTTGATTATCTTATAAGTAAAAGAAGTTCTTTGTATTTTTAAATTAGTTTCCTTGTATTCGTATCCATTAACTTCTGTCTGTTGACTGGTTGCCACTTAAATGAATTAGGCTCAATTTTCTGCACTCCTTCCCATCAGAAATGTCTAGAAATAGATAAAGGCCCCTGAGCATTCTCCTCTATGGGCTGAACAGTGCCAGCTCTCTCAATATCTGCTCGTATTTTATATGCTTCAAACTCTTAATCACCTTTCAGACCCTCTGCTAGGTGCACTGCAGTAAGTCCATGTCTTTCTTATACTGGGGAGCCCAAAACTGTATGGAGTACTCAAGAAGGATATCACCAGTGCTGTCTAAAGAGGAAGAATCTCCTCCCTTGACTTTGCAGTAAAACGCCTCCTTATGATCTTGACCTCTTTTGCTCTGAGTACTCATTGTTGGCTCATGTTCAGCATGGTGTCCACTAGATTGCTTGGGTTCTTTTCTGCAAAGATCTGCAGATCCTTGGCTCTCAGCCTGTAGTGTGGCATGTGGTGTAATTCTTGTTGCTGATAGATGTGAGGCTGACCAGCTTGTAAATCCATGGATCCTCTTCTGTGCTATTCTTCAATAGAAGAATAGAGTGGTGGCATTTTGTTTGGTGAGGTCCTTGGGACCCTGCTGTGATCTCTACACCCCTTCACATATTACTTCAGCCTAGTTTGTGTGTCCCTGCTTCCATCTCCTGTATGATTTGTTTTTGTGTTTGAGTTCTGCCAGCTGCTGCTTGTTCAGCCGTTTAGGTCTTTTACCACATTTGCTCATTTTCATGGTTTGGCATGTACTGTTCTTAAGGTTGGAGTAGGACATCCCTGAAAATTAAGTTTTCCTGCACCCTTCTTTCTATAACGATCTGCCATGTGATTCTTCCAAGCAGATCCCTGAACAGGTCAGTCTCTCCTCTACTGAAATATTGGCTTATGATCCTGCTTTTTTCTTTCTTACCTCCTCTCAGGGTGCAGAATTCCACCATCTTCTGCTAACTGCAGCTAAGGGTGTCTCCAACTTCTGTATCCTTAATCTGTTATTCCTTGTGTGTAAGTATGGGATCCAACAGAAAGTGTTCCCCTCAATAGCTCCTTAATAATTTATGTCCTGAACTTGTGGTCCACACACTTCAGAAAACCTCTGGATTGCTTGATCCATGATATGTTGTTCCTTTAACCGGGCAAGGTTAAACAGCACAAGGAGGACCAGGTCCTGCAAATGTAATGGGAGTTGTAGGGAGTGTTACCCAAGGAGCTGTTCCACGGAGAGATTTGATTGGTAAAGGTAAGAAAAAATAGTGCCTTTTCAAAAGGGAGAAAGGGAGAATATATGGAGTAAGTTACAAGAATAATTACTTATTTAATTCATATTAGGAATTTATCTGATTAGGTGGAAAGGATTTGGGGATTTATTTTTTACCCAAATACAGTATATGCAGCAAAAGATTAGTGAATATTTTGCTAAATAGCTCAGAAAATTGCAACTAAATATTTTGCATTTCCTCATGCATTATTAACATTGCTTCTGTGAAAACATGATCATCCTCACTATTTCTTTTTGACAGCAAATTCCACAAAAATTTCTGCTAACAGATTATTAAATACATGGAAGGAAGACTGGAGGAGGAAGGGGTCGCATAGTAGAATTGTCATAAGCCCTGTGATGCAAGGTTTCATTTTCTGATATTCAGTGTTTGTCAGCCTTTTACCTTCAGTTACATTTTTAAAATATATTGTTGTTAGAACTACAACTGAATTTTAATGGTATATCTTTTCTTTCTGAAGTTTTTAGAATTGAACAGTTAAAGCATGTTAGACACCTTGTGTTTGAACATATTTGAGCTTTGGAAGTTGCAATGTTCTGGTTTTCTTATGTTGTTCTCAAGTAGATAGTGTGCCCATAATCTTAATAATTTAAGAATAGCAAACACACAGCTGAAGTGCATTCCATTCATTCAGATAAGAGGCGTTACTTGTTCCATATGGTTGTGTCTACCAACCTGTTAGCTAAAACGTGATTAGAAGTTGAGTTGCTTTCTCTTATGCTGCCTTTGTTATGCTGATTATGAGAGTATGTTGCTCCCTAAGTCTGGGCATTTCTTTACATAGAGAGTGATTTTTCACTGCAAAATTACTGTGTCTTTTATTTGTTGTATGAAGTAGCAAAATGAAGTGGTTTGTGTGATGCTTGTTTGTGCAGAATGCAGAAAAGGTCATAGCATATGCTGGTTTTGGTATAAGGGAAAAGCTGCCTTATTTCATGGATGGGCTGGATACCCCCCAGTATGTGGACAACATGAACGAGGCCTGCTTCTACTACTAAATAATAAACCTTTTTTACTCAAATCACAGAATGAGCCAGGCTGGAAGGGACCACAATGGGTCATCTGGTCCAATCTTGCTGCTCCAGCAGAGTCATCCTAGGACACATGGCACATCCAAATGGTTCTTGAATATCTCCAGTGAGGGAGACTCCACAACCTCTGTGTTCCAGTGCCTGGTCACTAACACAGTAAAATTCTTCCTCATATTTAAGTGGAACTTCCTGTGCATCAGTTTCTGCCCATTGCCTCTCTGTTCTATTGCTCAGCACCACTGAACAGAGCCTGGCTCCATCCTCTTGACACCCTCTCTTCAGGTACTTATGTACATTAATGAGATCTGCTCTCAGTCATACCATCTTGAGGCTGAACAGGCCCAACTCTCTCATCCTTTCCTTATTAGAGAAATGCTCCAGTCCCTTAATCATCTTTGCCACCTTCTACTGGACCCACCCCAGGAGCTCCATGTCTTTTTTTTTTACTGAGAGGAGTCCAGAACTGGACGCAGCCCTCCAGGTGTGTCCTCACCAGGGCTAAGTAGAGGGGCAGGATCACCTCCCTTGCTCTGCTGACAGGTCTTTTTCTAATGCATATAGCGATTTCCTTGTCCTTCTTGGGCAAACTGCTGGCTCATGGACAGCTTACTGTCCACCAGGAGCCCCAGGTCCTCCTCTGCAGAGGTGCATTCCAGCAGGTTGGCCCACAGCCTGTGCTGTTGCATGGTCTCTTGGGTCAGAGATTCCCAAGGTCTGGTCTTGTCCGTGAAACCAAGGCTGCCCCCAACTTTCCCATCACCAATAAGGCATTCCCTGTTAGTATAAGGCTGAGCAGCCAGCGCACCATTCTTTGTGGGATCCTCTAACTACCTGTCTCACGCAGTTGTCATCAGTGCTTTTCCAGGAACCTCCTGGACTGTTAGTGCTTTACTGTGTTCCTTCTCCAGCACACCTCAGGGTAGTTTAAGACCCCCACAAGAACCAGGTCCTGTACCTTTGAGGCTGCCTCTAGAAGGCTTCATCCACTTCCTTGTTCTGATCAGGTGTCAGGTGTTTGTGTAGCAAACATCCACAGCAGTGTCACCTGTGCTAGTCTGCCCTTTTATCTTAACCCATAAGCTCTCAACTCACTCATCATCCATCCCAAGACAGAACTGAATGCATTCCATTTGTTGTCTCACATAGAGGGCAACTTCACTGCAGCACCTTCCTGGTCTGCGTCTCCTAAACACCATGTAATCCATCATGACAACATTCCAGTCAGGAGCTCTCCTACCACATCACTGTAATCTCATTGAGACCAAAGCCCTCTGATTGCACACAGGTCTCTAATTTTTCCAGTTTGTTTCCCATACTGCTTGCATTGCTTTACAGCACTTTCTATAAAGTATTTGATCATGTCAATGACCTAGTGGGGATGAAAAGGGACACCCCCTCGTCCTGTGTTGTGTTTGTGGCTTTGGATTCTCGTACCCAATGATGGTATCCTCTCTTAAGCCTCCTTTTGCTACTTTGGTGGTTGCTGTAAGTTTCTCGTCTCACACCTCATGTCTGTCAAGCCTGGCTATGTCCCTCTTCAAATCTAGTTTAAAGCTTTTTCAGTGAACCCTGCTGACTCCTTAGCTAAAGTCTGTGCTAATGTCATACTCTCCTATGTAATGTCACTTCCTATCTTACCTCATTTTTTTTCATCTATTTCAGTTGTTGAGGTTGATCACTGTGTGTGGAAGGAAAAACAGACTTTACAGGAAAGTGGACTTGAATGTCTGAGCTGCGATAATGATTTTTTTGGCTTGAAAATTAGACTTCTACACATTGCTAGTTTAACTGGGCTTACCAGCTGAGTGATTTGAATATTAAAACTAAAAATAAAACAGAAGTAGACTCCTTCAAAAGAAGGGGGGAAAGGGGCCATTTTTGTAATTTTTTTGTCAAATATTTCTAAGTTGATGTCTTTGATGAAACCCCTGGGAGTGAACTTTTTGGGTTTGGGTTGTGTGTTTGTTTTCTTTTCCCCAGAGTCTTCTGCAGGTTTCAAACCTTTCTTACAATTAATTCAATGTCTCAGAGGTTATCTAGGGATAGTCCATAGTACTGGATTTTAACCTTAACTTAGGTCAAAAAGTTACCAGATACTTAATAGCTTGCATGGGTTTTTACAGACATTGTAGAGTTCTCCTTCGCATTTTCCTAAATAAAATTCTCTCTTATGTGTTTCAGTCTTGGAAATGTGTTGTTTAGGGTTCCTATTCAGAAATGTACTCAACAGGATTCATAACTTTGGCTTACCTTTCATACCTTGTAGGTTGCTGTGTTTTTTGTAGTAGTGGACAGAAAATAGTTTATGATAGCTCAGGTTGAAATGCAGCTCTGGAGAATCTTGGAGGTTGAACCTGTGCTTTCTGCCAAAATGGTAATGATGGATGCACTGTTGATTTGTATACCTTCAGAAAGTGTTGCTGTGGGAATCAGGAGATGACAAGTTCAATCCTTAACTCACCACCACATATGCTCTGTGGCCCCTCTCTGCCTCACTTCCTTTTGATAAAGTGGAAATGACAAATTTACTGAATGGTAAATACAGATAAAACGGAGTGTTTCTTTCTTCTTCCTCAAGGTTTTGTCAGAATGTACAAATAGCTGTGATGAAAAAAAGTGAGGAAAGGAAACTAGATTGATGGAGGTGAAAAATCACACCAAGAGTGACTGAGGAAATCTGTGAACCTGTGCCTTAGGTGAGGATGTTTTGTCAAAACTGACATTTGCCAACATGATACTTCTTTTGGGATAAATACAAATGTGAATTTACCCAGTACTCGCTTAGGAACATTTCCTTAAAGCAGGCGTTATTGACTATAGATAGACCCAGAACTGATAGGAGCATGAAGAAATGCAGTTAGTTTCTTACATGCTGAAAACAGTGTATGAGAATTTCTTGTACACTTCTAGAGACAGCACAGATTTCAGTGAAACTTTCTAATTGCGTATATTAAGGCTGATTTATTCTCCTCCTTGGCCTTGATCCTTCTCACCCCAATTTTTTAATCTCAGACAATTTTTTATTTAACCTTTGAAGAAAGTCTACTTAAAACAATACTAAATCATTTTTGTGTGAGAGAGGTCATTTTGAAAGTCTACAGTCATATCAATAGCTATAATTGCATTTTAATCAGAAAAAGATCAAATATTGAATCCTTTTTCTTGCCAGAATTACTTCAGCCTCTGATTAGCCTATTATTTTCTGTGACCAGCTGTCACTTCCAAACACTTTCGCCTAAGAGTATGAACAGACTCCACAGATTTTTATGGTGGGCCTTTTTTGGTTTGGGTTTGTTTGGTTTTTTATGAGTCTGTAAAGAGACCTGTAGAGAAATAAAACTTGTGTACTTGTATTCAGGACTCTTTATTAAGGGAATTGATGTCCAAATCCATTTTTCTCCAAGTCAAAAAGTTCTTGAACTTGTTCAAGAAAGATGCCATAAAAGTTAGATGACAAAACAGCTTCCGGGATCTGTTAATTTATAGGACCCTTGTCTGACCCTTGTCTCTAGAAGGAACAGGCAGCTTACTTTGTAATCTTTTTTTTTTAATTTGTCAATGGTAAATGCTTCCTTATAAATCTACATAACTGACTGCAATGGCAAATGACTTTTGACTTAATGATTTGATGCTGGGATCAAGTGTATTTTTATCTTTAGTAGGCTTCCCAGAGTAATTTCCCTCTGTCTACTGAGACCTAAGGTTTTTGAAGGTGTTTTTGGCCCAGCTTGCAAGGAAAGCATAGATACCAATACCTAATCTGTGATTTAGTTTCTCCAACTTTTGCTTAATTTGCAGTAATGCATTTTTAAAAATATTTTGGTTTGTTTTACATCCCCTGTCATAGTGATGAAATTACTCAGCCCTTATAATGGTGTCATTCTCTTGAAAATTTTGGGAGGTTGAGTTTAGCTTGTGCAGGTTAGGTTGGTTGCAGGTTAGGTTGATTGCAGAGGATTTTGCATTTTAAATAAAGAAAGGGAATAACCTACTGCAGAGTAAAATTGAGAGTACAGATTTTACAGTCTTACTAAAAAGGACAATTGAGATTTGAGAAATACATAGGATAATTGCTTTCTAATAAATTGTTGTAAATTTCCTGTGTTTGTGAAAATTTTTTGTATTGTTAAAAGCAGTGTGAAAACATATTTTTATGTCAGCTATTTTGGACTTGTAGTTCATACAGTACTTTTCTCTGTGTTGATATTAATGTTGTGAAAAAGGGTAAGGCATTTTTGTTATGGCCAATTTATTTTATTTCAGACTGTATTATCACTTGGTGAAAGCCCTATTGATTAGCCTTCATAGCTTTACTGAGCTTTTCTTGTAAGCACTTAAAAGTTTGAGTTGTCACAGTCCCATTGGACAGAAAGAAAACTGTTAGTACCATGAAATTCTTCTTCTCTATGTTTCCAACAGCTTGAAGCTTCCTCTTGGAATGCAGAATATTAGCACATTAATGTTATTAACCCCTTTAGTACAAAATGGTTTTGGAAGCAAAAATATTTTTGTATCTTCAAAGTCTAGGTTGTTTCTTCTATGTCAGTACAGTTTCTTAAAGCTGAAAAATGTGTTGCTGTGCAACAAACAGATGCTGCTCTAACAATGCAATACATTATGTACCAAAAATGATCTTGGTTTTAATCATAGATGCTGATTTAATGAGAGAAGACTATCTTACATCAAAAATGGATTTAGGGTGTGATTTTGTTTTCTCTATGTTTTCTCTACATAATTAATAGGAATCTGGTACCTTATATATTCTCTTTTAAATTTGAAAATGTACTTTGGTTTTATGCCATTTTATACTCCTGTTTTGTTATTCTGCCTTGTACAATACTCTTTTTTTTAAATTCCTTTTCTTGTGGTATGAACACAAGGGCATTAGTAAATCTTGTACCTTTAGTGTATTTCCTCAGAAAGTATTGCCTTTTTACAGAATCATTCTGTTCACGTTTAATCCTTTCATTTTGCACACATCTCCTTTTTAGTTTATTTTCTAAATGTTTCCTATCCGGCGTTTTCATCCTGCATTTTCAATGTGGGACATGTAAGATATTTGTCTGTAACTAATGTTAGTTTATGGATCAGAAAAACAATGCTCATCAATATCTTCAGACACTATCAGTACTTTATATCTTGAGAACACGCCTGACCCCCTGGGAGCATTTCATTGTTGATATCTCGTCAGTTTAGCTTTCATTTTATTCTGCAGATATTTTGTAACTTAACTTTAGTTGCTAGCTCTAATCCCTTCTATCACCAATACAAATTTTGATTGACAATTTTACTTTTAGATAAAGTCAGATAATACTATACTTGGGGGGGAAAAAGTCTTCATATTGTGTTTTTAATTCCACTGAACCCAGCAGAGTTAAATGTAGTTTGGATGCACAGGGAAGAATTAATGATTGGAAGATACAGAGTTGGTAAATTATTTATTCTGGCCCTGAGGAAGCTGAAAAGCTGAGTGAAAGACTAATAAATCATTTGTGGTAGTGCTGGTTGTCACTTCCAATTATTTTAGACGGTTTTGTGATAAACTGCAGCACCTGCTAGATATCCCTGCACCATCCCTTGATGCTTGCAGTGCAGCTTGTTCAGTCGATTATCAAAGGCAAATTTGTCTAAAGTTTCCTCAGGTTGGAAAGAGAATTACTTTTCTCAGTCACCCCTTCCTCCATTTGTTAAGTTCCTTTTTCATTGCATGCATGTAATAGGCAAAATCAATGATATATGTAGAATTTTATTGACATAATGTACATTCAGGTATGGTTGATGAAACCACTGAGGAACAGCATGAGGGGTGATGTGTCTGTGAGTGTAAATGTACCTTTGAAAAGCTTGCTTGCTTTCATCTTTCTGAATAGCAGTTGTTTCTAAGGTATGAAAACTAGTATTTGTCCTCTGGTTTTGAGGTTTGTGTTGCAGCTAGTGCTGAAGTTACGGAGGAGACGAACTTGAATATCAGTTGACTTTGTCACTTGTTAAACTTTTCTACCGCTTTTGTCCAAAAGGTCTTAGTTTAAAATCATGATTACATGAACAGATCATACATGATCTGTATGCATGCAACATTTGCATTAATAGATTAAGGCAGAGAAAAGTAGTTGAAGGACTGGAAAAAAGATTTAGAAAGAACAGTGGAGTGATTTTTAAAAAGGGAAGGAAGCAAAATGTTGGAAAGATTAAGGCTGTTGTTAGAGAAAAACTGAACATGAGATAAAAGGTGAAGAACTGAGATGGGTTAGTGGAAGGCAGCTGTATCTTGATGCCACTTCACTGAGAATAACACTGTTAGTCATCATCTCATATAGCTGCAGTCTGGACACCCTTTTCTCTGAGACAGAAGAACCAGGCCTACCCTGAGAATATTTGTCTTTCCAAACTGAGAAGGTGATAAAATATAATGCCATTCTGTATGCATTGCTTGCAAGATTCTAGATTGTCATCTCAGAAAAGGAAAAAGAGTTTCAGAAAGTTGAGCTCAAAGTTTACATTGTGTGTTGTCGGAAGGATGGGGAGGAGGGAGCTCCTGATTGTTCAAGCACTTAGCGTGTTCTATTTCTGCTCATCTTGGGGAAAGAACTGCAAAGGTTTAAAATTGCATTTATATTAAAATAAATTAGAGTGCAAAGTAATCAGCTTAAAGCTGTTGAGATTATCTTTCGTGTCTCTGTTACTGGTGAACGAATGCATCTTACCACATAGTGCTGAAAGACTTGCTTGTAAATGTTGAATGCTGTAACTTAACAGTTACGCAGTAAGTTTTCAGTATCTTCTCAATTATCTTCCTAACCTCATCCATCCAAATAACACTGAATTCTGAATATTCAGGGTCAATACAACCTACAGCTCCAATCCTTGGAAAGTAAACAATTCAAGTTTTTTAATATTGATTTCTGTTTTTCTATTAGTGGGTCCCAGCTTAGAATTTCAAGTGAAATCTTTGTCATAGGAAGTGACGGTATTTTGACACAGATTGTTAGTTCAAGAAAAATCAGAGAAGTGACCATGCTGACTAAAATCAAAATTAAAAGGGTTTTGTTTTCTTATTTTAAATCTTGTTCAGACAGACTTGTTTTTTTCGTTGTGCTTCTGTAGGTCAGGAAGGAATCAGATGAAAAATTCAAGCGCAGTCACCTTGTTTCCCAGATGACTTCAATACCGAGAGAGATCTGCAGAATTTCAGTTTCAGATCTGTGAACTTTAGGAAAGCGCCATGAACACATAGGTTCAAATTTCAGCAAGTAGAATCTAGGTGCCAGAAAAACATACAAAGCTCTGTCAAGGGGTACTTGCTGTCTGTGGGAGCAGGATTTTTTGCTTTTTCCTGGAAGGTTATTTTATTGTATCAGTGTCTGTTATTTGCAACCAATGATGACAGTACAGAAGTGCAGGCTGTAGGAGCTGATTTATATTATTATAATCGTATTATTATTTGGGAGTATTTCTGTAAGCATAGTATGTCTAATAGTAACAGAAAATCAGTAGAATGGCCTTGTTGATCTTAAAGGTATTTTTCAACCTAAACATTTCTATGATTCTATTATTCTGTCTCCTTAGGATTGCTCTTTAATCATCTTACATGCTTGTACAGAAAAAAAAATGACATAAAAGAGCTTTCCTCCAAAAAATAATTAGTAATCTGTCTTTGTGTACTGCACAATGGAATAATGTCATCAAGGCAATCTTCATACTAAAGGCAGTGTAAAGTAAAGAACAGTATCCCTGTTTTCCTTAAAAAAAGATGAGTGTCAAGTCCAAATTGCTGGTGAAAATGTTGATTTGTTGAACTAGACTGCATAAAGTGATTAAAATACTGATTTAACAACAATCATATCACTTCTGTAAATATTTACATAGTGCACTTTCTTTTCCAGTAAAATTAATTTAAGAAGTATTCCCCAATATTCAATCCTTTTTTTCTTTGCTATTGAAGATAGTGATAAACTATAGAGCTACTTAGCCTTACATCCTTTACAGGGTATTTACTGGAAACTATTTTAAGAGTTGTGATAGGAGTGTATCTGGAAAAATATTTCAAAGATAGCTAGCCTTGATTCAAGTATGGGAGGTCATACATACCTAATAGACTGAAATTTTTTGTTTTGTCCTTCATATGGAAGAGTTTTGTCTTTCTAATCAGAGCAAATTTTTTTCCCCATGGAACTCTGGGTAGTTATTTAACTGAAGTCAAGCAAGTACACTGAAGAGAGAGCTCAAACCCAGAATTTTATGCCTTGATCCTGAAATATGCTGCAGCTGAGTGATGATGAAGATATGAATAATTGAGTAACTTTTAGTCATTGCTAGAACTGAGTAGAGTTTCCCAGCTAACAGAAGTGGTGATAAGTGTTTTTTCTGCAGATGCTGCCAAATACCAGGTTAGCATCAACAAAGAATGTAAGAGTGTTGCTAAGCTACAGAGTAGATTGATGAGCTGTGAACATTATTTAAATAATGTTTTCAGTTGTTGAGTTTTTTTGACCATTCCTTATCCACCTCTTCACCGATTATATTAGCCAGATGTTTGTCCAAGAGGTGGTTTTGTCCAGCTACTTCAAGGTTGTGGCAGAACAGGCAGTTAGAATGGTGCATTGGATCCCTGCTAATCCTGTGCCTGTGTCACTTAGCAAGTCTCAAAACAGCTGCATGTAGCTCTCGAGAAGGCACAGAAAAAGAAATGATACTTCAGAAATTTCACAGGCAAGGAACTGGTGGGAATTGTTCAGAGTTTTCTGCCAGAATTACGCAGATCACTCTACTTGAGTAACCAGGGCTTGAGTCATGTCTTTTAAAGTAGGTGAGAGTTCATTATAGGTCCAGAGCTGTTGAGATACACAGAAGAGTGAGAGTAAGTGTTTTTGCTTTTTACAAAGAGATCATTCAGAGATGCTGCTAAGTGCTTTCAGTCCCTTACTTGATCTGAAACTAAATATGCTTCTAGTTGGCCTTTGTCAAGTAATTTCATGACTTGCCTGGGGACAAGTTGTGTGATACTGAGAAGTAAACTACTTCTGGTTGTGTTTGCTCACTGTTAGATTGCTGAGTGTTTGAAAGAGGAAGGAAAGATTCTTCCATTACTGCACTGTTTTAGTCCAGAAATATGGAAGTTCATGACTCTGCCATGAGAGTCGCAGATGATGAATTATATTTGGAAATCTTTACATTGCAGCCCAGACAGACCTTCAGAAAAAAATGTGCTGAAGATTGAAAGTGTAGGTGATTACTACTTGTGGGAATGAGCTAAATAGTTCTTTACTGTTGCAAACACCTTATATATGTGGCTGGTCTCAGTTAAGCTTTTATGTGCTCAACATTGAGAAGGATAATTCTTAGAGTAACCTTTTGAGATCTGTGCTTCACACTGTGTCACTCTAGTTATCTGGTGATCAGGACCTATGCTGTTGGAAAGAATCCCTAGGCTTGTGGTGAACCAGGGATTTGAGACGTATGTTTTGGTTATAATCCTTTACTTTCTGTCAATTAACATTTTAACTTATAGGTGCTATTTTATTTGTTAATGTTTTGGAAAACCTGTTAACTAACAGGGAAGCTGGCTGTTGTGATTACCCACTACGTTCGTGTATGGAACTGAAATACAGTGGTCATTTCACTGTGGTTTCATCACTGCTGGAGTTTGTGAATGCCCTTGGCCCCTTCTGGTGTAGCCAGCAGCCTTGGACACTCTTGTTGACCACTGCCTTAAAAAGCCAATGTTCTGTCAGTGGCACTGATCAGGTTGCATTGATCTTAATTTTGATATTTTGCTTCTGTACTTAAATTTCAACTAGTCTTTCCTGTTTCTAAATGCCTCTTAAAATGCCTCCATCCTGCTGCATGGTGTTGGCAATAGTTCTCTTGCGCGCTGTTTGCAGAAATAGCAACAGAGTCAGACTAAGGACAAAGTTGTATTGTTGCTCCAGATTGTTAATTTTTCTCTCTAAAGATTTAGAAGACTAAATTTCAGATGTGGACATTATTGGATAGTATTTAAACACTAATTAAAGATATTAAATATAAAATTGTGAATCTTGCTGTTCTCTTTGGAAGCTGGAATTTACTTCATTGCAGAACAATATATAGGCTGCTAACTGAACAGTGGCTGCAGTTATCTCTCAACTTTGCTCTTACCTGGATATTGTCATTGTAGATATTTTCAGACTTAGCAGCTTACTGTTTGACAGTAGAAATCAGGCTGATTAATGTAAGTGGGGTCTGTAAAAATATAAATATGCTCTTTAACCAAGATGTTCTTGATGAAAACGTGTGTAATGAGATGTAATTTTTTTAAGAGTCTGTATTACTCTGTATCCACTATGAATTTATGTGGGGGGAAAGCGAAGCAAGATGTGAGCATTTGATTTCCAACTTCTTGCTTATTTGTGTGGTGCATTTATTTAAATGGTTAAATAGTAAGTTTAAGGCATGTGGCATATTTTTTCTATCTTTAACTTGTTTTTTACTGTCTTCGTATCAGCACTACCATTTACTGAATTATGCTTTGAAAGAATGCTTTTGCTTTGTAAACTTGGGTTGAAATTTGGTTTTTGCTTAAATCTAGGAAAACCCCATTACACGGAATATTTGTCTGAAGAATTAGGCTTTCACTTTTAGCCATTAGGTCTCACAGGTAATTCTGTTCTTATTTTGACTAAAGATGGGTCACTTCAGGCTGCAGTTCTTTAGCATGCCATGTTGGGAAAATGCTTTATTTCATAACAAGAACTTTGGAAATTGGGAATGCAAAGATTAGGGCAATTTGAAATCAGTCCTGAATTTTTCTCTTTGCTATTCTCTGCCTGCTGATATTTTGAGTATTGCAGCTAGTTGAACACTTGTGACTTCTAATGCTACATTCATGCAATGGGAGAGGTGATAGAAAATAATTTTGTCTCGATAGTCTTTGTGATTCATATTACCATAAGAATAAGAATGAGAGTTTTCATCCTGACTCCAAAAATACAAGTTTGTGAGTACTTAAAAAGTCTGTTTTAAAGATGTGTGAAGCACTTGCTTGTTTTCTTGACTAATAGCTGTATTTCGAAGAGAAAGAGTTTCACATTGCCCAACTTTTGAGTCTGACATTGGTGACTCTGCTAATTGTAATAGAGCTGTGGAACTGTTTCATTCCAGATGGAACTTTAATCTGGCTTCTGATTGAGCTGAGTGTCCTTGTAGAGTCTCTTAGCATCTGCTTTGGAAATGTATATAACATTATTCAAAATTTGTACCAAATTAAACCACCCTAAGGCTATAATTTAATTTTTCTTTATTGAGAAATGTATTGTCAACAACTTTATGCCATAGAGTAAAATCTGCACTAGATCTATTATTTTTTGGGCTATTAACTGGTCATTTAGATTACTGTGATTGAATTTCCAGGTTCTTCAAGTTTACCTTATCAATTGTAAGCTTACACTAAGGAATCACCAATCAAGGCAAATGTGGTCTCCTGTTGTTTTTTTGTTTATGGGGTTTTTTTGCTAAAAGTAGATGAGCTTGAATTTATGCTTTCAAGCATAAATGATTGGATTATTTTTTTTTTTTATCAAATAGTAATGTTTTAATAATTCTGGATAAATTCTGTGGATAAAGTTTGAGATACCTGTTTTGGTATTTGGATTGTAAAATCAAAAAGAATGCTTGAAATATATTGAAATACGTCATATCACACCAATTTAATTCTGTATCTTACCTTAGTTTCTCTTGTATCTCTAACAGTTAGTGATTGTAACTTTTCTTATTTCTCAGTTTTCTGAAGTGTGTTGTATTTAATTATATTTTTTATTATAAAATTTTCTTGAGCTCAGTATAGCTGTTGTTTTGAATACCAGTTCTGTTACTAAAGATGGTCAGATTAGGGAAGCAAATTGATGCAGTTTTTCAGTTAAGACATGATTTGTGAAATAGTCCCTAACTGGTTATGAGGAGTCTCTAACGAAGTTATGAAGTGTTAGGTAGCTGTTTATGTTGATGGTAATGTTCAGTAGATACTCTTCTTATTTCAGTTTTGGGCATGAACAAAACTTAAAACCATAGAATTATGAACTGAAATTGTGATAAGCGGACTACCAGTGTTACTGAATTTTGTTTATTCACTTTTTTCTTCTTTCATTGCTGAATGGAAGAGCCGTATGCACTCAGCCAAGTTCAGTCCAGTAAATAGGGAGAGCAATGTGTCAAGTCCCTTTATAATCTACTTTTCCTATTACAACTGTGCTACACAACAGAAACCAAAGTAGAACTTCCAATGTACAAGTGCCATTCTCCCGACTTCCAGCAGACTGACTTGCCCAGCTTTTTGGAGGATGGGTGTCATGGTCTACATCAGGAGTGGAATCTGAGCCCTAGTTCACTGACATCACCACTGACATCCCCACTCCAGCTTCATGCAATGTTAGATGTCGCCGTCCTCCTCCATTAAGTTCCTGTGCAAGTCTCTATGCATTTATTTGGATTTGTGTTGAAGAAAAAACAGAAGTTATTTATTTTATATTCCAGATGCTTCTGTTATTTGATTTAAAAACAATTAAATTGCCATGAAAACAGAATTGCAACCCCATAAAATGGGTTAGCCATTCAACTGGTGTAAAAGGAAATCTCCACTTCCCTAACATATCTTCCTTTGGACATAATAGCTGCCTTGCTCCATCTTTCTTCATACTTCATCTTTTATGCTTGAAGAAGTTTAGACAGGTTTGTGTTTCCAAGGTCTTAGTCAGTGAACAGAAGAGGTTGCACAAAAGTTACTTTATGGCAGAAGCTTGTCTTCTGGAGGAAGGCAGGTACTGGGCCAAAATGGGATATCTATCTCCTGTCAGACAACCTTAAATCAGCATTAAACTGTCATGCATTTATTAGAGTGTTCAGAAATGGCAAAATCTTTGTGGTTTCTTTCCTTACACTTCAAGCATCCTCATTTATGTGTTACAAGAGACAATAGTTACCAAGTGAGAGTACACATGAGATAGAGACACAGTTGCCAATTCAATCTCTCTGGTATATTAATGCCGTCAGCTTGTACTGAACTATGAAAATATATGACCAAATCACTCATTAATTTCTTGAGAGTGGTTGAAGAGTAAATACCATCGTTCAGACTGTCTTTTCCAGCACAGTGTTGGAAAGATCCCAAAATGAGCACAATATCAAGGAAATGGGTATCTAGGAATGCAGTAATAATATTCTGCCTTTTCTTCCACCATATTTCTTCTAATATTTTATATTTAAGTACCTCTTGGGAATTTGCTTTTTCAAGTTTTTTTCATATCAAAAACAAGTGAAAAAAAAGAAAAAAAACCCCTCTTTCATTTACTTAACCAGATTCTTCCATCCATGATGCTTACAAAATCCCATCATTGCTTTGTGACTTGACTGATCACTTGGTGAGTTTCAAACCTCTGTTACTTTTTTATGTGCAGAAAATTGTTGTAATCTGGGAAATTTTACTTTGCAGGCATATATCTAGTTTTGAAAGGACTAAGTACAAATTAGGTCTTGCTTTTAGTTGCAAATAAAAAGGCAATACTCTAAGGTTTTTTAAAGCACCCAATGACAATTTTCAGTCTCCATGGAATAAGAATTTTATGATGGTTCTTTTCATTTATTCTCATCTAATGACATGAAATTGAAGAATAAAGCATGGAGAAAAACGGACCATAAAAAACATGGTTTGTGGGAACATGACCTACTTTCACAAAATCACTAGTTCCCTTTTCTTTCTCTTATATGAGAATTTTTTTTTTGTAGGTCACACGTACTGTCAAATACCTAGTATGATCCCCAGATTAGTGGTGTTGCCATTCAGGTGGTCAGCTGCAGAGATGAAGCTATTTTAGCATCTATGTCATGGTTGTACCAAGAGGAGTTGCAGATTGATGTACAGTGTATTTACATTGTAGTTTGACAGTCGTTAAGCTACTATTGGCGTAGTTAAAATTATTAATAAAAAGTGTGAAAAAGGCTGTTTCTTGTGAGTTTTTAGCCATTGGTTATTAGTAAGTTTAATTTATCCTCACTAAAATGAAATTAAGTTACATAAATGAATATCTCAGATAAATATAGATGTGCTTCAATTAAATTGTTAAATTCTAAAAGAAAAGGGGCTAAATAAAGTGAAAATATTTAATTCATAGATACCTGGATTTTGGTTTGACCTATGTTTGTTAAAGGCAGATATGTTTGTCATTCTGATGAAGATGCATTTCTTCTTACCTTGCTGTTGACAGAATCTCACCTACTTTTCCCATTTATTATGATAATAGTCTACCAGATGTCATATGTCACAGCCTAGTGAAGTTGTCTCTGCCTATTACCACTTATATATAATGTGCATTCTAGGTTTTCTTTCCTTAATTTAGAAAATTTTATATGCTCTTTGACATCCCTTGTATTATTAGTAAAAGAATAGAGGCAAACT
Source organism: Ploceus nigricollis (assembly GCA_013399945.1). Classification (NCBI taxonomy): domain Eukaryota; kingdom Metazoa; phylum Chordata; class Aves; order Passeriformes; family Ploceidae; genus Ploceus; species Ploceus nigricollis. The sequence continues at coordinate 86,041 of VXBC01012890.1, forward strand.
ATTTAAAATACTTGAAAGCAAGTTTAGAAAGAGTAGGCTATTTTATTCCCTTTTTAAATAACATAATGTTAAAAGTCTGCCTTTATATGGATGGATAACCTGAATCTCATACAAATGATCATACATTTTAAAACTCTAGTAAGTTATGCTGTGCAACTTTTTTTGAAAACTAGCTGTTTCAGTGGGCAGATACATAGGTAAGTCCAAATAAGAAAGGCTGAAAACACAAATTACCATAAGTTGTGGATACATCTGCTGATAAGAGCAACAGAAATCACATCTCTTTAGCTAAAACATAAAAGTGGACAGTAGTCTTTCTTGAAAGAGTTACAGTCTACAGGACAGGATAATCTCTTACATGTATGTACAGATAGGAGAGGAGTCCAAAAAAGTTTTAGCACAGATACAGCAAGCTGCCTTTTGATTGAAGGTATAGCATTGTACATCCCTGTGAGTTAACACCATGCTTGTGATGATGGGAACCTCATGTTACAGAAGAATTAGAGCTACCTGTGAAAGCACAGCCAGATTGGGGAACTAGCATTTTTCAATTGTATTGGAAAATTTTATTTCCATACAAAACTTTGTGCTGAAAAAGATATTTTCATACCTTGAAAAATGTGTATTTTCTACACCTTTGAGCTGTGTTCATTTTGCATTGTGTGCCAGCAAAGAAGATCACACTGACTTTTCATTCTTATGTTTTGTTTTTATGTTTGGGTGCTTTTTTCCTGTTAAAAAAAGGTAAAAGTGCCCCCTAGATTTGTGGATTTTTGTGCTTACATGCTAGAACCTACAGGATTCCATTTAAGATATTCTTTTTCTTTCAAAATCAATATTTAGAAGTTTAAAGGCTTCTTTTTTTTGTCCAGAGCAACAAGAACATGCAACAATCAGCAATTTAAGGTAGTCTGTTATCTTGCATTTTACTGTGGAATTGTTGATACATAAGGGTAACTGTTGCACAAAAATGCTTTTGTTCTTCTACAGTAATATTTTAGATGAAAGAATGAGTTCTTCTCTATACATTCCTGAAGGGATCATTGCAGTCCTTAAAGCTGCATTACATAATGTAATATAGATGAATATGACAAGAGTCAACATAGGAAACTTACGCTTGAGGTAGAAGAAATCAATATGAAGCCTGACATTTTTCTTTTATATTTGCAATATCTGTGCAACCAGAATTGACCAAGGCTCAGAATATTTGTAATTAGACCATCCTGAGAAAAAAATTGAAATAAAAAGTGGGTCACTGTCTGAAATTCATATTGTACTCCTGAAATTTCTTTCAAAATGCATTTTCATTTCTCATTAATAAAAACCCAGTACTTAGGTTTAATTTATATGCCTTTTGAAGACGGGAATTTTTCAAGTGACTGTGTTTTAATTTTAAAATTAAAGCAAAGGAATATGTTAAATTGTAAAGATTAATTTTCTGTAAAAGTCAAACAAAACTGAAGCAGTGTATGTTCAATAGGAATCCCTCTTTTATTTTGAAATCGTTATTTGTCAAATGTCCATCTTTGTAAAATGAAAAGTGGGACAAAAAAAAAAGAGGGGAGAAATTTGTATAAAATAACTGATTTCTTGGATTGTTTTCCTCCTCTCTCCTTAAACAAAATGTAGATAGCAAATCCCAGTCCTGCTGCTGTCCTTTTACACTGAGCAAAAGGCAGACTTGATGCACAGAAAAAAAATTTTTGTTCAGTCTTATGCTGAGAACATTTTTCTAAGTGAGCAAAGCCTATATTTAGAAAATATTTCTACCTTTCTATAGCAAAGACATCTGAAGTATTTATACCAATTGTAATAATGGGGCATCAAAAAAGGATATCTTTAGGCTAATGGAGCAAATGTGGACTAGTTGATGAGCTGTCTGCACTTCAGAATTCAACACTTAGACATGATTAGAGAATGTATGCATTTTCTTCAATCTGGAAGCAGTAGCAAGTTTAATAAAGCTGAAATGACCATCAGTTTTCCCTCTTTACAGTCCATAATGCCAATTAGACAAATATGTTTAAATTTCTTACAAAGGCCTAGATCTCAAATAAAAGAAGCAGTGTTTACAGCATTTAGAAATAATTCTACTCTAAGTTTTGGTTTAAACTTGTGGTGTAGGCTTGTGGACTCTGATCTGTCTTCCAGAGCTTTTTATTTTCTTGTGGTGTTAATATGACAACATAATTTTTTATGGTCAAATTTATTTTGTAGTATGATTCTTGCTCAATTTTTTATCCAGATGTGTTTTACATAAACACCAGTAATACAGTTGGTGATGTTTTCCAGCATGCATAGCACTTCATTTGCTAATATCTGAATTAGCAGAATATACTTTTTAAAGTAGAATCAGTAACTTCATATAAAATGAGCCAGTTTTTAATTGTTTGATCCTACTTTTTTGTTTTTATTAAGAATGGCTTAATTGTTTCATACTGAATCACTTTGTCTACAGATTACCACTTTGTGTGTTTCTAGTTTGCTACTTGTTTCTCGGCAGTAACATCTCTCCAACTCTAATTCCAAGGAAGAAAAAGTATACAGATTTATTTTTATTCTTGCATTTTGTCTGTGTTTCACTAATTTGTTTTTATTTTATTAGGCCAAACGGGCCAAAGAGAAAACTATGACTTTGTATGCAAAGAGATAAAGTTAGTTTGATTATAAATTAATAGCATTTAAAAAATCAGAATTTAACTGTTATTAAAGATGTAATTTTAAAAAGTACTATCAGTGATGCTCATTCAAAAACATATTTAATGTATTATCAAAACCATTCAATTTCCTTTAAAATAATCCCCAATCTCTGAGCACTTTTTACTGAGAATAGGTATAATCTCATGTGTTGTGTAATCTTACTAATTTTAGCTGAAGTAATTCCTTTGCCTTATCAAAGTTGGCTCAGCTACAGGGAGGTGGAGGTGTGCTTCTGTGCAGTGGTGGTTTTCTCCTGAGCAGAACTCCAGCGTTACCAGTTCCTGACAGCTGCAAGCCAGCCTCTGGGCATCTTGCTAAATTTTCAAATGTAATTATACAGTAGACTTCCTTTAACAAATTCTGTGTTCCCCGCTATAATTATAACAGCTCTTGCCTCTAGCCTATTCCTTATCTTACAACCCACCTCCATATCTCCCACTCCTGGCTAGTGCTATCCAGTAGAGCTGATGGGTCTAGAAAAGCAGAGTTTATTCTCTCTGCTGTCTTTCATCCATACAGAAGATCCATTTCTTCTGATCCGTCATACTCAAATAACATGTCCCATAAAGCTGAACATTGTTCTCTGGTTCACAGAAGAGCTGTTGATTAGCATGCCACTTTGATTTTTCAAACAATTTTTGATTGTTATTACAGGACAAGAGTTAAGGAATTATTAAGAACTGTCATTGAAGTGGCTGAAGAAGCTGGGACAAAGAAAGGAGGTCTTCTAAAAAAACTTTGTTTTCATCCTGTGCAGTTCAGGATATAATTCTTTCTACTATTTGTGTGTTAGGTTTTCAGGTATGAAGCTGTTCATCCTCCTTTTAAGAACACACATGTAATGCAGTAATAAAAACAATCAGTGATGCTTCTTTTACATGAAATGCTATGTAATTTTAGCCAAAGAATGATGAAACAGGAAAAGTTACCCACAGATATTCTCAATGTAATATTGGCTTATGACAAAGAAATTTGAAAACAGCTATGCAGAGTAATAATCTCCTGTCTACCTGTCTGTTAGCCAGGGAAGTGATGGAAATCTGAAGGTAAGAGATAAATAAGAGAGAACTTATGCTGTTGAAGATGTGCAGAGACACTTCTCCTTTATCTTCAGTTTCTTACTGTAGTTGGCTGTGGTAGATGGACTGGCACTGAAGAACTGTATTGCCTGGAAGGTGACGTATTATCACTTTTCAATCTGTTCTGCAGCAGGATCATTGATCAAACCTTTCCTGAGAAGCTTCAGTTAGTGTCATATTCCAGCACTCCTTGAAGTCATGCTCCCATTGACTTCTCATAGTTTGCCTACATCTTTCTAAGAATTATGATATCCAAACCTGTATAAAGTACAGAAAGAGATGGAAAAAAGTAATTTTCAGTTGTTCAATGCAGGCACTGCCACGTGTGCTACCACTCGTGCACGCACTCAACCACATGCATTTGTGTGCTTGCCAGTGTATTTCGGTAAGATGTGTTTTTCAAAAACCCAACAAACTTTACTCTTTTGATTTGTATTCTCCTCAATTCATTGATACCCTGAGTAATGGTTTACTGCTGATCCACTTTGTGTTCACATCTATGATGTGCTTTTTCTAAATGTAGCACTTTTGATTTGTCTTTATTGATTTCTGATTATATCTTCCATTTTTCAAAAGCATTTGGAAATCTTGCCTTAGAGGTGCTGCTGGTTTCTACCAACATTCTATTATCTGCTGATTTTAAAAATACTTACTTGGAGACACTAGGATTGTTATGAAAATACCAGAAAGAAACAGATGAAACAAATGTCTCTGAGTAACATTTCTAATATATGTATATGGTTTGAGAGAGCTGTTAAAAATATTTTTTTTAGAACAATTGCTCTCTGATTTCAATAGTTTTTGTGTCCAGCTTATAATGATTATGTCAGGACAGTATTTTGTTATATATGGCAGCAACAATGCAGAACATATTTAAAATCTGTCTAATCTGAAGTTTGTATCACATCTACTGTTACCTCCCATCCATGAACCGGTTAGCAGTGAAGTCATTCAGATGAATTTGAAGGGATCAATAATTTTTTTTCTCTTTCTTCTTTTATCTTCTTGAAATTTGTTTGTGCAGTATTAGGTTCTAGAATCTTTTCAGGTTTCTGTGGTAGACTGTAACTTGAAGGTGGGACTTAGGCCCCCTGAGGAGAGACTGGAGAGGACTTGTTCTAAGTTCGGTTGATTGTTTTTTTTTCTTTTCTACTTCTTTTGATTTCCTTTATTCTGATCTTTTAGAAATAATGAGACAGCAGATGTTATGTCTTTCTCCATAATTTCAGCAAGACTTTTCAGGTTGTTTTTTTTTTTTTAAATTCTTTTGTTACTTTATTTCCTCTCCTTGTTTGTAGCAATGGCATGTGTGTCTTGTATCACTGTAGGTCTCATTGATCACTGGTACAGGACATGGATGAAAACATTTTTTCCAGTGAGATAAGCTGACAGGATATGTAGAAGAAATTTTCTTTGCTTTTGCATGTTTTGTAACTTCAGAAAGGCACAGTTAAGGCTCATAGCAGTAAGATTTCAAAGGTTACCATCAGAATATTGTGTTCCTTTGTCACAGCTTATATACTAGGTGGAATGGCAATAAAGAGGTCATTTCCAAAAGGAAATGAGATCCAAAATTTTGCTTCTCTGAAATGTAAAATTAGAGGTGATTACATCGTAAAATCATCATTGTAGCCTTTTGAACTGCAGGCCATTAACATGGGTCAGGTAGAAGGTTGAGGTAGGACATGGGGAGCTTTGTCTATTATATCAAAACATTATTATTGGCTGCTGTATCAAAACATATTAAGGAAATCCTTTTATCCTGAATGACTGTGACTTTGGTATTGGGTAGGATGGCCTATGAGTGGCCTTTTCTTGGTGTTGAATAAATTTGTATGTGACCACATACTCTTGTATATTGCAAGATGGAGAATTTCACCCTAATATAAAACTACAAAACTAGGAGCAGTGAAAGCAGGGTGGATTTTTTTTCAGGTCTGTCATATAAGCTGAGCCCTCTTGCCCACCAACAGAGAATGAGAACAGAAGCCAGTAAGTTTATACCAATTGATTCTGTCTCTTTAAAATTCAATGTTTTATCTTTTACCTTTCAGTTTGCTTTATAGGTCACTTAATTTTTGTTACTTTCCTTTATTATGAGCTAAGAAGAGAATGTTGCTGAATACGCTAAAATAAACGTATATTTTTTAAACTTGGCATTTAAGCAGACAAAGGATTGTGCTTAATGCTGCTGTGATAATAAATAGTACTATAATTGATTGTTGATAGAAACCCTTAAAATATGTTTTTATGGTTGAAATGTACTTTGGATAAACAGTGTTCAGTTTGCCTATTAAAATAATTCACTATCTGCCATGGTTTCTTTGAGTATTAAGGAAGTAGGACTTTTCCAACAACAGTAACTGGTTGACACTGCTTGACCTTAATGCAAAGCTACAGTATTTAATGAACAAACGGAGGGAATAAAGTTTTGATAAATAAGGCAATTTTCATGAAACCTTTAGAAATATGCTTGAAGTCTTTTAGTGTTAGATTGACGGTTTCTCCTTTTGTGAAAAGAATAAGTGAATAATTTAAGGCTATATTTCATGTTTTCAGATCTTCATTCTGTCATATAAATAATAGACTGTGAAATGCAGCAGCTCCTGCATTCACAGATTTAATAGACCTGTACAAGTGAGTATCTTTCTTGGCTTCTGGCACCTTAAAATGCTCTTTTGTGTATATGTATACCTGAGAAGCAATGCAAAAGTGGGACTCTCTTCAGTAACCAAATTCCATACTTTACACATGCCACATATTCTGTTTTTAAAGAAATTGTTCTTCTTAAAATACTTTCATTGCATCTTGATGTCGATGTCAGTATTTTTGGGTTTCAATTCTGTATAATGATGGACAGATGTCAAAAATGCAGCACATGGCTATTTGAAATTAAAGTCTAATTTAAAATTTATTTATTTAAAAGAGACTGTGTGAAAAGAATTCAGATTTGAATCCCTCAGCATAGATCTTTGAAATACCATTGAATCTTGGTGAGAAATTAATCAAATTTATGTACTAAAATAGTGAAATATCAAGGTAATTTGTTTTGTTTACTATATGTATTCTTAGTTCTGTAATTTTTTTTTAATGGAGACAGTATTGAGGGAGGAAGAACAGACAGTAGTAAAATTAGACTAGTTTCTTTTCTTTGTTCCCATTCCCTTCTCCTTCTCCTTCCCTTTAGTTTAATGTCTTTTGAAAGGAGAGTGAGGTAAGGCTTACTGAGGACAAGTGGCAAAGCATTTAGATGTTTTCATGTTCTCAGTCTTCCAAGCAGAACGTAGTTGTGTGACTGGTGGACCATGGGAAGCAGAAATGCTTCTCAGAAAGGTGCTATTGTACCTGTTTTGTTACCTTGAAAAAGTAGCTTCCCTAAACACTTCCATTTAGAGGTTTAAGGCAGATTACCTGTGTTTGCTTCCTGATACCTACTCCTTTAAACACTAGAGTAATTCTAGTTGTTAGGAACCTTCTACTAGCCTATAATACTGAACTCCTGCTTTCTTCCATCGTATGTGGGAATGGAGGCATTTGTGCAAGTAAGGAAATACCTTTATTCATATATTGAAGACCGTTTTCTGTAAATGATGTTCAAGACATCTGACAGATGGTCTGCATTTGCAATGGTATTGATTTATGCAGTCCTCATGTAGGTTCCAGAAATGTCTAGTAGGTATCCTTCAAAATGAGCTGTCTACATGAGGATGCCATCACTTTTGCTAAAATACAGGCAGATTCTGTTTGTGCTTACTAATAGCTCATGTCGAAAAACTACTTTTTCTTACTTTTCAAGAAAAATAATCTTTATATCTTTTGTCATGGTAACAAAAATCTTAACATAATATCCTATTCTGTTTCATAAGTTACTCTGGTAGCTTATTAATGTCTTCATCTTTTTTCATTTTCTGAGATAATTTACTTCATATTCACAGTAAGTCCGTCTTTTGATTTCAGCTAGCCCAAATGCTCAAATGGAGATCATACTTTTCCCATTCTCCCTAGTCTATCCAACTTGTTTATAACATCAGTGCAGGCATAGAGGCCATTTTGCAGTCTTACTTGTTGAAAAAACTGTCAAAACTGTATGAATCACACAAAAATCTTTGTGCTGAACTGGTGTGAAATATATTGTCATCACCTCTGTTTTCAGAACTTACACAGAGTAATATTTTCTATTTATTTTGCTACATAAAAGTTATTTAAGCCATTGGCTGGGGGTGTTTCTGTTGTTTCAGTAAGAATTTACAGGATTAGTGTCTTAAATATATTGATTTTATTAAACCAACCAATCACCATTTGGGTCCACCTGTGACTGAGTTAGCTTGTGATACTCGAGCAGTGCATTTGTTATTATTCATTGTTGCTTCAGTACAAGAGAGGGGTCTCACTGTAGTAAGTCCTCTGCAAATATACACATACAGAGTTTGGGTGGAAATGCAGGAAGGAGGGTATAAAAAACAAAGGAAGGCAACGGGAAGGCAGAACAGCAAAGGATGCTTTGCTAGTGGCTAAATGGATACATTTGCTAATGCCGATGATTTATTTTAAATTCTGAAATGGTTACTGTTCTTTCTTTAGTCAGTGTGGCTTTTTTTATTTAATTTGTTAACACCTATAGAAATTAGAAAGAACAGCAGTTATGACAAATGGACTATGTAATTTGAAAATTGTATTTTGTCACATGTTTTAGTCACAAAACCTAGTTGAAATCAATTGTCCAAACATTCACTTAACATATTAATAAGTAATACAGGAATACTCTAAGCCCTCGTGAATTAGATATATTACATCTTGTTACAAAATTTAATGCCAGACTTAATAACTCAAAGTATGCTTTAGAATAAAAATACATTTATGTGCTAGTATATTGTAATTAGAATGCTAATCCAAATTACAAAAAAAAACCCCTAAACCCACTATTCAGTTGGAACTGTTTTATATACTCAAGAGTAGACAATTACCTTTAATTTAATTTCTTAAAAAAGAAATCCCAATTTTTCTTTAAAGTGGGTATACTTTTTGAGGTATATTTCTAAATATTACAGTGCTGTAATATTACAGTGTCAGATTACACTGTAATCTGACAACATTAGTTGGATTTCAGGAGCTTTTTGAGTATTTACCTGCAAAATAAGTGTCATTTAGGAGTTTAATAAAAATGTGTCTGGATGGTTGTGTTCTCAAATTTCCTGTTGAAAACACTATAGAAACAGTAAAGTGCCACCTTTTCAAAAAGGGAAGATGGTGTTTCCAATTCAACACTATTAGCTTTACATATTTGTAACAGGAAGAATTATTTTAAAATATCATTTTATCCTGCCATGAATAGACTTTAATCATCTCACAGTTGCTGAAAAATTCTGTATAAATATATTTTGAAGAGGGTTTGTTTGCATTTTTTGGTGATTTTTTGTGATTTGAACAGTTGAAGGAGAGCTAATAAAAGATAGATGACTGATGTTTCATTTGTTAAATTTTTCTTAGAACCATAACCTTCAACATTTTTGGTGTGTATATAACCAGCTGTAGTGTGCTGTTGAACCCTGTATAATTCTTGTGGTCTTACCAATAATGACTGAACAACTTTCTCAAAAATAGATCTAAAATACCAAATTACAGAAATTTGTAAGATATATGTTTTTAAGATGTTCATTCACAGGAGGAGAAATGAGAGTAATTCTGAGAAATAGCCAAGAATCACATGTTGATAAAAATTTCAGGTTGAATACTGAATAAGTCTCCATAATGCTCAAGTTGTTAGAGTTGTCTGTCTGCCATTATTGTCATCCTAGAAACAAATAAATTAAACCACATGGACTTATTTTACATGTTGTTTCTATCTCTCCTGATACATGATTATGTGAAATACAGTGCTTACTTGACTTGAAAATACTTAAGCTAATTTCAGTCACTTTTGTTTTTGTTATATTGAAATGTCCGGAAGAAATGCAGTGCCTTTTGTTTTGAATCCTTAACTTGAATCCTGTTAGATCAAATAAAAACTCAAACTATTCTTAGGACTTTTTTTCATTAAGTATATTTATTCTCCATCTGAAGGTCAATTCCAGAAGTCTGGTACCAGGACTGCCATTCCAGCTTTCTCATTGCTCCTGGTGGCTGGGGCATATCCCAATGCTATTTCCCTGTTGAATGTGTGGAGAATATCCTTCTGAAGACAACTGTCTCCTTTGTGTTTGAGCATCTGCCACTATGTGAGTTAATTTTTTTTGTATTTTTTTTTAAAAAGCAAACTGAGTTTGCCTCATTTTCATTAATGTCATAGTTACACATTTGACATTTATAAAAATGTTTGTGATGTGTCTCCTGCAGTTGTCCAAAAACTATTTTCATACCATTTCTGTATCAAAAGAAATCTTACTTTACAAACATAGGTTCTTTTCTCCCCAGTTTGCTGCATTAAATTTTCAAAGACAAGTGAAAATAGTGACTGTAGTATTTGGTTTTAAAACTGACGGATAACTGTATTGCAGTCTGCTTCCCACAGAACTGGTGGAACGCAGACCGTGTCAGTGGGAGCTTTTCTTTGCTTTCTCACATAATATGCCCTAAGTCCCGACCTGAAGGGGCAATTCACTTTCTAATTTAAAGCTCTCCTTAACATTAACAACATGGCAGTTTTTAGTAATGATACAGTGTTTACTGTTAAAGACTTGCCAATTTGGCCTTAAATAGCTAGACTATATTACCTCAATTTGCCATATTCCCTCTGTTTAGTTTGGAATTACCTTGCAAATGTTAAGGTGATAGTATTGAGTTGTATAAAGGAATTATAAACTGGAAATCCTAGCAGTGTGGATTTAAAGTTCTAGTATTGGTCTATAGAAACACACTAGTTCAAGTAGTTAAAGGTCAGTAAACTCATTTTAATAGGTACTTTTTTTTTTGTTTTACTGACTTCCATCAGTGCCTTTAATTAGTTACTTTTCCTTCCTATTCTCTGGATAATTTAAAACTCCTTTCTGAAGTGATTTTTTAAGACGTATATGAGCTTGGATATGTAGTTTCTGTACCTTTTAAGTGTAGTTAGTTTTTTCCAGTGTTGCAATAAAGTACAGAACACTATGCAACACATTAAAGAAATAGAGCCTATGCATCAGAACAATTTTCATGCCTCACTCAATTCTTAATGTAAATTAGTAGGAACATTGGTTATCCATTTGAGAAATTGAGTTGGTATAAAAATAAAAATGCACTTATGGTATGTGGTGCTTTGTGTATCATCTTGGGAGTGTTTTGCTGTTTATCTGTCACTTGCATTAGAAAAAGCAGTCACTGGCTGCAGGTGACATTAAAAATTAAAGGTTAACCTCAATTTCTTTACTGACCAGACGTGGGGCAGAAAGTTCTTCTGGGTGTGTGCCTGGATTTTGGAACTGTCAAATTAAGTTGAGAAGTAGAGACTGGTGCTTTTGGTGGCTTAGTCTTTTTGTATGTGCATGTGTGATTATATGATTTCACCATTTCCAAGTGTTTAGACTGCTTCTTGTAGGTTATATCAAGATCATTTTCCATTGCATCCAACTTTAGCGTTATCGTGTAATTTTTTAATTTCACATAGTAAGTAATTATAATGAACTCATTTTCCTGATCTACATAATTCTAGGAATGATTTTTTTTATTTTGTTGCTTAGAAAAACTAATTAAAATAGCTGTCTTTCCTATTACTAGAGAATACGTGTCTTTCAAAAACTAGTTAGAACTGTTCTTGAAAACTGCCTTAGAAGCTTTTGAATATTCTGGTTAACTCATTTACATTTAATGTAATACAGGCTTTATATACTCATGGACAAACCTGGGAGATCTTTAAGTTTTTGACAAACTCGGCTTCTCCCTCATCGTGCCTTCAAGGTGAGCCAAGCTCAGTAGCGTGAGCTTCCCTTGTCTATCACTCCAAATGTTGCAGGCAGCATTCAGGCTAGTGAAGAAGGATTCAGGCAGCAGAGGTTTCCATGTAACCTGCAAGATATCTTTCCTTTGTTAAAGAGGTATAGTTCTTGTTCAGTGGTAGGCAAGACTATGGGCAAGTCTTGATCTTTGAGATGCAACTTGAAGCTGTGGCTGCTGCTCTTACCTTCCATTTCATCTCTTAATTTTCTTAGCCATGCAGTAAGGTAGTATGGATGTAGTGAGTAGATCTGGTGCTTCTTGTTGGCTAATGAGGGAAAATGAGAAGGGAAGAAAGAAAAATTAATTTTGTGAGTAAAATAGACTGCCAAGATGCATTGTTTTTTTTCTTCCCCCATCCTCCATTTACCGAACAGTGATGTTTGGTCCGTGGCCGTTTTCCCTCTTCTGTCCGTGGCCACTTTCCCTCTTACAGCTCTTCATAGGAAAACAAGAAAATAGAAGTTTCATTAAAGAGAGCAATGCATATTGCTAATTTAGAAAAGAACACGACAATTGATGTATTTGAGGAGCCCTAGTATTTCAGATGTCTATAATCTTATTAAAATTATGTATCTTTGTGCTTGCTTCATAGTAAGCTTGGCACAGTTGTTTCAGGACTGGTGTACTGTAGATTGTTCTGACTACAAATTAAATCATGTGAAGAATTCTTTGGTAGAAAAGTGATACTGCTCATTTAGTGTGCTTTACTTATTATTTCTAATTTGTTAAATCTATATTTAAGACAGATAATTTCTCTGAAGACAAAATATTTTTAAATGCTAGTTACTAATTTTCCTATAGTTCCCACTGCTTGAATTTTTTCCAATGTTCTCTGAGATTGGTTTCACTTAATATTTCTTGGTTTCAGATATTTTTATGTTGACATAATACTGAAACTGGTCAAACAAGTTTCACTATTGAAGTGATTTATAAAGAAACTGAAATACTACATAGCTTTAAACATAGTTCTTTTGACCTAGGGAGTTGTTAAATCCCGTATAATTGTTGAAAATTGTTGGCTTGCAGCCTGGTCCTAAAAACTTTGTTTTACAAACTGGGTTATGAAGCATCAAGAAAACTGAATGTTGGGTTTTTTTCAGATGAACTATCTCAGGTAATTAAATACTTCAGGAATTTATAATTTGTTTATAATTTGAAATACAGTGATTTCTAAGAAGAAATTGATTTTATGTATTGTCTTACAGGCTCTAGAATAGCCATGTTATAAGTTGTCAGTTAATTTAAAGTAAACGTCTCCATCTATTAGTCTAAAAAGCACTGGTGATTTGCAACTATATTACAGATGGCATCTTTTCTTAAATAGTACAATAATCTGTGTTTTGTGGAGCAAGTGAATTACTCATTTGTTACACTGTTATGCAGCTCATAGAGGTCATCACACATCTGTATGAACAGAACATATAAGTATTTTAAAAATCCAACACCAATTCAAACAACCCAATTCATTGCAGTGTTTCTGTTGTTGCTGTTCTACAGGGTTGGCGGTCCATTTGCTTGTGTTTCATTTACGGCTGTATTGCAGAGATGGGCTCGAGAAAGATATGCATAAGATAAGGACTTTTTTCTCAGATGTAGAAAACTTGCAGGACATGCAGTTTCAAACAGTGGAAGAACAGGTCCAGGATCAAGAGTTATTTTGCAAAGCACTAAAATACGGTTATATCAGTTCTCCTTGAGGGTACATAATATCAAGTCGAGACTAGTAATTATCATAGCTTTATTTTCAGTAGTTGTCTGATTCTCCTGCTGAGGACTAGTGGTACTGTCTGTTATTAGCCCATTGTCTTCAGACATCCTTCTTGTTTCTCTTCTTTGTACCATGTTAGATTACCTGCTTTATGTAGCTGACAATTTCGGTACTGCTTCACATCCTTGTTAGTTCAAGTTTCCTCTGGCAGTGGTCTTTGTACACTGCATCTCCCTTGCCCCTGCCCCTGGCATGTTGCCCCATTTCCCTCCTGAGCCTCCTTTTGGGGCAACATGACTCTGAAGCCTGAGCTGGCCGTGGACAGAGCCCAGCTGATTCTGGCAGAGCTTTTTCATTGTACTTGGTGCTTGCTTTGTAGCTCATTTTAACCACGAAACCACCCTTGCCAGTACAAAGGAAGAGCTACTGCCTTGCAGTACTTTAAAGTGGGCTTTATAACAAAAATGGAGAGAGACTTTATACCAGGGCCTCTAGGGATTTAGACCTCTATAAGTAAAGGATGGTACATTTAGATGAAATCTAAGCAAGAAATTCTTAACAATTAGGGTGTTGACACATGGAAATGGGTTGCCAAGGGAAATGCAGATGCCCCATCCTTGGAAGTGCTCAGGGCCAGGTTGGATAGGACTTCGAGCAACCTAATCTAGTAGATGTCCACCTCTCTGCCCATGACAAGAGGTTGAACTAGGTGTTCTTTAGAGATCCTTTCCAACCCAAATCAGTCTGTGATTCTACTTGAGGAAAGCAGCTTCTTGCCCTTATTTTACCTGATTAGTATTATGTATGTCTCTTACATAGTTTCATTTTATAATGTTTATTCTGCATTTTGTTGACTTTCAAACTTTCAGAGACATTGCAGTGTTTACAAGTTGTATTATTGAACCTAGGCAAAAGACTTTAATTTGTGGTTTGGTTTTGTTTTCAGTAAGAGATAAGTGCTACCTTAGATGATCATAAATGCTGATCAGAATTTGTTAAAAATGATTTGTTTAAATTGTTCTTAAAGGATTAAAAGTGTCAGCCTTAAGAAAATTTGCATGAAGTGGAGAGGAGAAATAGTTGGGTTGCCAGTAGTGTGTATAGTTTAAAAAACCCAAGATTGTAATAATGTTCTGGTGTATTTGAAGTGATCCTCCTACCATAGATGTGACAATCACAGACAGTTGTGTCTGATGTTTTTAGAGCTGTGCTAATGTTCCAGTAAAGTTTTAAGGACAAAAAAAACTTTTCTAAAATAATGGCTGTAATTTCCCTTGAAGGGAAGGGATGCTATTTAATGGCTATCCTTGGCTCTCTTTTCTCTCCCTCTGCTCCTCCTGAAGAAATTCTGTGGGACTTAGAGAATGCTTTGCTTCCAGCACAAATTCTAAAGGAAGTTCACAGAATTTTAGTGGGTTTTGCTCTTTAAGTTATATGGATTTAAATGTCTAAACATGTACTGAAGGATATTGACAGGTACCAGTGTAGATGCCAGCCGTGTGCAGTTGGAGTCCTGTACTAGGGACTGATCTGCAATGCAAGCAGCAGCATTTCTCAGTTGTTGTGACTGGCCAGCATTTGTAATTTGATGGAAAGCAGATGAATAAAGCCAAATTAAAGTGACAGTGATGACCAACTGCCTAGTAATTTAAGACCCTCCACACATTGCTTAGTGCTATTTATTCAATAAACACATATAGTAAATATAGACCTTTATGCTTTTCTCTAAGGTGATAGAAGCCATGGTGGGCAGAAGTTATTGCATATTATCAACACTCTGTCATATTTGAATAAATTAATGTGGAACTTATATAAAACTCAGAACTTCCTGAACAACTTCATCTGGTTTTGTTCAAGCTTTCATTGAGTGATGTACATTACATAACTTCATATTAAACACTTTCTTTGCAACTTTCTTTGTGTCATTTCTACAGATTTGTAATTTTTAAAGAATTAAAATCTTTTCACCAACTTTTGCAGTAGATTCCTCCATATTATGTGTCTGATCATCTAAGATCTTTCCTCATAAGCATTAATGTAGTTAGAGTTGATTCTGGTGTGAATGGTTCAACTAGATTTACAAGAAGTGGTTGAATGTTGTTTTATCATTTTTGTTAAGCAGCATGGCACGTGCCTTAGAGTTATAGAAAAAGTTACCTGTATCTTGAAACTTGCAATATTTATCATCTTTTGCAAGGGAATTGTAGATCAAGTGCAAAAATTTCTCTATATTATAAATGTTTTAAACTTGTTTTGGCATATTCATCTAGATTATTTTAAAATCCAGAAGTGTACTTTATGGTGGGATCCAGGCTGGATCTGAGGGGAAAAAAAATCATTATTCTGTCATTTGGCAGAGAGGAGTAAGGGATAGAAAAGGAAGAAAATGCTCTCCTTTTGAAGTGAATATATTCTTCCCATAGAATGTACCAACAAAAAGTAGATCAAGACAGTCTTGCTTGGAGACACTCATACCATCTGACAGGAAAGTGATTTTAATGAATTAAAATCCAGAAGCAACAGTATTTCTTCCTGAGTAAATGTTTGGAAGACCTTAATTACACATTGCTCTTGAAAGCGCAGATTGCACTTAGTTCCTTTTTGGTCTTTTAGACTTGGACTGTGGAAAGTATTTAACTTACAGGAAGTAACAGAGTACTTTCCTGAATTGACAGGCTGTTACTGAGTTTTCTCAGTATGAATATAGGTACTTGGAAAGAATATGAATTTAGTGGAATATTTTGGAGTTGGGGATTTTTGGTTTAGTTTGGTTTTTATAATGGAAAAGTCATCCAATACCTTCAGCTGGATTTTGGCATTAAAATTTTTAAAAACGTTTGCTGCATAAAAACTAAGTTTTGACAAAAGCAAAGGAAATGGCAAAGTGTTTAAGTTGTCAGTATCTAGTTATGTCTAATCATGTTTTAGTGCTGGAGTTGAGAATACTTTATAGTGTGAAACTGCTCTAGGTGAATAGTGACCAGCTAGAGGAATAGTGAATGACTAATTGTATTTCTAGATTCATTTCACTTATTAAATGCACTTTTATGAATGAAATGTAAGCATAGAATGGAATTGTGGTTACTTCTGTACATGAAAACTATAGTTATGAAACCTGCATGGTTTTGTAGCATTTTTGGGGGAAATAATCATGGTTTTATTTTACTTTAATGTTTAGTTTTTAGCAAAGACACATTTACATATTAAAATGTTCCCATACAAAACATTTTTCTTATTCCAAAAGATACTGTAATAAACATCATTAAAGGGATGGACTATTTCATTTAAAGAAGAAAGTTCCTCATTCGTTACATTTTTACTCTACATAAGGATCTTATGCCTTATACTTCTAGATTGTTTGAAAAGAAAATTTGGCTAATGCAATTTTAAAAATTTTTCTGACACTACTTTTCAGATGTTATTCCTTTCTTGAATATATCATTAGTGGACAATGCAGATTTCATATGCAAGCTTCTTTGAAGAGTTGTAGTAAAAGCTGCATTTAAGACATTGCCAGCATTAAAATTACTTCCAGCATCTTGTTTCTTGTGACTATTTTAAGTTTTGTAATTAATATTGAGGTTTCAGTATTTTCTCTGCGGCAAGTACTAGGGAGTGACATCAGATTGTTTTCCCTGTTTCCTGTACAAACAAGCTCTGAGTTTGGGAAGGTCTTCTTAACATCCCTCAAGGTTTTGTAGTTAAAAGTCCCACAAAATAATTTTCCCTTTTCACAGTATTTGTAGGGTGCTAAGAGGAAGGTTTTCTTGTTTGGTAGCCACAATTTGGTCTGGTGTAGCAGTGGTACTGACTTCCCTATTACCAGGCATTCAGCAGAAAGCTTGGGAAATTTAGTACTTTACACAGAAAAATAAATTGGTTTAAGTAATTGGGAAAAGAGAAGTGATATTTAAAGTAAGAGACTGATGGTTTGAGCCATTGTCTGAGTCCATACTTCCTCCACTTGTCGAACTGCAACAGAATCATGAAGTCCTTATAGATTCATTTTTATTACAAGGCACAAAGCTAAGGGAGACCAGAAAATGCACTGTGTTTTAAAATGTGTCTTTGAATATATACGCAATCCATTATATATAATGGATTGTGTATATATTCAGACATATCATGTATGTCCATGTAATTTTAAAATATATGTCTTTGAATATATACCCAATGCATTTCAAGTTTTGTCTTCTAATGATTACATGTTGAGTAACTTGAAAAACAACATATATAACCAGCAATTTCATTATACACAGAGCTGATCTGACTCATCTTACGTGCTCAGTTTTACTTCCTTAAGATGTGTGGCATTTTTTCATTCGCATAGTGCTTCTCAGGTATCAAGGAATCACCTCCTTAAAAATAACATATGTATCTGATTCTGTGGTAGTTTGGGAGCTGTTTCATTTCATATGTTTGCATCTGCAGTCTGAAAATGTCACACTTAGCTCTTACCAAAACACACACAAAAAAGTTCCTCATTTAAAAATATGTCAGAATATTTGGACCAACTTGATATGCCAGTTTTTCATTCTGGAAGCCTAGATTTTTTGAGTCAGAGTTGCATGTTACAAAATTAAAGAAAATACTTAGCTGACTATCACAGAAAAATCATGATAGTGTATATGTAGAAATACACAGTGTTTGTGTGTGTGTATGTCTCACAAGAGGTATGAGAGATTAATGTTCTTCTTAAATGAAAAGTTCTTTTTCCACTCTAAGGATATTTAAAAATAATTCTATCCATTTGGTGGAGCAATAGCTTAGTTAATGAAATTTGATATTTTGGAGTTTTTCATTCTTGTGTGACATCTGTAAACATGTTCCCAAACCTTACATGCAGTTCTGTAATTAACTTAGTGTTTCCAATGTGATTTTTCAATGAATAGAAAAAATGCTATTTATACAGAAGGGGGGTAAAACTAATTTTCATCAGCAATACAGTTGTTAGATTTTGGTGGGGTTAAAATATAAGTTGTCAATGCAAAATCTGCTTAAAATCCTCTGTGGGTTTTACACACTTCAAATGAGCAGTGAGGTGTAGTCCAGCACCCTGTCTGTACACGGGTAAGATCAGTTAAGAAACAAAGCATTTTTTAACTTTTACAGAAGACCTGTACCTCTCTGATCACAGCACAGTTTCTTTATTTTTATTAGTTTTTCTTTCCATGTAATGTACATAGAAAGTTAATGATGAAAGAATAGTATTCATTGAAACTGAAAATTATAGTATTTGCAAATATAAAAATCATAATTTACATAAATTTTATAGTCAAGAACATTATGAATGTAAAAATGCCTTCATCTATTCTCAGTCTTATAATGCCATTCATTGTCCAGTGGGAGGTGAAGAGTGATGTTGAGACTGCCATTTAACCTATTATAGCAGCCTAAAGAAATTAAATAGCCTTGATGTAAATATGAGGTGGGAAAAGAGTATTCATCTCCATTAAGTGACATAAAAAACCATGGTAAGATTAACAGGCTGGTGGATATGCATTAAGTGCTGAAGTCCCGAAGTTTGGACACTAATTATAACCACAAGGACAATTGCCTCCCACGTACTTAAACTTTAATTTCAGTATGTTTTCAGACCAAAAATATGCTTCACAGTTCTTTAGGCACCAAATTTGGATTTTCTCTTGCATTCTTTTTTCATCTGATACATGATTCCTTTTCCCCTGCTATTAAATGAGGGCCTAATCCTGAAAAGCTGAATTCATGATGTGCTCCTTGGTACAATGAGATATTTAGACCTTGCATTTTACTGGATCTCATAACTATGCTGAGGAAGTCCTACCCATTTTTTAGTGCCATAAGCAGATGTCGCACCATTATATTCAAATTATTTGGAGCAGTTGTTTCAGCTTCATATTAACGTTACTTGCACCGGTGGATGACCAGTAGCTACATAACCTGTTGCACCACATAAATCACTCTTTGTTTCTTGATGGTGTATTCTTGTAAATACAGATAATATACTTGCACCCTTTCCTAAAATTATTTTTATGTAATATTAGATAAAGTAATTTTTATATTGAGTAATTGCATTAAAGTATGACCCATGGAATTATAAATGAGAACAAAGATGTTGTATAAACTATCTTTTAAAGTTAATTGATTATTGCGGTTTCTTTAATATTAAACTGGTTTCTGTGCAGGAGAGATAATTTTGATGTTTAGCCATTCCATCTTTGGTATAAATCAAGGTGAAGTATTAATCATTAAAAATATACAAATCATTACTTCACCTTTACCTTGATATTTAATATTTTAAAAAAATACTTTATGTCACTGTCTAACCTGATGTAATAATAAGACGTGGTATTTCTAGACCGAATTTGTCTGATGTTTTTCAGTAATTCTGTCTTACTATCCTTTTCTATGCTTTATTAGATAGTTATTGGCTATTACCTTCTCCACGTGTACTAAGCTATAGATCTCCATCAAATCACCTCTGATCTTTTAATAAATAAACTAAATATACTGATCTTTTGTCTGTCTCACACACATAATAAAAAGGATTTCCTAACTGTAATTCTTGTAACTCCTTTTTTGGCCCTTTTAATTTCAACTTCCTTTTGAATTAAAGATACCAGGCCTAGTTATAGCATTCCAGTGATGCCATATGTGCAGATAATTTCAGGTCCTTAGTACTACCATATATTTCCCTGTAATGCACCCAGGGATTGTTTTTAGCTTCTTAGCTACAGCAACATAGTAAGAGCAAAAAAAGCATTTGGTTATTTACAATGACTTGTAAGTTCTTTAGGGATTCACTGCTTTCTAGGATGTAATCCTCCATTTTATGTGGCCTGTCTTGTAGGTTCTTAATGTTCTTAAGGTAAATAAATTAAAATAATGTAATTTCTACTCCGAGATTTACTTAATTTATGCAGCTTATTGGAAGGATTTTCACTTATTTTTGTCATCACAGAGCTTCAGCTTTTTTACATAACAGTGAAGAATCACTCATCAGGTTTTATGTGTATTTTGTGTGATTGATATTTTTAAAAAGACAATAAAGGGGACTTCACAAAGCATTAGAGCATTAATATAGCACGAAGAAGGCTTATAATGTGTTTGGCTTCTGCTGATACCTAATGATACGGCAAAAAAAGCACTCTTCTACAAGGCTGCTTTTAAGATACAAGGGAACCAGAGGAATTGTTAAGAATAATAGATAGCCTATCTTGGATTAATTTTTTTAAAATTTGTTTTTAGGAGCAGAAGCACAAAAATCCTCTCTTAATCTTTCTTTTAGGTATGCTGCTTATTTAGCTTTTAGTAACTTGTAATTTAAGATCACAGTTATTAGGTGTATTTCAGCATTTTATATATCGCTCCCAGATGCTACAGTATTAGTTTTTATCACTGCATATTTTATGAAATGTCAGCCTTCTGTTGGCTGTTCATGCAGCATTGTTAGTGATCAAAGCCACAACATAAAGGAGAGGAATCTAAACAGTTGGCTTATCTTTGTCCTTCATTGTGACACAATACCATAAAATTACTATATAAAAGGCAGGCAGAGCTTCATGCAACACACTCTGAAAAGGTGAACTTCTTGTTATGCTCAACAAAATAGATAAACTCTTCTGGGTGATATTTTGTGCAGGGAAAATAAAGTTAGCAATGATATCTTTGGAGTTTGGAAAAAGTTTTCATCTTTTCCTGCCTTTTTAAAGCACAATTATATATGGGTGTGTGTGTGTGTGTGTGTGTTGTAATCCTATTATAAATCTATCCTTTAAAACCTTTTGAAATGGAAGAAATGTGTCCTTTGGACTAATCTATCTGGGGTGTTGTGGACTTCTTTGGGATACAGTTAATCAAGACATTATATCACTTGAAGAAGGATAATTGGGAAGATAATAGTTAGTCTTTACATGATGAAAACTGCTGGTGATTATCAAGCATATTTGGCTTTCATTTTGATTTTTCACACAGGAGATTATTTTGAGTTTATCCAAATTTTTGGTTAAAAATATCAGAATATCTGTCAGCCTTAATTTTTCTGCTTGCCTAAGTGAGTTGTGTATCAGAACTGAAATAATAAAGTAGGAAAAACTCTACAAGCTTTGGAGATATTCTAGGAATAAAAATCTTGAATGATTTTGATCAGCTGTTGTGTATGCCCTGCACAGCAGTTGGTTCAATCAATTTTATGTTTTGGGATGGTTTTATTAAAATGAGCTGCTGCTTTCAGTAAATCATTGTAAAGATGCTATCTTTCTATATGTTTTTTGGGGACCTGCAGCTTACCAAGTCAGTCTCTTAATATAAACAGACTTAACTTGGCTCCTCATGAGGCTGGGCTGAATTAGTAACCCCCTTATCATGTGGAGTATTTATCAAGATGGGACAGAACACAAAGAAATGAAATAGTCTCCTGATATGATAGTGGTACAGGAAGTAAAAGAACAAAAGTGTTCCTATCTTACTGGGGAGGCCTATGAAAGGCATGTCAGTCAACAAGGCTCTTGACAGTATCTCTTAAAATAGATGATCATGCACACTACCTGATTGCATGTGTTTGTGTTTGTCTTTCCAACTGCTGCTAGTCAGTAACTTTTATGCATGTACTCTCTCACAGTATGTGATCATATTTTGATAAATGTTTCAGAGGTTTTGAACAAATCAGCAGTGGTATTTTCTTTAGGGCATTGTGATCAAGATGGCCACAGTGCTCCATTTTAACTTGGCTTTATGGATGAAATGGTCATTTCATCCATCTTTCCTTATAAGCTGGCACAGGAAGAGACCATTCCCATGTACATCCAAAGGTTTTATTACTTCTTTCTTGATGTGCTTCAAAAATACAGCAGGTAGAAAACAGTTATCAAGTGAGTTAAAGTTGAAGATATTTAGTATATCAGAAGCATTAATTAATTAATGCTTTCGATTAATTTTGAAAAGTGGCATTTAGGAAAACAAAACAATCTGACAGTGGTAGGAAGTTTATCCATCGGCTATCTGACAGTAGTGAGCTCAGTACAGGTCATCCTTCCTGTATGAATATGGCATCACACAGAGTTTGCATAACTTTCTACCAGCATCAAGTTTATGATCCTTCTCCTGCCCTTCACAACTGAAAGGCTGAACATTCAAAGCTACAGACCTATTCCCCATCTTTCTAGATAAGGTATGATTGTAATGTGTTTTGCTTCTGATTTTTTTAAGTAGGTTGTCCTACTCTATGTTTTCATCCATTGTCCACTTGAGTAGATGAATTTTACATGTCTTACATTTAGTGGGATTCTGGTTTGCTGATGACGGCAGAAAATCTCCAATCAGACCTGGCCATGATGAAGGATTTAGAGTCACCAGAGAAATTGTAATGCTTATAGCAATTTTTGTGTCCACAGCAGGAAGAGATGTGCTCCTCAAAGAGAATAATGTACAAGGGTGCATAAGCAAGGTTAGGTGTCTGGGAATCAGAAGGCCAAATATGTTGGCACTTCTTGCAAGCCTAGAAGTTCAAGTGACCATGGAGAGAAGACAGAAAGCAATAAAGACAGTCTTTAAAGGGAGTGATTTTTCCTCTACTGATCTTAATACCTTTAGCAGGTGTTTTAAACTACTGTAGTTGAAGGGTAAACATTTTGTTCAGGGCTTCTTTTTATTTGTGTATCCAAGACTGCTTCAAACAGCTGATAAAAAGATGCTAATGACACTTTAAGAGCTGAAAACATGTAAACCATATCCAAGCAGGTTCTCTTATCTTTATACAGGTGAATCTCTTTGATTCCCTGGCCAAGAAGTCATGCATTGAATGCACAGCTTTCGCATATCCACTTGCTAACCTAATATACCCAATTGCATTGATCAAAAGTCAAGTCTTGATGAAGCATAATATGTAGTGGTACTTCTTTCTGTAATTGGTGCATTGTGGTCCACAGTTTCATGAAGAGATAGTAAATAGATGGGATGATAGCTCTTTGTTAGTATACTGGATATAATTGAGGTAGCTTGGTGCCTTTTAACCTGATATTCTTGAATCTTGGTAGGCACTCACCCAGGTGATACGCTTTGGAAACGTAATTTAACTTTACAGATGTTTTGTGTGTGTATAAGCGCAAAATGTTTTGTAGATTGGTCCCATCATTTGTGAGCATACATGTGAGCTTATTTCCTTAGAAAAAGCTTTCATGACTATTTTGACCACCTTTCCCAGCTAGTTCCAAAGGCAGTCTTCACTAGGTAAATGAATATACTGGTTTGTTGAGCATTTGTCAGTGCTAATACCAGCAAAACCAAAGGTTTTTCAGCCTTTTTAAATGCCATTATCCTCAAATCTCTAACCTGAGGGTTATAAATGTAACTGACAGAGAAAATTGAGTAAAATTGATAGTCAGAAATTTTTTGATAAAATACAAATTGTTGGTTCGGACTTGATTCCCGGTCTGTGAAAATTGTGTTTCTGAAATGTAGCTATATTAGTTTATGCAAGGGTTATCACAGTGCTTGTACCGATCGGGTGTAGTAGTCAGATTTCTGCTCTGTACTGCAGAGTGCTCAGTGAGAGTGACAAGTACTTAAAAACAAAGTTATGTACAAGAGATGTTGCAGATGTGTATTTAAGGACTTCATGTTGACCCCATCCTCTCTTATTAGCAATGCATTTTTTGGATGCATTTTGCATTTCCATTTTTTGGTGATTTTGTGTCCCTGGACTGCTAGAATTGGCAAAGGGAAAAGTCAGCAAGGTTTCTAGGAAGCTGTCTTCAGTATACCTTTTTAGTTAATACACAGATTAATATTAGTGATAAGTACAATAGGAACTGTGAGTGTTGGGTCACCTGAAAGAATTAAGATGAATTCATGGTAGCAGTAGAATAACTCAGATATTTTCAAGGCTAATGAAATTTTACTTCAGAATTTACTGTTAAAATCTAAAGTACAGGTCAAGCCTTTCCCCAAAGTGAGAAGGGGCAGGATTGGAAAGAGGGAACAAGGCCTTCAGCATTGGTGAAGAAGCTATTCACTAAAGAAGCAATCTGACCAGCTAAATGAGGAATTTCCAGCAAGGAGGTGCTTTCTAACTGGGGCAAGATTGAGAATTAATGTTGGATTTCGATGCATTAATTAACCCCTGCTCACACTTCTTACAAATATACATTTGTAAGTATTCAAACTGATAAACATTTTTTGTGTTAAAAACATGCAAAGGTAAAGGAAGATGTGTAGAAAGCTCAAAAGAGCTGAAGAGTGCTTCAGTTTGGACGATATCAACAGAATGCTGAGGAAATATGAGCATTGCAGAGATTTTGGCTGTATTAAATGTCCTACTTTGCTCACAGAATGTATGCTGCTAAGCTCTTCCATGTAAATACTGGCAAAGACCCAGGTTTCAGTTTCATTGAAGTCTACCCCACCTGTAATAACTGTAGTCAAGAGATTGCAGTATTTATATATTCATCAGGTGCACTTTGTTTAGTTGTGATACTAAAATGTGTCAAATTGCTCTTCAGGTATGAATGGAGAGTTCATATTCCTAATTTTTATTGTACTCTGAGGGGATTACAGTTTCACCTAGAGGTTCGTTATTGTGTAAGAGTGTTCAGAAGAAATTTAACATGTCCAACTTCCGATTTGGGAACATAAAGACTGATTGTTCCTTTTCACAGCAATTGAGGTTACTGTTTTAAAATATGTATGCGTCTGAGGTTGCGAAGGGGCTAACGAGAAGAAAGATAAATGCGTCCTGCAGTTAACTGTAATGCCGTTCCCATAGTTCAAGAACAGGTTGCTTAAAAGTGGGAGGTGCAGCATTTTTTGGTCTCCTTGTTGGATGACCTGCCAATCAGTGGGATATTGTGGCTGTCTTCCTAACTTTGCATCTCATGAAACCTGAAGAAATAAGATAGTTAAAGCTAATGGTGATAGGCAGTGATCATTTCTTACTGGTGAGTTAGCAAACAAGGAATATGTGTCTCTCTTCATAGTGGCTAAGGAGGGATGAGTTCAGGAATGGCTGACCTTTAGGCATGTGAGCCTTTCAGACCCAGGAGGACAAAAATGGGTCAATTTAGGCTTGAACAGGATGGCCATGCTGTCTGTAGGGATGAGTAGATTTCTGTCATGAATAGCAAAAACAGCAAAGATCTTCCCTTCCCACCTCTTGTGTTTTGAATTGCATTATGGCTTTTAACTTCCCATGAATGTACATGATGTACAGCAAACAGTGTTAATGTAGAGTATATGTAGAAAGGATGGTGTGTACTTTTATTGCTCTTCATTTTAGATTTGTGGCAAGATGGGAGGAGGAAGATGGACTAAAACCTCTTCACAGTTCTCAGGCGTACTAAGGAAGATCTCGGCTGTGTAAACATTCACTTTTTTCCATTAAGTCCTGTAAATGTAACGGGATAAATTATTTCCACTCCTCTGAATTTATTGTCTTCTCAAGGTTTTAGATTTTGAACTTAACTTTAATGATTGGGTATTATGTGAACAGCACAGTGTTATAGCAACATTTGCTGTGTTTTTAAATCTGTTTCTGATATAGTTGACTTTCAGTGCTTTGAACCATTTAGTGTCAAGTGAATATTTTAAGTATTGACAATGAGAAATTTAAAAAAACCCCACAGCTGTGACATCTTACATCACTAAAATTTTATTTGCACAGGCTCAGAGTTTTACTCTCTGCTTTTTAGTACAAGCTGAAAGTAGAAATCCTGAAAGTTTAGAGACTTTTACATATCTTGGGCAAGGGTTGGGGGTCAGTGACATTCCACTTTTGATTTGTGAGTAGAAGACTAGATTTTTTTGAAAGTCCCTTTATTTTTATATTGTAAGCCATTGTAGCTCATTTTTTTGATTATTTTCTTAGCATATTTTCTTCTTTTAGATAGTCTGAACTAGTTTCTTTACTATGCACCCACTATTCCTCCAAGCAAATTTAATGCTTCATCTATGCTGAGCACCCCACAGGAACACATGACTTAGGAAAGGGAAAAAATCAGCAGAAAAATAGGTGGTCTGAGCATTTATGTGCTAAATATGCATGTTAATTAGAAAAAATTAGAAAAAATATGAAAACAGATGTTACATAAATTATTTCAGTCTCAGGATAGTAGTAACTTATACACTGACAATAACTTTTATATGTGCATGTATACGTGTATGTCTGTATTTGGAACATTTATGCAACTGCTACATGGATAACACTAGAAAAATAACTTCTAGCTTAGATAGGCCTTCTGCATATCACCTCGGTTTGGGGGTGCTTCTCTCCTCTGTGCTGTCCATTGAGCTCCTGAAAGAAGGTTCCTCAAAAAGTCTCTGCCAACAGAATCAGTTGTATCATGAGACTCCTGGGGAGTATTTGAGGTAACTGGCATTAAATATATGAAAAACATTTTTCTCTGCATATTGATATTGTATTAGGCAGCAGAAATTTTAAAATGCAAGTACTTTATGTTCTCACATAGCCTGTTCTTTACTTTGATCTCTTTATTTCTCTTAGCTCCTCTGCAGTGGAAAACAAAAATCCTAAGGCTTTCTAGTAGAAGGTACTCCAGCAGAGACAACTAAAATGTTAAGAATGTGTTAACAGAAGAGAGAATTTTGTAAGTGGATATTCATGTTAGAATTCATCTGCTCTTAGTGGAGTCATTTTGTCATTTTATAAAGAAGACACTTCTGACTGACAACCAATTTTCTGAATATAAATTCTGATATAATTTGAATAATTACATAATTTCTGTCCACGTTAAAAAAACAGACATATGTGCAGTTCGTTTTCTAATTATCACCACCAGAGACTGAAAAGTTAACTTCTCAGAAAATGAAGGCAATATAACATGAAGTAAGGGGAAATGTTGAAAAATAAAGACCTGTAGCCTTCTGTAAATTTTCATATAATTATTTCAGTATAACATTCTACTTTTCTAGTTTGATAGCTTTCATATTCTTTGAAACCTTGTATGTTTCTGTTTTGTAAATTTAATTTTTTTTTTTCTTTTGTAAAATCCAGCATATGCTGTAGGAAGGTAAAAGGCTGCAAGATGTAGACAATGAATTGTGGAAGAAGATTTTAGCAGATTGGATTGTTAGTATTGAAGACTTTTTAAAACAGTGTTCAGGGTAGGCAATTGCTATTCTAGCAGATGCATTACGCTAGTAAATGTATGAGAATGTGGTACTGTAAGAAAATGAATTACAGAAAACTATTAAGAAATCTTATTTATGTCTTGAAGAGGAAATATATTGCCATAAATCCTACTTTATACCAATAAATTGTGTTGCCTACACAGAATTATTTAAACAAGAAAAAAAATCAGTGATGTGTTAGTCCTTCACTGCACATGTATTCATTCACATTGGAAGAGTCAGATCTCACAGGGACAAAAGGAAATTATATAAAAAGGAGTGAAATTGTTCTAGCTGTGTATCTTAAATTTTCAGGAAAAAAACTACTTTGGAAACTTCAATATTCAGTCTCAAACTAATAGTGGTGATGACTTCAAAGCCTGTTTGAGCCACCATTTTTCTGTGATGTATTGTTGCATTTTCTTTGCTAGACTTACATATTTTCATGAGCAGGCAGCACATACTGATAATTCTTTTCCCCTGGAAGATATTTCTTTTATTGCTACTTTATAATGGAATAAGAGTAACCATAACATCTGAGCCCACACCTGTTAGAATAGCTCCATGCCATTTCTGCTCTGGTTATTTTAAGGAAGTAGCACAGTTGTGCACTTGCATGGGTTCTGGCTGTGGTGGAAATGTCCAGGTTTTTCAGCTCTGTCAGCTGAAGGTAAAAACCTGTGGTCATTGTATCCTGGTGCTCTTACTGTTGCCAACGTTAAAATAAAAATGGCAAAAATATTAATATTAAAATAATAATGGCAAAATTGTAATTCCAGCTCAAAATAGTAACCATCCATTAGTTTTGTGATGTTGGGAGGGAGCAATACATCTGCATTCAGCCATCCTTGTAGTTGGATGTAGGGTAGAAATATGCAATTCAAGTGCATTTCCACAAGCATTATAAGCCCCTATGATTTTGCTTCAGTAAAAAATACATAGCTACTGAAATTTTATTTGGCCATAGGTCATAGTGAAACTCCTTTCCTGCCAGTAAGCAGTGGTTCATTCAAGCTCATTTTCTGCTATTCCTTGGCCTAGTGACCTTTTTTCCAGATTCTGAAAGAAATTAGGAGAGAGCAGCTGCTTTGCTTTTGAAAACCACAACCTAACACAATCAGAACCAGACCTTCCAAGAATCTCTGCTACTATTTAGGCATCAATGAATAACAATAAAAAAGAATTAGGAAGAGTTTGTGTAAGAAATTATGACATCACTTTGTTTATAAATTAAATACTGTATATTAACCCTGTGCGTCCTAGCAGTGCCATTTGTTTTGGTCTGTCTTCATTACTGTTCGGATATATTTAGACTTGGATATTCTTGTTCTGGTGTGGCCATCTAGTTCTCTGGATATGTGGCTAAACATGTGAATCATTAATGATGGTGAAGTTTGCATTCAACCTCCTCTGCATGATTGCTCTTCTGTTTAGAATTCTGTAAGATAAAGGATAAAGAAAAAGATAAGGATGAAATGTGAGACCTTTAGATGGAAATGATAAAGCCTGCTGAGTCAAAAGATACAAGAAATAAAGCTCTTAAGATATTTTGGCTTTCAAATATTTCTGTAATCGCTTTTTTATTGTAAGTAGTGGTATGAACAAAACATGGAAGTTTGTGTTTAGTTAAAACTTGATTATTCCAATATGAGACTCTTTGAATAGCTGAATAGCTAGAAGACGTAGCAAGCTTTCCCACTTTTTTATATATCTTGGTTTTACCCAAGTTGATTTATATTTCAGAGTTGTCTCATTATTATGAACACTAGCACATTAAACACTTGAGAAAAAATAAATGTCTCTGATCTAAAAAAAAATATGTGTATACATACACATGTATATAAATGTTTCATTTTCACAAATCCAATTGTAGTAAAGATGATATTGTTTGTATTACGATAAACATTTGTATTTCATGCAATTTTTTCTGTACATTTTTTTTCCTACCCTCGTTAATAAATATCAAGGTACTTTCCAACCCAGCAATATTTCTTAGGATGACTGGCTTTAATACTGTATCCCTATTTATTCATACTCATTAATATGACTGGAATTTTTATATGGGGAAGTTCTCTCTCATTCACTTTTCTGGGAAGGCTATGATTTTTGTAGGTATGTGCTTCCATCTGTCAATGCTAGATGATGCCGAATTGTAGGAATGTTCCTTGTGTTTGAAACAGAAGGTAGTAAGGCTTTTGGCTATAACTTAGTTTTTGTTGTGAATTTGTTTCATGATTTCTGATTGGCTTTTGAGAGATCTCTGTCTGGTGTACCAAAAAAAAAAATCTTGTCATAGAAAACTCTGCTTTGGTTGACAAGATGTGTGGGAGAGCAGACATAGCATTCAGCAACTTTAGGCTGTAGTATTTATTGTATTCAACAGAGATAAATACTCCCTTTGATTCCTGTTGATAAAGGTGATACTGTAGTCTCTGTTGCTGAAAAGATACTCTGAAGCATTCAGTACAAATTGACACTTGCAAAGAGCTAGGAGTGATTCTGAGGGGTGGTGTGATGCAACAGTTGTCCCCATGAAAGCTGATCAATTTGTGCAACACCACTAAATAAGCCTCAGTGCAAACCTGAATCCCAAAGGTGGGGATTGTCAGAGGTACTGCTTAAGGAGCTAATATGTGAGCTTTTGTTTCTGTATTGTATCTTAAAATGAGCTTTTTGCCAAACGTTCTTCTGTTAAGCATTTTTAATATTTTGCTTTTTCATTTTTATTCAGGGGAGCAGTAGTATCTGTGCTGCAGTATCTTGGTGTCTCTTTTGTGTGCATATATATCCGTATGCAAGTTATGTGTGGTAGGAAAAGAAAGTGCAAATAAATGATTTAGAAAGTGATGAAACTTGATGCTTGAAATATTTTCCTGTAGAAACTGGTTCTGTAGTCTGAGATTCGTCCAGAAGAGGAATATAGAGGAACGTTTTTGTTGCTGGAGAAGGTTGCTTCATGTGCAAGGAAAATGGTTATAAGGAATGATTTTATCCTGAAATTTTTAGAGATTCTGAGATCC
This sequence comes from Ploceus nigricollis, assembly GCA_013399945.1. NCBI lineage: Eukaryota > Metazoa > Chordata > Aves > Passeriformes > Ploceidae > Ploceus > Ploceus nigricollis. The sequence goes on from VXBC01012890.1 coordinate 116,559, forward strand.
ATATATATACTGGGTTGAAAAACAAGAAACTGAGAAATTAGTTGAATTATGGAAAATAAATGCAGGAAGGCCCACAATGGTATTTCTGTCTTAACAGTAGCTAGTGGTATTCCTGGGGAAATATTGTAGGGCATTTTTTCACCAGGTGCATTGTAAGCAGTGAAGGCTCAGGTACAAGACCTTTTGGAAGTCCAGCTGGAGTGAGGAGTAGTGGAAATTGCCTGCATTCATTAGCTGAATGAAAATGAAAGGGGGGAAAAGTGTGTTGTTGCTGCAATCTGAATGTCTCACAGGAGCAGCATTGCCAAGAGTACTCTTAAAATAGGTATTGAAGTGACCGTGTAGCGTTGCAGCAGCTGATGATGAGTATCATTGAGCAGCAAAACATACATTATTTTTCTTGATTTGCTACAAAAATATTTGGAGGAATTTTTCAAGCAATACAGGTTTCCAAAACCTGTAATTTTATATATTCCTGATTTCTCTGAACCTTTAATATTTTGATGACTAGCCCAGCAGGAAGGATAGTTATTACAGTAGTTGAATAGCAAGAAAAAAATTATTGAAGATAGGTTAAAGTGTTCCTCTTGCTATGAATAATACAGTAAGATTTACATAGGCAGATGAATCAGGCCATTTCTTTAATATGTAATCTGATTTTCCATACATGCTTATAATTGTTCAATAAGAAATTTGTCAGAAATATACTGTGCCTATAATTAAAAAATAATATACATGAAGTGTAACAGTGGAAGGTCTGCTGTTTTATTGCATGCTAGCAATTTGCAAAGTAAAATCTTAATCCATATTTTTACACTACTCTAACAGCACCAGGATCCATAACTCTTGAATATCCTTTTTTTCAGGTATTTTTCCCCACACTCACATTGCATACTTAATATGGAAGATTACACATTCCAGCGCATTGTGAAGCATATTTAAAGCAAACATAAAATTTCTAATAATGCAGAAATTACAAACATCACAATAATTTTAATGTTCCACTCCTCCTAATCAGGTACTGGGAGTTGCGTATCTGGAAAGAAGGTGAAAAAACAGTTTTCAAGACCTCAGTTTGGTAAATAAGGTTAAAACCTGTACTTAAAACCACTTCTGTGAGCAGTTAATCCCAGTATGCATGAGTTTGCGATGACTCCTGTTTAATGACCAAGTTAGCAGTGAATTATTTTCTTGCTCCAACCAAGGGATACATTGCACACTTGATTTTGTCTTCCAACAGTGTGCCTCACCCTCAGAAAGTAGATAATAACAGTAGAATAATATTTGTCAAATGTTTATTGGAACAGGAAAAAGTATAAATTGGACTACTTAAATGTGGAAATCCTAGTAAACACAGGCTGATTAATATTGGTAGCTGGGAATCTTGAAGTGCTTTACAAACAAGAGTGGGTATTGTACTGTGGGATTCGATTGAGGATACTGGTTCTCCCTAGGAACTGATCTGAACAAGGAGCTGAAATGCCAGTGAAGCATTTTCTTTAGTGCCTGAATTTTCTAGCTAAATTTGATAAATTTACCTTTCAGCTGTCTCTGAGAAGGATACAAGCTACTTGTAAACACCTTCACTGACCTGGAACTTAATCAAGGTCTTCCAGTTTGTGAAACTTAAAGAAATGTCAGAAAATCCATACAATACTGCAAGCAAAAGGGTGCTCCAGATGAGCATGTGTTGCTCATGTAGTTAGCCAGCAGCTCAGTCTGTGCAGTGTGCTTACAGTGTTTGCATCAGACTCAATTTCTTCCTTTGTGGTTATCCTTGCATTGAAGCCAATGTCACCCAGAAAAGGTTTGTCCTTTCCTGGTAACTTCTGGGTCACCGTCACATTTATAGAAATAACGTTAAGAAATTCATCCCTTACGTAGTTTGGATTTTCTGTAGCTAATGTCTCTTACAGTACAATATTAAAATTCTAGCACCCCAATTTCCATGGCTAAGCTTGCCACATCTGTGAGGTATGTAACACAAAGAGATAGCACTGTCCCCAAGGGGGGACTGTGGGGTGTTTCAGGTACCTCTCCCTGGACAGCAGGGTCAAGTTACAGAAGTTTTCAGCATCTCCCTATTCATTCTTAGACTTTGCCTACAGCCAAGTAGGAGACCTTATCAGCATTAACTTGTTTTGGGGAAAAAACCCAGCTTGATGGGAGAGTGGAGGAACAGGAGCAGCTGGAGATACAGGAGGCCACAGAGCAGCACAGGGATGTGGCCGGTGGGGACAGCTGCAAGCCAGAGCCACCCATCTGCAACAGGCTTTACCTGTTTACTCTGGCTCCCAGGCACTTGGGAACTGACATGGATTCCAATCTCCCACATCAGCTCATCTGTTACTGACAGCATTTTTGAAGGATGAAACTTTCTTTTCTTTCCTAATATTGCAATCATTTAAATGTGGTGGGGTTTTTCTGGTTTTGTTTTGGTTTTTTTTCCTGGGGGAATCTTTAGACAGTACTTGACATTAGTTATTCTCATCTCTTTAAAGGTAGAAACAGATATTCAGATTCTTAAACTGGAACTTTCCTAAAAAGACTGTCAGTCCTCTGATGCTGTTGTATACAGCCTGAGTCTGTGCAGCACTGTCTGTTATTTCCATGATGAAATTTTGCATTTTTATTAATACCTTCTCTAAATGGAGAAAGTTTTAAACAGGTAACTTTTGCCTTTCTCATTTGATTTTGTGATCTGTGTGGGTAGTGAATTCTGTATTAAACACAGTGATTTTTTATTAAATGTTGATTATAAAGTGGTTAGACAAATGTTAAGCACTGTTACTATTGCAGTCCTCTATCAAAAAGTTAAGATGTCTAAACAAATTCTCAGACATTTAAACAAACTATTTATATATGTACGTAGGATTTGTTGCAAATACATGAGATGGATATAATTTTAACTGAGTTGTTAGGGTATTTTTTTGATTTCCTAGCATTAATATCAATGAAAGCATTCCTGTTTAAAGATGCTGCTTCTCTTAATGCTGGATTAATGGAAGTGGCTGAATTATAAGAATGTTATACTTCTGATAATGGGAGATATGTTAATATAAAATATATACATATATTTTTCTTAAATCTGATTTGATATGCCAATTCCCATTGATAGGTGCAAATTAAAAAGAATTTTACTCTGGTAGGGGGTTCTAAAGCCTTGACATTATTTTAATCTGATAACGAATGGCTCTGAGTTCAGGTTCTTTCAGTTGTTGGCAACAAATCTAAACCTGTGTTTTTTGGATTTATGAGGATAAGTCCTGCTTTGGCAATCTTGTAGATCCTCAGGAGAATAGTTAAACAGTGATTAATCATTGTTTCTTCACTGAGTGTGCAGAAAAGAATGGAAAAGCTGCATTTCACACTTCTGAAGCAATTAATCCCCATGATCTTAGCCAGGTTTGTCTTGTAGATAACTTGGGATACAAAACTGTACCTAATTTATCAATGTATGCATGCCATAAAGTATAAAACACACAATTTATTTCATATCATTTATAGTCAAATGTAAAAAAAGAGTGACTTTGCCATATCCAAGAGTGTTTCTTACATTACCTTCATATAAACTAAGTACCAGAGATTACAATGGGATTCCTGTTTATTGTGCACATCTGGTGCAGTCACTATGCATTTTCTCATTCACTTGCTGGCATTTTTAGTGATTGTGGCATAAATCACCTTGCTAATCAGAAACATAAGTGACGGGAAGTCATCTCCTTTTTTTGAACAATGGGAAAAAACATATGGCTTCTTAGACAGGACTTGGCTGTTATACTATTTATGTGGCATTATATTCTGTATTTAGAATTTCATATTAATTGCCGTGGTTTGATTGAAGGCATAGAATGCCCTGTGGTTTTGGCCAAAGTACTTGTTTTATGATCTACTCATGATGCCTTCCATGCTTAATATCTGTTGTATTTGTGTGTATCAAAAAATGGAGCTGAACATGCAGGCTGTACATATTTTAAATTATGATAAAATGGTTTAAAATGCTTTTTAATCAATATGATTAAAATGAATGTTGTGTGTTCTGAGTGACACCATATAATAGAAAGCTGTTATAAATTGTGTGGCATAGTAAACAACAGAAAAGAAATGTCTGCCCTTATAGGAAACACATATACTCTAAACTTTTCTTCCTGCACAGAAGAGGACTGTAGAAAATCAGACAAGGAGGAGGTGAGACTGGTAGTTTTTGTGAGGCAAGTTTATTGATAATTGTGCTTCTGAATTAAAATTCCCTGTGGGATAAAACATATAATAAGATGCCAAAATTATATTAACATGTGAGGAAGATAATTGCACCCAAAAGCAATTCAGGTACAATATCATTTTTGTGTATCTGGTTCTTCTTCTTACATGAATGTTTTGCACTTCATTTTGTGTCACTTATTTTGTGATTCACAGCAGTGTTTACTCCTTTAGCCAAATAGTTTATTATTAATAATAATTACTGTGAAGAATTTTTAGTAGCCTTTTGGAAGAATATATTAATTTATGGCCAGTGGTTCAGAGTTTTATTTACTGTTATATTATTTCTTTTAAATAATTAATTAAACATGTAACCTAATTCAGTAATGTTATTGACCAAATTTTTCTAACCGGTGTGGAACTCGCAGTTATTACATAGTATTGGAATACACTAATTTCTGAATTGTCAGGAATCTGTATATCTAAAGAAGATCTTTATTCTCTGCCAGGAAACTCCTAAATAATTTTAAAAAATGCTGAATCAAGTAACTTATGATTAAGACTTTCATATGGGGCTCCTGAAATTGAAGGAGGTAAGCAGGATGTAAAAAGAGACCATCCCAAGTGACTAGTTATTATTGGTAACACCTCTCTGGCATTACAAATTCTGCCTCACTGGTAATAAAGAAAAACAGATTAATGGGAGAATGCAGAGTAATGCTAAAAAGCACTTGTTAAACCTTGGGGGTCTCCATCTTCTTCACTCAGGTGTGGGTCTAAATGCACGTTGTAAAGATGCTGCTTTTGAAAGCTTGTCAGAAAGTATGTTTTTGCCCAAGAATTTGCCTTCTACTAGGAATTGTGGAAAATCCTGAGAAGGATACCTGAAATTAACTGACATGACATCCTTAAGATTACTTATACAAAAAGAAAGGAACTTCAAAAATAACAGGACAGCAGACCACCTTAATTTTTTTAATAGCTACTCACTGTGAGTTTTCTGCTGTTTCTACTGTTATCTTACATAGTGAAACAGTAATTTCACTAAAAATTTTCAAACTTGGTGTATTAATTTAACAGGAAAAATTCTTCAAAATTACTCTGAAATACACAATTACCCCTATTAAGTGCCTTTAAATGCTAAAAAAAAGTCTCATTTTTAAAATTGTCTCACTAGGTTTGATTTAATAAATCTTGGTTTTTAGCATTTCTTTTTCATAGTTTCTACTCACTAAAAAAAACACCCGTAAACAAATGCGCATAAGCTTCCTGACTCACTCAGTATTACTTGAGCATTTTAGGTGGACCTTTATGTGCACCCTTAAGTAAACAATGTAATTGAAAGCATGTTTGATTTTCCTGGTGTGATTCCAGGTTAGCCTTCTAGTTTGGATAAGGAATGTATCTTTGAAGCAGATTGTCCCCACTGTGATTATGTTCATACTGCAGAATTGTGTCAGCATTGGGAAATTTGATTTCTTTTGGATTAAGCTAACTTGGAAGTTGCACACACACCATCAGTGTGTAAATGGACTTCTTTTGTAATAGCTGCGAGGGGGCTTTTAGTCCTGAACATGACCAGCTCAAATTCAACCCCCTTAAAAGATGTTTTGCTTGAACGTTGGTCCTCAAGATTAACTATTTCGTTCTACCTGTCAGCCCCCATTGAGCAGTTGCCACTTACACCTGTTGTGAATCTCATAGAGCTACCCAAAGGAACACTTAGTGGTTTGTGTGAAGTTCTGATGTTCACCACGCCTTTATCAATGCATATATTTTTAATTATTCAAGTGGAATTACTGGCATGAAGTTTACTTATCATATTTAAATACTGAGTGAGTGGCAAAATGATCTCTTCTCCTTTGACATTGTCCAGGAACGAAACCCAGAAGTCAGCATTAGGTGCAATGACAGAGGGCTAAAAGGGAAGGGATAAAGGAGATGGTCATAAAATTGGGAGACGGAAAGGAATAAAGCTCTTGTACAATAAATATAACCCAATATTTTTCACAGGCATAAATCCACTAATGCTGTGGTCTGTTAAGGGAAAACTGTTTTATTTACTTGCATGAATTGTGGACAGAGGTTTTTACTTTATGCTTTTGTTCCTGATAATTTGGACATTTTCTCTTTGAAAGAATTAGATGAGATATTTTGAAATAATTAGATGAGATATAAACTGTAGATTTAAAATTTAAGGCTCCTTTCAAAATGAATAATGGTAGAGTTCCCCTCTTCACCCTAAACTCAAGGTTACTTTCTGCCCAACACAGTGTAAAAAAATACTGTGGTTATCAGACCATCAGACATTTTGATGAGACACATTTTAAAACACCAGTCAATGAGCTGCAAAGTTCACTTTCTTTGATAAATAGTCAAAAACAATTCAGGAGAGGGTTAAAGACTGTGTTAAGATAAATTCATTCTTCTAATGAGGATGGTGGATAAAATCATTTACTTCATGTTAATACAGTTATTTAAAACTTAAATTTTGAGTTTACAACCATCTGTCTCAAGGGCTAAGCTCACTATAAACTATTATAATCATTTAAATAAATAGAGGAAAAAACAATCCGTTCAATATGTTGAATCAATATGTCATGCTTTGAATATCTATATAATTTTCCTCACATTAGGATCCATGGCACATGTACGGTACAATATGGTCTATAAATAGGCCTGGAAATAATATGACTGTATCTTGGACTGCAGAGGGAATGATAGTGCTCCCCAGAACTTGGTATGTGGTTTTGCCTAGCAGCCGTCATTCCCTGTAATCAGTGTAGTTCAAAACATAACCTAATGGAATTAAATGAAGGCAGATTTTGATGGCTGCAAGGTAGCAGAGCATATCTTTGTCCTTTCCTGCGTCCAACACAAGCCGAATCTTAATTTGGTATATGCATTTCATTCCTTGCTTGGGCTTTGGAGAAAAACTGTCTTTTTCTGCTCTCACCAGGGCTGTTCAGTGTTCCCATCCAGCTGGCTTGGCCAAAGGAATTAAGCACACATGGCTAGAGGAGTCCACACTTGATTTCAGCACCCAGTACAACAATGAATGTGTGTTGTACAGAGTCTTGCATCACTGTGACTCTGTACAACAATGACTCTACTGACTTGGAAAATATGGATTGGAGCATGAGCTATAGGCCTGAGCAGCTCAGGAATACTGAAGGAAAGAAAAACAAAGAGGAAGTGATGGATGGTCAAACATGGCTGAAATTCATTTAAGTGTGGCTCTAAGAGAGATTTATAATACCTAAGTTTCAAGTCAGCATTTTAGTCCTTTTTTTTCAGCAACCTTTATTCTTTTACTGCTAAGAACTATTTAATCATTTTAAAATAGATTCACAGACTGTATTATGAAAATATGGTGAAAACATGGATGTTGTTAAAATAAATGGCTTTGCAATATTTAAGATAGTATGTATACAGTCTAAAAACTCTGTAGAAAGAACAGCATTGAAGTTTGTCTTACTGAAAATACCAGCTCGATTATTGTAAACTGCCAGTGTACTTCTGTCACATAGAAAGTGTAAAATTATATCTGTGTTGTAGGAATGGGACAAAGGACAGCAGTGAGAGAGTGGCAGAAGCAGAGTAGGTCCTGAAGCACTTTCTGGGCCTCCAGTCCATTAACTACATAAATTGAGAAGCTTCCATGTTCTTCTGAATTATGGAAGAAGAAGTCTCTTGAGGCATTGCAGTGACATCACAAACTATTAGAGGTTTGGTTTTGATGTCACTAGAATCTCTTGATGAAGTCATGGCAGAGTAATTCATTTTTCATCTGTATCTATGCTGAAATTAACATTTCTTAGGGCTAGATGGATGGATGAAGCTTCTTTATGTTCTGTTCCTTACTGTTGGAAGTAACATACCATCTCAAGGATATTTAAAAAGGTATATGCACTATTTCTCTTAACATAATGTCCTGCTGTTCTGCAGTTGAATCTAAATTAAAGCAAGTCAAATGTGTGTCTGTTGTGTGGATGGAGAATATTAGGATTAGAGGAGAATATTGAAGATAAGAAATCTGTGTTCTTGTTTCTCATGTATCACTGACTCAGGCATGTGAGCCTGTAAGAGCCAAGTCTTGATTGAAACCATACTGAAATCTCTGTGTGCCTCCCTTAAAAGAGTGCCACATGAACACAGGAAAGTGTAGTGTTCCATATATATGGAGTATTTTACACCACTGGAGCCTTAACATATGGTTGTGGGTGTCACCTAGCATCCATGTGCCTCAAACTCTGTATCCATAAGACTGGGGAAATGCTTTGCAAGGCAGTTCAACTCAGCACTATTTGGAAATCATTGTGGTTTTCATAAAGAACAAAGGATTGGTTTTTTTTGTGTTGGGTTTTTTTCCTGAAACAGCAACAGTCTGTTGTTGACTGATGAGCTCTGTTAAACATGTAGAATCAAATTCCTGGTCAGAATGCAAATACTCAAAATTCCTAGTACAATAATATCTACTGTGCTACAATAATATTAGGTAAATTCTAACCACTTGCTGGATGCTTGGAACCTTTTTAACAATGTTTTGTGTAATTCTGTTCTCAGTTTTATTCCTATTTCTCTCCTTTTGATATAGTGTTTTAAAAAAACTGCGTCATCTTATTAAGTTAGATGAAACACGTGGTTTTTTCAGCATTTTGTTTTGCTAGATGGCTCAGGCAAATTGCATGGTTTTACTCTGAAGTTCAAAATTCTGTAAGTAGAATGTAAAAATATCTTAACTTTTCTAGACATTCTTTAGTTTCTTCAGCAGCAAAAATACACATTTGTTTATCTAGATCTGTTCAGACTTATGCATGCTAAGACCCATTTGAAAGCTGAAGTCTATGTAATTTATTTTCAGTGTGTAGTGTAAACTGTTGTGCTGTATATACATTTTATATTTATGTCAGAAAAGGGTTGCAGAGGGGTACTTTAAAACCACCTTTTTGGCTCTAAATAGCTATTGTGTACATATGGTAAGGTACTGCTGCTTAACAATTAGTAACTGCTTTGATGAAACTAAATTACATGTTTAAGTTCCCATCAGGAAGTCGCTTCACATATCTGTATTAATGTATTCAAGGCTCGAGAAGGAAAGTTAATTTTCCAGCTTAAATATTTAATTCAAGCTTAAAATTTAGTCTGTAATTAGAGCTCCCAAATGGCAGGAACATGGAGTATTTGTCCATTTTAATTAGATTGTTGTTTACCTATTAATTATATATCATATCTTGTCATATAGTTTTGATGGTAACAGATGGTGCTAGGAGTTAGTAAGGGTTTGAACAAAATAAGATTTCACATGATTTATTAAGTTGCACTTTATTAGTGAGTGGTCTGCTTTCGTCAGGTTATTCTGTGGAATCAGAAGTTTGAAACATTTCACTAATTTTGGTGATTACTCTCTATGTGAAAATATCGAATTTAAACAACAATTCCAAAAAGTGCATTCTTTTTTTTTTTTTTTGAGGAAGTTGTAATACACCTTGTATTTCTCCAAAGTTATTGCCTCTATACTATGCCCATGACAGTAAACTTAGAGCTTTTTTTTCCCCCCCCTAAATTTTGTGGATAGGATTTTTTAGGAGCAATACCTCTTTTATCTGCAAAGAATACTGCAGTTGTTTCAGACGCGAAAGGCCTGATTCAACTATAAAAATGTTAGCTTCTGCACAAAATCCATTTTCAAATCTCAGTGGCTGAAAAACCCAGCATATCAATTTGTTCATTGGTGCTTCCAAAATACAAATGTATATACATACACAGCCATCTCTCCAGCAAGCATTTTAATGTAAAAGGTAACTGAGATTTTTCAGAGTTCTGTAGTTGTGGACAAGCCATACCATATACCTTCACCCAGTATGTGAACATTTTTCCAGTTCTTTGGCAATATCTACTGCTGATGCAGTTCACCTAAATTCTTGAGTCTTGTAGGAAATGTAAGTAAGTCTTCTATCAACCGATGTTTTGATGAAATTAGGGCAGGTTACTCCACGCTGAAAGCCATGTGGACACATCTGGAAATCATGTGGTACCTTACTTGTGATATTTTGGAGTTCTCACTTAAATAGTCCCTTTTAAGACCTGGGACAGAGGAAAAGGAAAAAAAAATTGAAAATAATGGAAATCTCTTCTGAGTTTTGGAACATTAAAAAAGGAGAAAGAAAGAAAGAGACCGAAAGAAATTTCAATTCACTTTATGACACAATTGAAAAAGGGAGAAAGTCAAAAAGATACTTAAGTAAATAAGACTGTATAGTGGAGGTTAGAGCAAGAATATGTTATTTCTTGAAAAAGAGAGCCTTAAAATGGATGAAGATTAAGGAGACGTGCATGAGATGTTGCTGAACAACATTGGTAAATGGACAGTGGCTTTCTCTATGGGGAGTTTGCACAGTGAAACTAATCAGCAGTGGAGCTTAACAGTGTGGTGTTTGTGGGTGGTTTAGTAGTGATTCAGGAGTGTTTGAGCTTTTAATTCCACTTTATCATAGATCATTTGATCTATTCTAGTTTTGGTCACCAGAGGGAAGAGATCAACGACAAGTTTCTTAAGTCCAGGTCAATTCAGCAGCTCTCTGTTACAAAGCTAAGTAAATAAATCATTATTTTGTGGCAAAACAGTCTTCCTGTTTTCACTAGTTGCTTTCATGATACCTTGATAGCTTAATCTCCTTGGGGCATAATATTATCTGAATAAATGAAGATCCCTTTCCTGTAATCCTCCATTTTTTTATAAACTAATTACATACTTCTGTTTTCCTTCCTCCTTCCTATTTTCCCTCTGTCAATTTAAAAAAACATGCACGATCATCAGAACTGTACCTGTTTCTTGACATTGACCATGACTTCAAAGAGATGGTAAGAGTCAAGAGTTTTGCTAGTGAAAAGTAAACAGATGGCCGCAGTACACACACTGATTTCAAGGCTTGCTTCAGTGGGCGACTTGACAAACAGTAGATCTACAAAACTGCCTCCTTGTTCTGGCACTCGCTTTGTCCTCACACCAGCAGCAACAGATGCTTGATGCTGACACTAGTTCAGTTTTTCCCCACGTAACTTTGGTCACATACGCTGAGTTGGATTTACTGTGACCTCTCTCTTGTTTCATAATTGTCCCCATTAGCATGATTGCTACCTTAAAAAGTATTGATAAGTACGTCTGTGTTCAAATCAACTGGAGGTGGGGTGAGTAGGGGGAGGTGTTTGGGAGTGTGTATGTATCTTGGATGTGTTCCCAAGCCGAGGATCGTTTTATCACCACCTACATCTAAAAAAGAACCACTATGCTGAAATTGTGCAGTTTGATTAGCTAGGAAGAGCTAAGTGACTTGGCCTATTGCCTCTTGTATGTGTGAAAAGATTACCTTCTAAAAATGCGACCTTTTATCCTCTTTTGCTCAGATCCTGGATTTTTCCCTGTGATTTGTAGAGCTGTGTTAATAACACAGAAAACGGCATTCAGTTGTTAGCGATGGAGATATAAGTGATTATAAAAACATTATCACAAGATAGAAGTAGTAAAAATATTCTACTTGCTGAGCTTGCACCATCAGAATTTATTTATACATTTTATGCAAAAATACAGGGTTAATTTTTTTTTTCCTTTGACCCTGTATATCAAATGTGATAAAATATGCTATCCTGCAGCTAAAAGCAGATGGAAAAATAAATTGAAGAACAGCGTTTAACTGCAGTCTTATCCTAGTTCATATAAAAATATTACAAAAATAAAACAGAGACATAACTGGGTCATTGAAATGTTCTTTAAGAAAGCCTGCTTACGCAACAAAATTACCCCATTTTCAAATACTGTGGTTCATAACGTTTGAGGAAAAAAAAAAAAGGATTTTGAAATATAGTAGCATGAATTTTGTTTTTAAATTAGTTTATACTCTTTGGAGTCAATCATTCATTGAGAACTTTTTTTTGTTTCTTTTGCAACATTATAGAAATAGTGGGCTTGCATTAAAGCTTTCTTACGAACATTTGAGAGTTTTGAGTCATTGCTTCTAATTTATTGCAGTGCCTACAGAGCTTCAGTGGTGCTCCCTTACCTTTCTTTGGAATATCAGTGCCATTTGCAGTTTCCAGAATAATTCTCCTTCCATGTTTGACTTTGTAAGTAGATTTTGAAGAATAAGGTGAAAAATACACAATTCAGTAAAATCTGTTGGTATGGATGCTCTGATAGTGAATGCAGCCAACAGTGACATTCTGTAATTTCTCAGCTCTTGGCCAAGTCTGCCTCAGATATCAGACTGAGAAGCACTGAATCTCCTCTACAGTCACCTGTTTCTCTCCATCATTATCAAAGCAACTTCAGCCTCTAGTTCGAGTCTGTAAAGCCTAATTTGACTTAGAAATCTCAAAGAAGCCTAAGTTATGCAGTTTTAATAACCCCAGGAATGGAAATGTGAGCACCAGATAATCATGTAGTAGCATCAGAGTGAAGCGTATTGTTTATGCATATGGAGATTTCAAATAAGAGAAGTGGGATTCTTACGAAAAGGACTGCAAGAAAGAAAGCAAGATTCATAGAAGATGAGTAATAAAATGCCATTCATCAAATATGCAACCTTTATCAGTGCCTGTAATACAACAGACCTAGCTGGTTTATAGCACTGTGTGGGAGAAATGGCTCAACCTAAAGTGATTGTGTTAGGCATGTTAATGCTATTACATTTGATTTCAAAAAATGCACTGCTTTGGTGGTTATTCATAGATGTGCTATCCACACCATTCCGTGATACTGACTAGACAAACCATACAGGGTGGGCAGTAAAAAACCAATATGAAGAAAAAATATGCTACCAAAAGATAGTTGTTCTGATACAGAACAGTCAGGTTAAAATTCTTTTAGAAGAAAATCTTGTCTTCACTGAATGTAAGAGTACTTTATCATAGTTCTTTAAAGGAAAATGGAAAGCATATGATAAACCTTTAATACATGCTGTCAAATTGTCTACAAAAATGGCCCATGTGTTGAAAGAATAAGTATCGTATAAGGAGACAAGTACTTAACAAAGAGACTTCTTTTCATCTCCAGTCCCCTTTTTCAGATTTAGCTGTTGCTGCTATAGCTAAGGTCAGCATCTATATAAATAAATAGTAGGATTAGTTAAGAGCTGTTCTGAAACTGCCTACACAATTCTTAGATCCATGAAAGTTTTTCCTTGTGATTTTTTTTTTCTTATTGAGTTTAGTTTTGTGTTGGGTTTATGGTGATCCTTTGCTCAGAAAGTCATGAGCATAATTTAGTTTTGAATTCATCAGAGGTGCACAGAAAGGGAGGATAAGACGCAAGGTATGAATGTGTGTCAGTGATTAACAATCGTTCACGAATAGGGCTCCAGTTTAAAAAGGTGCAATAAATAAGAGATGATTGGCTCTAAATGTCTTCCTTTTGACATGAAAGTGTGAGAAGAGCTTTTTTTCTCCCCATGTTTTCTTTATATTTTTTCATAACATATTGATATTGAGTTCTAGGGTTCTAGTGGAGAATGTACTTTATTTCAGCAAAAAGGATGGGACAGTGCAACAGCCAACTATCAAGTGAAAGAACCTCCTGTTCATACTACGGCTCCAGTTGCAAGGTCTGTTTATGAGAATAGAAACTTTGAAAAATTACTAGTTTACATTATTCATAGTAGAAGAAAAAAATTCCCTGAGCCCTGAGTTAATTTTAACTCAGAAGGACCGTGATGATAAGAGGGGAGAAAGAGTGTATTTGTTTCTGACAGTAGTGGTGGCTTATGTCAGCTTAGTCGACATGAAACTGCAGAATGAAGAACTCATAGATGGTGGTCCTCCCTAGAAGAAAAACATTATTGTTTTAATTTAGTAATCCTTGTTTTGATGACTACCCATTTTATTTTAAGACACTTGGCACGTGTTTTTCTCTATTCACATTTAGGGTCCATATTTAGTAGGATTAAATTCTTTAGGTTCTTTCAAGGATTTGTACAAATTGTTGTGATAAAGTTATAGATTGGATAGTTGGCTGTTGCACTGTCCCATCCTTTTTGCTGTGATAAAGTTATAGATTGGATACAAGTTGAAGTCAACAGTAATCTATATTTACCAGTACTTAATATTTGTTTGGTATTCTGGTTTCTCTGAATAATATATAGCATCATAAAAGAGCTTATTCTGACTAGCATTTTTATGGGTCTGTTTTGTAGAGGAGTCAAGGTCTTAAGGGAGCACTGCTTCGTCATCCTTGCTGTATTCTTCCATGTCAGATCAAGACACATGACAGGTCAGTGAAGGAAGGTTGTGCCACACGCTGTTTTGTCCGTCTTTCCAGGTGGGAAAAGGATTTTTAGCTTATTGTCATCCTGATACTCTTTGAAAAAGCTAAAAGTGTGGGGTAGCAGTTTACCAGTTCCCTCCTTCCCCTATATATCCAGCAAATCTGAAGCTAAGGCGTCTTACACGACTGTACGCTGATATTCCAAGTGTATAAAATTATTGTGTGATCTTACAGACCATATGTGCTGCAAAAGATAGCCATACTGGCATGAGTTAAGGCTATAAAAAGAATCTTTCCTCCAAATTTACTGATTTAGGTTAGACCCTATGCATTGTTTTACTTGTACTTTTTTTTTTTTTTTTGGTTTTATGCCCTTTTTTGATCACTGTTCAGTATTTAAACTCCTTCAAATGTGCAAAGATTAAATGTTTAATAAAAATTGCTTGTTGTTTTCAACATCTGTGTTCAGAGAACAATGGCCCACTGGAGTGCAGAAAGCTTGTAAAGTTTTCAAATGTATTGAGAATGACAGAAAGTTCAGTGAAGAGTTTGCTTTCCTCATTACAGAACTACTTCTGTGGCTGCGATTACACTAAGAGCATCTTTAATTGCTTTAAAATCTGAATGCATGATAAGAATGGATTAATTTGATTTTTCTGTTACTACAAGTAGCAGATGGTTTATGTCTTAGGAATGCTCATGTTGTAAAATGAGATCCCCAGCTCATTCGTGATTGGTCACTGTTAATGAAGCATGCTGTGCTGATTATTGATTTAGAAAATGAGGATGACATGAGTATTGTGTGTGTTGCTGTAATAAATTAAAGAGGAGTATTTTAATAGCCAGCAGACATACACCTTAAATAACATGAAATATTTGATTTTCTATTCAGGTGGTCTCTGCCCTGTCAAACTAATTTTATTGTTTATTAAAAAGATGTACTTTTATAGTTTCAGCTAACAAGCAGATGGTCGTCTTTACTTATTTCTGTTTTGTATTGCTGTATGACCGATCAGATGCATGATAGGAACCCAAATTAGCTTGTTGTTTGCAAAGCAATGGTGTAGTCATGGGAGGAAGTCTTTTGTAGGTATGGCTCGTGTGTGTGCGTGTGTGTAAGTGCGCATACGTGCGTGTGTAAGCATGGCTTTTCCTGTGTATTCTGTAAGTTTAATCCTTATTAGCAGGGAATGCAGTTAAATCTATAATGCTGGAGTGCATTATAAGTTATTTCAGTTTCATTTTTCTGTTTCACCTTCAAAACTTCAGAAAGAGAGAAAGGGAAAAAGTATTTTAAAACCTCCCATCTATCCAGAATCACATAAACCAAATCATAATTTAATGTTTATTTAATCTTGTTACAGACATCATAAACAAGAATTTGTATGGTAAAAATCAGAGCAGTGTTTTGTATTCACTTGTTTCTATGATTTGTAAACCGAATGTGTTATAAACAACTGTGGATTGTGGTATTAATCAAGATTCAGTGCTGTGTATGTGACCCCTGAAGCAAATCATGGTGTTGTGCTGTACATTATATGGAATGATTTCTAGTGCTGCAGAGCTCCAGTAGCACTGTAGTCTATTAGTAGAAGGATGGAGAGAGTAATTTTGATGTGATGCAGTGTGCTGCATACGTGTGTATATAAGAACACACTCAAATCATTACTTTCCTCTTCATTAAATTTGTAGAAGTATCCATCTAGAATATGCTTACAGCTGGGGAAAAACATGTCCTGGATCCCCTTCCTGAACCCCAGTGCCTGCTTCACTACACCACAGAAGTTCTCCAGGGGAATGCTGGTGGTTGGTGCTGCCACAAAACTCATCCCTGGTGCCGAAACTGTGAACACTTTTGTTACTCAACTGATTGCTTTTCTACAGGTGACACTGCAGACTTCGTGGCGAATAACAGCTGTTGCCTTCAGCAATATTCAAACTGAAAGTACATTGTCAGAAACCATCAGCCTAAATTTATTCATGGGAACGAACTCTGACTTGAGGATCTGGAGAAATACTGGGGCAAAGATATTAGTAATTCAGGTTTACATCAAACTTTACAGATAGTGTTTAGAAAAGGCTGGAGCCCTCTGTGCACTGTGAGAAGTAGTACTTAACATGCAAAGTCAGTAAACAGAAGGTTACAGAGATGGTGAAAAATTCTCATCACTGGTGCTCATGGTTTTGGAAGTGTTTTAAAGATCTTAATTTTGGAACAGTGTAGCTGTATCTGTGTTAGAGTAGAATATGGTCAGGTTTGGAAGTCCAAAACACTCAGGTGAGCTAGTGGAGCAGATACTATGAATTTGATGGCAATTTTGACAGCAAAGTTCTAACATTTCTTTATTTCATGAATTGTAGAATTTATGGAAAGGTAGTAGCTTTTCGTGTTGGAAAGCAATTAATTAAAAAGAAATATTTTTTTTTTTTATGTGTTTGGCAGATTATTCATTTTGGAAATGGTTAGCTGGTTATGATGGAGCATCTGTGTCCTAGCTTTGAATCTTTTCTTTAGCTTTAACTACATTTAAACTGTTCTTACATGAAATTATTTTATTGATAATGGTCAAACTCACTATCCTCAATATATGTGTCTGAAGTCTTTCCCTTAAAAGCTTTTCTTAGGAGCTTTGAACCAGGTAGTCTGGGAGATAGCAAGGTGAAGAATTGAGTTAGTGAGGCTATTTACCTCACATTGTGTCCTGACTCACCTGAATTTATCACCAGTGAGCAGCAACAGTAGCAAGCTGTGCCACCAGTCCCTGACAGTTCCCTGTTCTTCTCTAGCATTGGTGAAATGTCCCTCACTTCACCTCTACAGCCACTACTCTTCTCACCCATGGAAGGAAGTTGCATTTTGATCCCAGAATTTACTGCACTTCTATAACTGCCACTTATCTGGCTCAACAGGTGCCTTTTCACTAAATTATACCGTTTATTTGGAAAATACCCTCTTTTGAGGGCAGGTGGGAGTTGTTTTATCCACTGCTGGCAGCTTCTGGGAGAGAATTAGCGTACTCTGCAAAAGTATGGCAGGGATTCCATTTGGTGCTTTTTCTGTCATGGCTTGACCCCAGCATGTTCTGCTCTCAAGTTTCTGGTAAAGCTGTGTGCTAGAGCTGTAGGCTTGGCTGCAAAGTGTATTACAATATTGAAAAGAATACAGTTATCCATATGTTAAGTATTTAATCTGATTATGTTAATAATTTTGACCTTCTGCTCTTCAAGAGGCTCAAGCAAGTATAAGGCTTTCTGATGCTCTTTTTGTGGTCATTGAGACAGTCATCTGCAAAGAACTTTGAATTTCATGTGTCTTTACCTGGCCACAAAGAAAGCATCCCATAGAGTGCCTGATAGAGAGGATTCTGAGTATATGTTAACACAAACATTGATCTTCTTAGAGAAAATGTAAAATGGAGGGGGCAAAAAAGGAAAAATCAGAACTTCTCTGGTTCTGCAGAGGAGATGGGGTGGTGAGAGTGTGTCATCACTGTGTCTCTGCCTGTGCCTCAGTCCAAAAGTGCAATTGCTCTTTTTATGCAAAGTTGCTTTGAATAAGGAGGAATGTTACAGATGTGGCAACGTGGGCTTTCACTGTAAGATGTTCACTGTTTGTCCTTTAGGAGTCCTGCGTGAGTGCTGCGTGGCTGTGGCTAGATACATTTTTTTCAGAGATGTTAACAAGGGCAGATTCAAAAAGATAGATGCATGCTTATCTCTTCACGCTTGTGATAAAAATCAATGGGAATTTAAGAGCTTAGGATTTAAATACTTACAATTTGGAACTATCCCAAGATCCTTGACATCAAAAAGGCGATGGCCTCGTTTTATGCAGATGTCCTAGCACTCAAAGGGTGCCTAAATTATTGCACCACTTATCAATTTCTCTTTAATGTATTCTTCTCTTATATCTGGGACACTGTTAATAAAGGAAAAGGATTAAAAAGCATAAAAATAACTTGTATGTAAGTTTCTTTGAGTTGAATTTATATCAGTCAGCCTGTCAGCACTAACATATGGGAAATATAGTTTCGCTACCATGCATAGCAGGGGCTAAAAGTGCTGTTTAGACCATGTGCTCAACTCCTACAGAAAAGGGACTTTATATCACTCGTGCAGCCCACTCACAAATTTAAGGGGTGACATCCATGGATTCTGAATACATGGTAACCCAAATATTGATCTTGTTACAGAAAATGTAAAATGGAGGGGGCAAAAAAGAGAAAAAGAAGTTCTAGATCTGAAAGGAAATTTGGTAAACTTTAAATACTCAATTTTTTAAAAAAGTTTATTATATTGATATTGCTGTATTGAAATAATAGTTGTACATAATAGGGAATTTTCCTGTAGCTTTCCCATATCTTGGGCTAACTTGCAGTAACATTTAACATCTTCTTGTACAAATTACTGTAAACTAGTAAAGATCCCTACTGTTTTTGTTTTGTTTTGCTTCCTAAAGCCCCCTGCTGCTGTTGATTACACCTAGATCTGCTACTGATTGGAACTGCTAAAAGGCAAAAATAGTGTGAATGGTTTCTGAATCATTTAATTGTTGAACTAATAAGATGTTTTCACTGGGACCTAATAAAACAGATTATGTTAATAAGTATGTATACTGTCCATGAAATTTCTGATTACTTTTTCATAATTTTTGTAGATATGAATGTAGGAGTCCCAAGCTTGGTTAGTTATGTTTTTGAATAATATTACTGGATGTGGTTCCAAGAAAGAATGGGGAGCATAACCTACACAAGACAGTGGTACAGTAGAGATTTTTCTTATTGAAGTTTATATATTTATATATTTTCAGTGGTGTGTAAATGTTCTGTGGGCATATTGAATTGAGTAGATAATTACTTGGACAAGATGTATTCAGTCTCATGTTAAGGCTACTTTTTAATAGCTGTATAATACACACTGCACTTTGTGCATTTGAACCTTGAAAAATTGCTTTCCTAATACATTAATGCTTGCCTAATAATGCCCAAAATTGGCCTAAGGCTATGTTGGCTTATCATGAAAGAACCTCTTCTCCTTCAGTAGTCTGTCAGCGTCCATGCAACCTCTTACCTCTGGTTGAAAAGAAATATATGAATACACACAAGGAAGTCCTAAAATGAGAAGAATCCAAAATAGATCATTATTCATGAAAGTTAAAATTTGAATTGGTGGCTTTCCTATAATCTCGGTCAGATTAATTCGTAATGTAAATAATTTTCAAGAATAAAGATGAAATTAGTATTTGGGGAGGACAAGGAAAAGAGAGGAGAGGGAGGGAGTCTAAGGCTGACTTAATGCCTTGTAAGTCTGCAGCAAAACGGGTAGATTGGTTCCAAGCATCTAGAAAATTATGCTGCAGAGCAGCTCTTGTATTAGACACAGTGGAGAAGTCCACCTACCATTATGACTTTAGACTAACTCACTCTCTTTCCAGGACTTCTCCAGATTTCTTCCTACATAAATATAATCCCTCCATGTGCTTTGGGTAAAGCAACAGTAGGGACCTGCAGAATGCGCAGTTACCAAATCTTTCAGGTCGTGTCAATGTGATCAGCTAACCTTTTCTTTGCCCAGTCATACCTTTCATCTCAGACAGATCTGTGTCACCTATATTTTAAAATAAAGTTTTCATTTTACCATCTTGTATACATTTGCCTCTGACAGTGAGAACAAATTCTGTTTTCACCCATATTGCTTTTTTTGCAGCCATTTTACTTTTCAATCAGCTGAATGCTGTAGGATTTGAGTTCAGGAAAATGAAATTATTGTTCGTAACAAGTGGTTTCTGGTAATTATTTTTTTCATTTGTGAAAGGCATTATGTTCTGACGGATAATATCTTGCAACGTCTTCTTTTCTTGTGGTCACTTACATTGAAATTATCTTGTAGTAAAAAGAGTAGCATTGTTTATCCAGCAAAGGTAGTATTTTACCTATGTAGTAATATATATGTTACATTAACACACCTGATACCCACATATATGCATATTTCTGACTACTTAAAGAATGGGAGGAAGAAGAAGTTTGAAAAGTCATACCTTCTAAGTCTAAGAACATAGTGAGAGAACTGGAGAAAACTGGTATCATATAAACTGAAGTTGTTTTTTTTTTTAAAAATTACAGACTTGATATATGGTTCAGGGTTGATGGTGGAAGGGGCAGAGCTAATCTCAGTATTGAATGATAAGGACTGGTCACTTCTGTAGCACCCACATAAACACAGTTTATGGAATGTAAAGAGTTTATTAAAGTTTTAAACATTAGTTACTGAATACAGTTTCCCTACAAATTTTGGCTTTAAAAATTAGAAGGCAGCCTCATGCAAGCTTCAAGAATAAAGGAGCCAGTCATCCACTTTGCACCTTAGGACACTTTTAGTTCCTCTGATCAACTATCCAAATTAATTTTTTTTATTAAAAAGGAACAAAATAAAACTTCACTATATATAAAAAAAATTAATATAGAAAAGGAAAAAAAATCTGTTTATCACAAGCAGATAGTGTTCCTTCTGCTTTTCTCTACTTTCTACAAAGAAAAATCCATTAGAGTAGTGCTCATTTAATGGACTGACAGCTCACAGGATCTGTTTCTTTTCTTTAGCCTAGGTTGTCTGAATTCATCGAGCTTATTTTTGCAGAGATTATTTTTTGCAAGGCTTACAGGGGCTGAGAATTTTGAACCATATATTGTAGATAACAGGAGAAATGGGTTCCATTTTTTTAACTGAGATAAAAGATTTGAAAAATTGATTTCTGTGGAGTTTTCATTGACGGGTAAGTTTTTGTCAGTCATTCCATTTAAAATTGGAAAAGTATTTTTGTGAACTACTTTCACTTATAGTTTTATCTGCTGGTCCCTTAAAGGCCAGTGTTCGTTCTTACAGATGTTTCCTGCTAAGGATTCTGCAGCTGGAATTTAGTTTCACTGGTGTTAAATACAGTATAATTTATCTCTGAACCCACTGTATTGATAATGTGCGCTAGGTTATTACTGGAGTTATTTTGAACTGAACCTTTGAAAAAGACAGGTATGGCTCTTTGTGTGAGGTTTTTGGTCTTCTCTTCTTCTTGTATTAAGCATAAAAAAATCCAAGTCAAACAAGAAAAAAACCCAAAAAACAAAAAGCCTAATCAAACTAAATAACAACACACACCCCTCAGGAAAAAAAAAAAAAGAAAAAAAAAAAGGAAAAAACCCCTACCACCTTGGAATTATTTCATACTTTATGCCATTTAAAATGTTAGCATTTTTTTCTTTGTTTTTATCTTGCCTCATAGTTTGTTTAGTACATTAGAGTCTTGGAAGGGATGTATAAGTGCACACTAAAATCAAACGGGAGTGCTAAGTGGAAGCTCTTGTGGTGCTTTTCACAAAGCTTGTGCATAAGCTTTCCAAGTGCAGGGAAGCAATGACAGACTCTTTCTGCTTCTGCACGGCACTGTAGCGTCCTTTACCTTAGTCCCTGGCAGCATCACGTCCATTTCTTTGCCTTGTCATGAACATCTCTAATAGAGTAAAACTCCAACCCATGTAGCAAGAAACGAAGCGTGTAGGGGAAAAACATAAAGATTCTTGACTGAAATAGTTCTTTAACTTATTAACAGACAAGCATGCATATCAGAAAAACACATTTGTTTGCCAGGAGTGTATGCAATAGCTGATGGGTAAAGAAACAGAAACCTTAATGGCTGCTTGTGTTTAGGTCACCGTTCATTCATTCATTTGTTGCTGGAGCTATGAACTATTCATATGTTGCCACAGTATGTTACTTACACACGGCTGGTGGTGAAGGAAGTAAGAGCTAAGATGCTTCACAGACATCGACATCGGGGGGATTAACATGTCTGCTTCATTAATATATATGTGCATACATTAATGTTGAAGTATTGAAACTGTTTCAAATGAAATTAAAAACTATCTTTTGAGGTCTGCTGCAGTCCTTAGAAACATTTTAGATTTTGGCATCAGTCTTACCGGTTTCTTAACCATTTTACTTTTACTTTGCCAGTGGGGATACAAGTGCAGACAGAGTGCTCATCGCTTGCCTGCTGCCTGGTTTTCTGTTGTTTTTCCTTAGCTAGGTCTGCTCTCTGTACTTGCTAGCCATCATTAAGCATATATGAATCCCTGTGGAGTGGCAGGCATGGATTCTGTGAGTGACATTTCTGGCAGCGTTTTCCTTGTATATGGCACCAGGCCTGATTTTCTGAAATTTTAAGCATCTATGATCCTCATTTGCTTCCGCTGAAGCTGTAGGTACTCTGTCCTTTTGGAAAGCATGCTGCTCAGTGCTAAATCTCAGGCAGTTAAGACATGAGAAAGTCCTGGAAACTTACTTAGCACTCATATGACAGCCGGCTCTGTATAGCAGCAATATCGTCTGTGTGAAGGCATTGCCTCCTCTACTGCTGTATTAGCTGCAGATCCAATAATCTGCCCCTGTGAAACTAGGTTTGGAGATCAGTAGTGAATTGTTCAGTATTGTTTATTGGAGCTCTTTAAAATGTATTTGCAATGTATAAAACACTTTGATATATAGAAGCTCACATCCTAATAAGATTACATTAAGTATCCTAATAAGATCAAGGCTTGAAATTATGTTTTTCCGGATTTGAGTGATATAAATTAATTTTAGTTTAAACCAGTGTCAGTGTTCTTAGATGTTAGTTATAAATACTCCGTTTGCAGTTTATGTGGGTCTGCATTTAGATTAAAAAAATCAATTCTCCTATTAACACAAGAAGCATTCTCTCTTCCTTTCTTTCCAGTATGCTTCAGCTACAGATTATCAAGGCAATGCTGTAATTATTAAAGGCAACCAGTGAATTATGGAGAGAACAACAGTGGCTGATCACTGAACTCTGTTGGCACTGGCCTTTCACTTCTCATTTAAGTCTAGCTTACTACATAAAATGAATTCATTATTGTCAATTTAGATCCCTTGTGGAAGCTAATCCACATCATAAAGCCATTCTACACAAAAGAATTCTCTTTAGGAAGACCTTACAAGTACTTGCAAACTAAAATATGCAGGAAACTTCCAGTACAGACTAAAGTAATTGTTACTTATAATAACAGACTACCAGGGTGAAATGTTGGAGTAGTTCAAAAAGAAATCCACAGTAGTAGCTCTGCTATGACGTCTGTTGGTCAGAAATCCATTCCACTTTTTATTTTATGGATATTTCTGATTTCTCTGTAACCTGTTGCCCAAAAATATGGATCTGAAGGACTAACTCAGTCTTTACTTCTTGTAGTTTTCAGTGTTAAAATTATGTGCATAAAGTCAGGGGAAAGGCTTGGCTAGTTTCAGTATCAAGAAATTCCTCTTTTGCTTTAGTGGTCTAGTTGGAGATATTTTTTTTTACTTGGATGAATTGTCCTCCAAGGTGTGCCATACTGGGTAAAGTATTAGTGGGTTTACACTGAAGTACCTGTACATATGGAACCAAAGTATTTTGTTATAATTGCCCTTCCAGGTCCACCACGTGCTGTGTCAGACCAAACCTAAAATGATATTCAGTAGCAGTGTATATTCCTTGCAGCTATGTCAGAGAGAGTTTTGTTGGGTTTTTATAAACTATCAGCATTTTAGTACAGTGTTTTTATCAGATTTAATTATTTAAATATAAATTACTGTATTTGTATCTTCCCATCAGCCCTCACAACCTATGACCTGGATGGTTTTGTTGATTTGATTTTTTATTTAAAATATAAGTATTTTTGAGAAGATAAAATTTTAGTATTGAGTGGCTACTTTTATTTCTTGCTACCTTTTAATTCACAGAAAAGTAAAGATATCTCCTATTAGTGAAATTTACCTTACTGGCCTGGTAACATTTCAAGTGCAGAACACAAATATAACAACTCTAGAGGAGGTCTGTTCCAGTTTTGTGCTTAAATGCCAAAGTTTTATGTGCAGTGCAATAACAGGGAAGAGTTGATTCATTGCATTTACCAATGACTGCCTCAGATTTCCTTTTGTCCTGTCCAAATACAGCCGAGGATGTTTTTATGGATGCCTCAGCATAAGAAAAAACAGTGCATATCACTGTCCATTTGACATGAAGCAGTGGACACAGTGTAAAATTATTTCTGTACTTGGATTTCTGCAGTGTCAGGCATGGATCTTGTCAAGCTCTTTACTACTTTGTTTTGCTTAAGGACTTTGTCCTGAACTATAGAGCAAGAATAGTAATGACCTTCAAACTCAATTATCTCATATTCATTTTACACTGGAAGATAGAAAATCCACTTCAATTTCATGACTACACCTGACTCATTATCAAGTGAACAAATTTTGGTAAATTTTTTTGGTGAATTTATTATTTGTTTCTTTAAAAATTTTTTTCTCTTATAGTGTGCAAGAAATAGTTTAATTCATATTTTTTCATTGTAAGAGGCTAAGAATGTTAGCATCCGTGTTTCTATAAACATATTTAAAATTTCAGGGAGGGTTTAAATATTTATGAAAATATAAAAGGTAACTTAAAAATAATATGTTTCTCTTAGAAACTGGTGGCCAGAACTTATCTACACACAAATTGCTTTTGGGAAAAGAGGGGAGCATACTTAGAGTCAGTTTTAATATTTTTAATGGTTTTCACTTTTTACTTTGCAGATTATATAAAGCCTTCAAATATTAATATATATTCAAGATTAGGGATTTATAGGCTTCTTTCGTTTACTATACATTGCTTGTCTGTGAAATTTTCATGGTCTTCTGATTTTTCTGAATCATAGTTATTGTGCATGGAGATAGACAGCTGATGCTCCTGATAACTTTTGATCACATAAATAAGTGAAACTCCTGGCCCAAAGATAGCAAAACCCATAATTTCTTTATAAATAGCCTACAACTGGAAAGCATGTATGCTGAAGGAAAAAGACCACCTTTTTTTCTATTGGTTTTATTTCATGGGTTTTGATGCTCTGATATTCAAAGCATGCTGACTTTAAATGCTTGTTTTTCTGAGATATTTAGGTTCTTTTTGAAACAAGCTCAGTGTTTCACATGGATAATATATCTGGCTACAATAATAAATCTGAAAAAGTCACAGTGGTGGAATTATTTCATCATTACATGTTTTGAGTGGGGTTGTTTTTAAAGAATCTCTGTGTTTTATTTATGTCATTTAACTGCTGATCTCATATTTATGTAAAGAAAGAATTTAGATTTCTTTATTACTCTTCTCAGAAGTGCAGTGGACATGACTGAACTGTGCTCCCATGTCCTGTAATGAGGCTCTTGTGTGATTTTTCACTGAGACTTCAAAAAAGACTTAAAAAAGACTTAATGATTAGTCCTTTCTTATCTTTCATTGTGGTACAGGACGTTTCAAACATAGACCTTTCATATCACAAAGCCATCCACAGAAAAAATGGATGTTCTTGAAACTAATGTTGCTTTACTTTCTGTATTTGAAGTATTTCTTATTTTCCTATGGTGCTTCTTCCTTTAAATACAGACAGATTTTTCTTTTTCCAGAAGTAGATACTTAATAGCTATCCCGCATGGAAAAAAAATTCAAGGGTTTCAAGGAATAGCTTTTGCAGTAGCAATTGCAGGAGAAGTGTATAAATTACCATCTCTTTTGGGTTTTTTCCACCCTCTCAGTACAACTCTTACTATAATTAGCCAGCATTTAACAGCAAATGTTTGCTTTGGTTAAATTATTCAGAACATTTATTTTACTTGTCAAAGGTTAGATCAGGTTGTTGTTTGAACTGGTAATTAAATGCAGCCTAATACACTGTCATATTTATATGCACTATCAGCCCTGTTTCCTCCTTATTCTGTATAATTTTATAATGTTCAGGGCTGACATTTAGGCTTCCAACTCAAATCCTGTTTTCTTGTAAAGAAAGTAAGATTATACTTTTCTGTTTCACTGTACATGCATACACTCAAGAAAATAAGAATTAGGGTTGTTTGGAATATCACAGCTATGGATTTCATTGTCATAAAATCAGTGAAGGCACTTTGAATATTTTTATTTGCATATTTCAGTAAGTCATTACACAGCAACTGGTATACATTCATTATTTTCCAGAGATTAATGTGAGGTGGACAAGTGCGGCCGTCTCCTTTGCTAATTGAATACCTACGAATCACAATAATATACAGCATATTTAAATTGCATTTCCAAATCTCTACCAGAAATATGCATAATACTGAAATACGAAAAGGTTCCTGAAATAGTTACATAGCGGATTTAGATGAGCAAACAAGATTAAAATGTCTCAGGGTAAGGGCTCCTCATGAACCTAGGGCAGTGGCCCTTGCACGTGGACATCAGAGCACTGAAGCTGGCTATCCAAGTTGATCAAATGAATGAGAGTTTTAGAGTAGCCAGGATTCAGCCTCTGCACTTTCTCCTGACAAGTTCAGAAAGTATTTTCCACATGCTTATATAAGACAGTAATTTAATTGAATTGTCAGGTGCATAGCATGTCCATTCCTTTTTTTATTTCTGCTGTATAGGTTTATTTTCTTAGTCAAATTGAACAAAGAATAAATCATGTGGCTTTTTTAGAAAACTTCTATGCTCATTGGATGTGATATTGTTCAATGTCTATGAAAGAAAGAAGTTTGCTGTCCAGATAAAAATAACCATAAAAGTGCATCATCAACATTTAGCAATGTGTTTTTCCTACCATGTTTAGACAGATATTTCTGCTTTTTTCAGTGCATTTGTGTGGCAGCTTTCTCTTCATGTAACCATTGAATTGATATGTATACATTTCAGCTATCTTACCTTTTAGCATTTCTAAAACACTTTTTTTAAATCCTACCTTTGTACTGCAGGTTTGAAAGTTTTTCAGTTCTGTCAAATAAGAGCTACCCTGACTCATAGCCTTGTTAAGAAGCAATTCATACTTAATGGTAGTGAAATGGTAATTTATCCACTGTCATGGTGATCACCCCAGACAGTATTATATGGTTGCAAAAACTGAGACAGGAGTAAGGCCAAAACATGTAAGCATTATCTTAAAAAGCCAAGATCCACACCTCAGTTCCTGTACATATGATCTCAGAGTAGCAGAATTGATTTTTTAAAGTTGGGTTGGTTTTTGGTTTTTTTACCCTTTCCTCCCCCCAACCATATTTTTTATAAAACTGGCATAGGCCACCACAGGCCACAAGGTAGAAAGATACAGTAAAAACAGAGTTAAAAGTGAAGTGTATTCTTGATTATAATTATAGCATTCCTAGCGTGACACTAAAGAAACTCGATGTATGGTGCTCAGTTTGTTATTTTGCAGCTTGTTAAATTTTTATACTTCGTGGTTGTGGGAGGTAGCTAAAAACAAGAGAATATTCTGTGCTCTTACAGAAATCATTTTGACCTCTAGGTAAAGTACATTTATTTGTGTACACATCATCTGAACTGTGAGTCGTTTTGATTGATGTAGTAGATTGCATATACATATGGCAGAAAGAGGAGCTGGGTTAGGCTAAAAGTTCTGGGCTCTTTCATGATGGACTATCTAAATATAAACTAGAATAAAAATGAGTAAATTGATTTTAAGTTGTATAGGAGTGACATGCAGGAGTAAGTCCTGGGATGGTTATGGCAGTCTGTGTGTGCCTTTTATTCAGGAAACTGATCTGAAATTAAATAATTACTGTATTAAAGTTTAAGAAGTATTCACACATCTGTTGCACCAAGGCAACAGTGGGAAGGAAAATCAGTGTAGATGTTTCAGATGCTCTCTTAAAGATCATTAATACTATGAATCAGAAGAAGAGGTTTGACAGCATGGCACATATCCATGAAAGTAGCCATTTGTTGGAAATAATAGGTTTAAAAGTTTAACATGTCGAGTTAGGGTGTGGTCAGTTCATTTATCTGTGAACTGAACTCGGTGGTCAAATGATGCTTCAGTCATGAAAGAAACAACCCAACAAAGTGAAAATCTTGTTCGTTCCTGCAGATCTCTCATTCCTACTGGCTTTGAGAATGCAAACAGTTTTAGTTAAAATATTCTTTTGTCACCTGTGTTACCTTTTTTAGGGCAGGCTGTGTATACATCCTTGGAAGATGACTCCTATTTCTTCACTGGCTGTTTCTGACATCAGTGCAGTAAGAGAGCTACACTAAATACAGAGTCAATCTTGCATTTAAAGGAGGCAAGGATATAACCTTTCAAACAGACTAACTTCACACAGATATACTAGACGCGTTTATTAGAAATAAATGTTAATGTTAAAAATACTTGTGTTCAGTTACTTGAATGGGTGAGGGGAGTCTTATGTGGGGTTCTTTGAGAGAAAGCAAGCTGACTTGGAGTGGCATAGTAAAGGAGTGATTTCCTGCCTTTCTAAATAATTTTATTTCAATTATCTTTGTGTTTTGACTTTTATTTCTGATCAGATGCTGTCAAAACCTCTAAACCAAAACTGATGAATAATTAACATTAGTTATCTGGATTTGTTGTATTCAGTAGTTTGTTCATAAGTGTGGCTGCTAAAACAGAACAGGATTTCCCTTTTTCTTCCCCAGTAAAGAACAGGAACTTCCAAAACACAAGAGTTTGGATGAGTAGGCAGAGGATCTGCTGCCTTCAAGCCTTCTTGGCAACAGGTGGAACTGTGATATGTGTTTGACAGAATAGTCATCTCAGCTAGGCAATCTTTGTCTGTTAGCCCTCATTTGAAGAAAGATCTATCCCCTTGGTCAACTTCTTCCTCCTTTTCCATCAGGAATCTAAGAACACCTGCTACTGCCATCTTCTCTCTTCCTTTTAGGAGAAAAAGATTAATAATACATGACCAGAATTTCAAAAGCAACTACTAATTTTAGGTGCCCCAAGATGCACAGCCTCACTATTAAGTAAGAAAGAAAAGTGAGAACAGATCACAACTATATTCTATATACTTGGTTTCTTTCCATTTACTTCTGGATGCAGTTCAAAATTCTGATTCGATTCTTCTTAATGCGCTGAGTCGTCCAGAGCCTGGCCACTGTTAGGCCACTTCTCTGCCTCAACTAGGGCACTTCTCTCTCGCAACTATTAGCAGAAATGCAACAACATAGCAAAAAGAACTTTTTTTCTAGGCTTTTGCTTGTGTCCAGGTTGAGATCATACAGGCTATATCAGGAAAAAGAAATCTGAAGGCTGCCTTTTTGCAAAATGGTCTTCTGTGTGTTGGGTGAGAGAGAAACTAATAAATTTGGTCAGAGGGACATAAAAAAAAATAAAAATATTTGGAAAGAAGAATGTGGAAACAGGTATTTTGTCCAGGAGGATTCAGAATGCTTTAATGATTTAGATATTGGGATATTTACCTTAAATATTCTTTAAAAGTCATACTGGTCTGTGTAGCACAGACAAGAAAACTATCTGAAAAGGCTTTCTGAAAACAAGAAAAATTTAATCAAGGAGGTTTCTAACCATAACTGGTTTACATCAGTTATATTTTTTAATAAAATGGGCTTAAAAGCTTAGCCTCAAAGCTGTTGTCAGCTTTCTGTGCGGTATAATGACAGCTGTTGTTCCAATACAATTCTTCAAATCTATTTATCGTTTTGAGGGAATTCCAGTTCTTTTTGCTGATTACATACAACAAAACTTGGTATTCAGAGAACACTGGGAGATTCAGTCATGTCATAGTAGTTGCTGAATTAGAGAGAGCACTCAACAAAGCTTAGCTTATTTAGGAGCCATCAATCTATTGTATTATCTAATAAAAATCAAAAAGCTTTAGAGAATCTGCCTGCTGTTCTGCTCTCATTCCCCAGAGCAGAGGAGCATATATAAATCTCAGGGCAATGGATCTCTTAGCCACCAAGGCCTAAGGTCTTGTTCTGCTACTTACGTGTTGTCCACAAATGTCCTGCAAAACCACACTTCTGTTTCTTGCTGTGCAATATGCGCTGACCCACTTCTAAGGCAAAATCAACCCAGGACTTAAGGTAAAGAAAACAGAAGTAGTTGGTGACAACAAATTTACTGCCAAACCCTTTTAACAGTGTATTTTATCTGTATTTCTGAATTGATTTATTTTATGAATTCTTATTGTTACTATAAATTAATGGTAAAGTTCTGCAGAATTAAATACCTTTTTAATAGCCAGATTTCTGCTCCTATATAACCTTGCAAAATACTGCTTTCCTGCTTGCTGTTTAAGAGCTTCATCTGTTTCAGGTTTTGAGGTGGTACAGGC
Organism: Ploceus nigricollis; assembly: GCA_013399945.1. Lineage (NCBI taxonomy): Eukaryota > Metazoa > Chordata > Aves > Passeriformes > Ploceidae > Ploceus > Ploceus nigricollis. Next base: position 147,187 of record VXBC01012890.1, read on the forward strand.
AGTGTGCTTGATGTACCATGCTGCTTGCACTGGGGACTTCTGTGCCTGTGTTTTACATGCTCTGGCAAGCAGCAGGGACTGCCCAGAAAATTTTTTAGGAGGAATAAATGCCTCTCTAAGTAGCAGTGCATTATAGGAATCATTATGCTACAGGGGTTTTATCAGCCTGGCTTCTCTGTGTCTGAAGACTTCAGCAAGACCACTTACTCCCTTGGGAGTTTGATGTGCATGTACAGGAAAGTAGAGAACATTTCATCCAGCTGCTCAAAAATTTTAATGAAAAATAAGAGAGTAGGAAGAGAGAGGAAAATAAGTTGTAACAGATAACACTGTATTAAGAGATCAAATTATTAAAGAGGGAACATTATTGCACTATAATTTTCTCCCATTTATAATATTATGAACCTTGGCAGGAGTTACTACTAAGAGTTCCTGACTACCAGAAGCAAAAGCGGTGCATCAGGATGTATTGAGCAGTGGAGTGAACTTTCTGTGAGAGGAAGAGCCTGTCCTGTCATCTTTTTTAGTAGCATGGAATACAGTGATATGTTCCTGACACAAAAGCCCTGAGTAAAACGTTACTCATAGCAGAAGTGGTATCTTGATATAATATCTTCATGCAGTCAGTTACCTGCTAAGTTAGCAGGTTTCATCCATAGCTTATGTTTACAAGTCTAAGAGGTTTCCTTTGCTTGAGGTATTTTATTTTATTTCCTTTCATTTAGGTACTGCTGTTTGAAACTCACTACATCCTAGGTATGAACAAGCATCGTACAAAAATATCGAGCATCTAGAGGGGCTCCTATGCATCCTGCTTTTGTTACTGCTGGTGTGGCAAGGCTGAAGAGAAGCAATGTGAGCAGGCAGTACATGACAGAAATACTGTGCCTTACACAGACTGAGCCTTTGGATGTGAGAGGGAGCAACCAAGGGAGGAAGATTCAGCATATTTTTTTACCAGGGGTAGCCCTACTTGAGCCTTTTTTCCTTTGAGTATGACTTTCAGACATAAGTAAGCTACTACTCCTCTTGGCAGAACTAGTGGAAAACCCTTGCAGTTTGCAGTCATTGCACTGCAGCAGAATCAGATTTCAGGTTTTCCTGTGTAAGTCTGATTTGAATTCACTCATCAGGATTGGATCACATAGGTGAACATGGGTTATGGGTCTTGTTATATAGAAACTTCATTTATGGTACAAAACAAATTCTGCCTCTCTCTGCTCCTTTGAAAGTGCCTATGAAATAATGATATTCTTTAGCAAATGAGATTTCCACCAACTTTCTTTGTACCTCAGCATGATACCATGCTGCTTTAGCATCTGCATATCTAGAAGAGAAAACCAGAAGAGAAAAATTTGATGTAAATGCTTCTGTGCATGCATAACCATGCTGGTGTTTCTATAAAAATTCTGTCAACCCCTGTAGGAAACTGTTTTCTAAAAATAGTGAAAGAATAAAGGCTGAATCCAAGATTAATTGCTTACTGCTTTAAAGCTGTGATATCCTAGAAACTTACTTCATTGAATACACTTTTAGTGTCTAAGTTAGTTACTATCATTTTGGGTAAGGCTGCAGGCTAAGCTGCCATTTTTTCCAGTTCACTGTTTTGATGATTTCTTTCAGTCTTGACGTTCTTTGGCCCTTTGAGTTACATTTGTATTACTAAAACATAAAGTGTGTAGCATAGCATGGTGCCTGTGTGTTTCTGAAAGTAAAACTCTTAAATACTTAAAAGCATACCATAAACAGCAGTAAACTTAACCATATTTGGAAGAACAAAGCTTTAATTTAAATTATGTTAAACTGTTTTGTAACCAGGTAGATAAATTATATTCTAAAATCAAGCAAAGTATTCCTTTCATTTAATGAGTTTACAGTTGTTTGAATCTTTTTAATATGAATAGAGTTTTTACCACCTCTAGATCACTCTAAGAAAAAGGAGGAGCTTTTTAGTTGAATGATGAGTTGATTTGAACTCTTAATGGCATTTTTCCTTCTTCTCTTTCACCTTCACTAAGGCAAAACATTGTTTCTTTCAGTTTTATGTCATAGGTTATATTTTCTATGCTCTTAATAGGTCTTCTTGCTTCTCTCTGGACTGCAGCAACTGGTCCTTGTCCTTTGCTATCTGACTAAAGATGGATACAGTATTCCAGCTCAAGCCTTAGCCATGTCAAACAATGGGAAGGGATTTACACATCTCATTTCTATCAACTATTCTGACTACGAGGAGCCTTTATTGGAGACTTCAGTTGAAAGGAAGAAATGTGAAAATGCATCAACATAATGTTTTCACATCTGGTGCTAAATGTAGTTTTTGTGGGTAGAGGAAAGTTGAGGGCACAGGCTACATTTAACTGTTGACTTTGGATCTTTTTTTGGTTTCCTGGTATTTCTTTTTTGCAGTCAATGTTAGATCAAAGTTGTGTTCTCTTAACAGCCTCACTGTAGATCGGTCATATAGGTTTGCATTAAGAATAGCTATAGTTCTGTGATAAGGCTGTGGGATTTGTGACTTTTTTGTTTTTTTGGAAATTCAAACTGCAAAATGGAGGCTTGATTTGGCTGGCTATTTTGTTTGTTTGGTTTGGTTTTTTTTGTTGGTGTTGTTTTTGGGTTTTTTTTGGTTTTTTGTGAGACCATACTGAACATATAACTATATCATCAAGTATTTAAGATGGTTGATGCCCTTTATACTTTCATTGTCACCATTTTCAGTGCACAAGAGCTAAGTTGTTTAGCCATAAATATCAGGTTACACTGTTCAGAGCATTACATCTTGAGAAAAATTGTTGCCCTGGATGAGAGGAGGCTGTGGCTATAAAACTTGGTGACAAATATGACATAAGGATTTTGATCCTCTCTGCATTATTCAAGTTTTTCTTCCTTAGTCAAACTAGTGTTTTCTGCAGAATCACATAACCTCAAGAAAACTGAAAAACAGCAAATGCGTGAACTTCTCTGCTTGTAACAAGTGCGTAGCTATCTTTGAAATTATTAGAATTTTAAGTTTTTATTTAATGAAAAGTTTTTTGTCTTTTTTTTTCCAACTATCATGTGAATTACCAAGAGAATACATTGTCATGGTCCCAGGCTATTTGTGTTGTTTCTTATGCCTGACATTTTAATTCACTGCTGAATTTATACTTTGCATGTTTAAGTACTGGTAAGACATGAAAGTTGTAGGGTTAAAACTGTAGACAGTGCTTCAAAGCTCCTATGGTAATTGTTCTTAGGTATGTATTCCTTTGCTGTGGCTCTCGAGACAACTATTTAATAGACAACATTTGAATAATACAAATGTGCGGTTGGTAAAAATGGATTAGGGTTTCAGGGTGGTACCAATGGGTGATATTTAATATTGAATGACATGTATTAAGACAAATGCTTTTATATATAATTTATTTGGCATTGTAAATGCATTTATCTTGTGAGATACAGACTCCCTGTTGCCACATGAAGTATTCTGGAAAGGTTTGGAGTAAATAAATAATAAAACCACTTTGATATACAATCTAACAATATTAAATATTAAGACTTTCACATGATTGATTTTAATACTTAATTAACTTATTTAAAGTCCAATGTAACTCTGGTTTTGTATTAGAGATCAGACAGGCAGAAGTTAAAATGCAGGAAATGTTATTAAATGGGACAAAATTAATTGCATTTCATGACCATCAGACTCGCTGGCTGTTAACCTGTCCATTGGTGGCATGATCTTGTTTGTTTTGTTCTGGATCCCATCTGATGTTAATGTTAATCTGCTCCACCATGTCAGACCATTTTTTATGTTTGCATCATTCTATTTTAATGATACATAATCTGATACATTTTATAAAAGAAAACAGACTTGCTTTATCCTATCCAAAGTTAGTCAAATTGTGCACTTTTCTTCAGACTTAGTAAGTGCTCTTCCCTAGGCATGTTTTTTCAGTGGGTGGTGGCAACCTGTGGAAGTGGCTGAGTAGGAATCTTAGCTGATTTTGAGCTGCTCTTTGTGTGTGGGAGGATTGTTTGGGTTGGTGGAGTTTTTTGGCGGTTTTTCTCTTGGAGGCACTGGGACTAGTATCTTCTGTATTTAAATAGAGATGGTGGTAGTAAAGAGCTCAAGTGATGGAGAGCAGAAGATCACAGTGCTGTGAGATAGATGGTCTCTGTGGCCTAAGTAAAAATCACTCCTAGAGCAAAGAAGAAAGCATTGAATATTATAGGTAAGAACAGATTTTTCAAAAATACCTATTAACTAGTGTCCTGGTGAAATATCCAGCTTGAAACAGATCAAATGGTCCTCATGTCTTCATTTTCCAAAGTCCATATTCAGGACTGCCTTCTACTCAGCCCTCTAGTTAGCATACTTTTTTAATTCTTGGTTCAGGATGAATAATTTAATTTGGCCAGTAAGAAAAGTAAGTAAGTAAGAAAACCCATGATCTGGGACTGCTTCTAGATGATTTCGGAGACATCTGTGCTTCATTGCTTTAAATAAACACAATGCAGGTTTATTCTCCTAATATTTAATTTCTTACCTACTTTAAAATGTTTTCACATTCTGTAAAATCCTCACTTCAGTGTTCTAACATGCTTGATTACTTCATAAGCTACAAATGAGGGCAGAGTTGTGAACTCCCATAACATGCTGCTGTCAAACTTAACAAAACATGCATAAGACCATTACCACATCAGACACTTACTTTAAGTGAGGTCGTTTTAATCAATTTGACTTCACAGGGCAGCTAATTTATCACTTAGCTAAACAAGTATTTCCTCTACTTGTCATCAATTTAAGTAATTAAAATGGTAAACTTTGGATATGGCATGAAATAAAGGCCCAGAGATAATTTGGAGAAGGTGGTTGATGCAGTCTAATAGAATAAGTGCAAAGTATTATTTACATACTTTGGTACGCTTCAGTAGTTTTCAGAAATGTGATATGCAGGTAGCTTTGCTGGTACTGATGGAAACTGATTTTTATTTTTAGCATATCCAAGATTCAGCAGCGTTGTTCAGCTTCGTCCTCAGAGTTTAGTGGGTTCTCATTTTCCTTTCTTCAAGCATAAAATGTTTTGTTCTGTTGCTTGATTGTTTAGAAGTAAGAGGATCTCAGAGAGCAAGAGTGGAGCAAGTGCTGCCACTTGGGCAGTTCTTCAGCCCTCATCCTGAGTACCTCCCCAAGCCTGCAGTTCCTCTCATTACATTTTACCATGGGGGGAAGGGAAGAGAGGAAAAATGAGTGTTGTACAAGCTTTGCCTAATTCTGTTTCACCTACTCAGTTACACCTTCATAATACCCTTGCTGAAACGGATTATATTTTCTAATTTTGCCCAAACAATATGAATACACTTCACTTCTTAAACATTAATTTTGATGTTTTGGTGTGTTTTGTGCTTTGAGTAAATAATTTCTCAAGGTCCATATAAACAGTGATGATTAAGGGAAACATTTTAGGTGGGTTTAGGTTTTTTAGATTGAACTAATTTAGTCACCATTTCTGAAACAATGCTTTTCATCCATAAACTGCTTATTTGAATACTGAATACTTTTTTTCAGTATCTGGCAAGTGAAGACATTAGTGAATGTCTTATGACATGAAATAAGGTACAGTATTCATGTTCAACTGTGCTATGTTTTGTTTATGACATGCTGATTTATCACCATTTTTGAGATTAGGGTAATCTTACCACTTGTGCTTATCAGAGTGAATAGTCTCACTACTAAAAGAATGCAACAAATTTTGTTTTTATTTTGAACTTTCCATCTTCTTAATGAACATCAATTATACCCATTTTATTATATGAACATTTATTGTAATGTTATTACAGATGAGTCTTCTGCCTTGTACAGTTCTGTGTACATGTTTTTGCAATGTTTCACCCAGCTCTGGTCCAAAAGTGATGGGTGCTTCACTGGCAGTACAGCTAATGATAGAAACATATCTCAATTAGACTTTTATCTTTGTCTTGTATTTCTATCTAGCTAGATATGACTTATACATATTAGTGGAAGATGAAGTGTGGCCAAATTGAGGCTGTTGCCATGGACAGTCTGGAGAAGAAGTAGTTTTTGGTTTTGTATGTTTTAAATGTAATTTTTTTTAAGCATTCCAAACTCACAGGTTTGTATACAGGCAGAATGGCAATGCTAATGAAGGCATGATTATATAAAACTGCTTTATGGCTAAAGGTGGTAGAAGTCACATAATGTGTTAGAGTAGCTAATAGGGAAGGCAAAATATTTGTAAACTCTTGGGTGAATAAACCTTCTCACATCTCAAAAAGAAGCAAGAAACTTCCAAGTAAATACTAAGTACTCACTAATAGTAAATACCCAGTGAGAAAAAGGAAAGTTCTCTGAGTTAGAATGGGTATGTTAAATCAGACTATCTAATGCAGCAAGTAGTTTATCTCTGCTGTGTAGAAAGAGGTTGTTAGTTAGATAGTTGTCAGTAAACAACAGTTAAGTTTTTCCTAATGAAAACAAGTTGGTATTCTATCACTTATGGAATATGGAGGAGGCCGTGGGAGAGGAGATGATGTGCTATAAGCAGGTACCTCCACAGAACCTTTTTAATATCTGATGGAGTTCTGTGTTGGAGTCCATGAGCCTGTCTCTCAAGGGATTTTTGGTCTCTGTTGAGAACAGATGTGCTGACAAGCTACCTTCACTGAAAGCCTGACTGGATGCAGCCCACGTGTGTTGGTCAGTGAGGAGCAAACCTGTGGCACTGTACTTGGTGGCACATGAGGGCTCCTCCTGTTACTTAAGGCCAGTAGCCAAAAAGTCTCTGTGCCTGCCTTTTCCTTGGGCTCATGAGTGGATTCGTGTTTCTGCTAATTTCAATGACTAGATAAATGTTTCATACATGGTCTTAATTATTTTCTCATGTATATTACAGAATAGTTGAACTCCGAGTAGTGGGGACCATGGCTGGTGTTTTGAGTTCCTTAGCCCTTCAACTTTGGAGGTTAAAAAAAAGTACAAATAGGTGCTTTCACTGAGATGTTAGGGTTAGCCAGAATCAAGTCTTGTAATCCAGTAATTGAATTTCAAGGGTTTATAACATTTTTATTGTTTCACACTGAGAATGGTTTTAAATTGTATTTTATTTAATATGAACAATATGTTATAGGCCATTGCAAATCAACCACAAACCTGTGAAGAATTAATCTGTCTCAGAGTGAGATCCCAAGTGTAATTCTAATTGTTTAATAGTTCCCTTTGCTCTTTGTTAGAAGAGCAGATAAGAACTTCAGTATAAAACTGTGAAGAAAATTGCTTGGACTAAGGAGTAAAGACTAATAGGTAGTGATACTTTTTTAACTCTAACCATATGTATCCATAAACAAACACAAATAACTGATTAAATCACTGTGCAGATATCAAAAATAAATCTATTCAGCTGTTTAAAGCTGCTCTAACAGTCTGTAAAGTAAATTATGGTGCATATAGATTGTAAAGGTATGGCATTCAGGGAGTATTTAAAAAAAAAAAGGAAGGTGGATACAGAAGAGAAGGACATAGAAGAGCAAACTTAGTAGGGCTAAATTGATACCATGTTATGGATGTAAGACAGTGTAAGTCTGAAACATCCTATGTCTTAATTAAGTGGTGGCTGCTAAAACTACAGTGGCTGGTAAGGTCATTTTGTACCTGGTTCTCAGTTTGAAAGACACTCAGGGTTCTGCTTTGGTCAGATTGTGTAGCAATCTCTGAAGGAACATAAAAATAAAAAGTTAAACTTAAGCAGCACAGTTTGAAAAAGCTTGTAATTTTAGTGAAGATAAAATCAACAGATCAGTAGAAAGATATTTACAACTATATAGCAAAAGGAACAAGAGCAGCAACTAAAATTCCAGCAGGAAAAGATTATTTCTGCAAAGTTGTTAGGGGTTTTGTTTTCTTTCTTTAGATGAATTATTTTTCTTTTATTTATGCAAAATATCAGGTATTTATAAACATATCTTTATATTTTTACAGCCATAAGACTACAGGTAAATGTCATTTAAGGGGCTAGCAACTTTGTAAATATTTTTCTTCAAGATACCATTCACGCAGTTTGCATTATTACAGTTTTAAAATTACATAGGAAACACATGTGGTTATATTCATAACACATTCTGCTGAGCCTCGTATAGAGCTGTTCAAGGCAATTCTGTGGTTTAATGGTGTGTTTTGTCATATGACTTTATGATTGTAATAATTTGACATAAAGGTGTACCACTGCTCGAGTGTAAGTCCTACCTTCCCTCAGTTACTGGCTCCTTGTTCCCAAGACGTTCAGATGTTCTCTTCTAGCTAAACAGAAGTGAGAGATGGTGTGATCATTTCATCACCACAGTAACACAGGTGCCAGGGCAAATAAAGGATAAACCCCTCAGGGAATACAGCTGAGACAGCACTGGTTTCAAGGAATTGCCTAATAGTGGCCCATCTAGGTTTGTTTATTATTTAGGGGTTTTCTGGGTTTTGGTTTTTATTTTTTCTCATAACTTACTAGGAAAATTAAGAAGGTGTAGACTATAAAAAGGTCTTAAAAATCCCAGATCGCCTTCACTTATTGACAGTAAACTGAAGGCATAAAGCCTACGTGGTCAATGTCATACCTTCTAGGAACCAAAGGAAAAGCATAATTGAAGTGATTTCAAATTTGTTAATATGCCAGTCCTGAAAGTGTAGATGCATACCTCTTCCTGTATCTCTTTTTATATTTCTTTCTAAATATAATTTTCTTGCTGTTAGAAAGTTATGATACTTGTAAACAAAGCAGTTAAAGTAAGTGATATTTAAAACTCATCTGGCAGTCGTAGGTAGCTACTTAGTGTGCTTGGGCAAATCACACCTATTTAGCTGGCTTAGGTTTTTTTGTGTTGTGAGTTAATAAATTGCTGTACAGTGACTAAAATGCAGTCTTGACAAATGTACTCTTGCACTGTTAATGCACTGGAAAGGTCGTTTCTCTTTCTTATGCACTGATCATAACATTGTCTGCTTTTCACCCTTTTATTGGCATCCTCTAATTTGTTGCAGCCAGTATTAGCTTCCAGCATTCCTCAAATGAACTTCTAACATAGTTCTTGTTGAGTTGCTTGATAGTGATGTGAGTGCCATTCAGGAGCCTGTCATGATGAATCTGCATCACCTACTTCCTAAAGTTTCAGTTCTGCCATCAGTTCCCTTTTGGCCTTCATTTTTGGAAGATGTCTTTGTAAATGTTCACCAGCTGGTTGATTACATTTCTTAAAATACTTCCTTAACATCATCTTTCTAGAAAGGTGTCCTGGTTTAGGAATGGTATTCTCCAATTGAGTTTTTGCATGGCACACACAGCTCGCTTGCTGACTCCCCCCTTCCTTCCCTCCTCCCTGCAGCAGGGTGGAAAGGAGAACTGGAGGCACAAAAGGTAAAGGTCACAGGTTGAGATAAGAACAATTTACTGGAAACAGCAATAAGGTAAGAAAAATGAACAGTAACAGCAAGGATGCTAATGACAAGAAAAGAAAGAAACTAATGACAAGACAAGAAATGTTCTTGCTCACTGCAGAAACCCTAACAACAGATAATATCCAACCACTCCCTCCAGATCAGAGCCGGCATTACCCAGCCACTCCCTCTGCCACACCCACTTGACTAGGAAACAAACATTCTTCCCTGAAAAGACTCCCTTCTCCCTGCACTGGTAGTGACATGACATGGTATAGAAAAACCTCTGGGCCTTGGCCATGCCACCTCCTGGCTACTGCAAAACCAAGTTCTTGCCAGAACCGAGACAAAAGTTATTATAAATCTTGATAAAACCAAATTCACCTATCATTCCAGTCAGTATTAATCCATTCTCTTTTTGTGTGTGTGTTGCTGTTATGTTATACTGGACCTATGATTTCTGAAAAAGAAGTGGTTAAAAAAAGGAGGATTTTCTGGGATGAAAAGTCTTGGGTCCAGAAGAGTGATGATGATGGTCTTTCCTCAATTTTGCTCTATAATCTTCATCATGCTCAAGAAGTAGCATCAGTTCTCCTTGGAATCAGACTAAAAGATGAGTAGGGAAAGCTAGAAGAAGGAAGGAAAGAGGCTCTTGCCCTGTTTTACAGTCTGTCAGAACCACGCTTGGACTTCTACTTGCAGTGTGATATTTGTACAATTCTCTTGGACTCCAAATAATACAACATTTACAATGTTCAAATGGAAACACTATTGTTCTGCTAATTAGACAACTAATGGTGATGATGTGTCTGGAAAATAAGGGGAGGTTTTAAGTACTCTTGTTCTTGACTCATGTGGTTGAAAAATAGTTGAAGGAATGCTGACTTTTTTTCTCTGACTTTTTTTCCTCCAGATAAATACACATCAGTTGGAATTTACTACTGCCAGTATGTATCATTCTGTGTCTGAAACCAGTCACCCTTTGCAAACAGAGGAACAAGAGATAGGCATTGACCCCTTGCAGAGTTTTTTGAACAAGCCAGGGGAAGGTGAGTTAGTATTTCTGTACTTTTTTTTGAGTTTATACCTTATATAAGTGTGTCATAATAACTGCACCTGTCATAATTTGTTTAATTCACTCAATGAAGTTGAACAGGGCAACTTAAAGAACATTTCACAGAGTATGTGAGGAATGCTCTGACACTAATGAAAACTACAAAAAGTCAACTTTCAATTACAGACAGAGGCATTAGCCAAATGTTTAATGCGCTGTCATCCTTTTTTAATCATAAACCAAACACTGACTTCAGCATAAGAATATTGAAATGGAGCATGACTTTATGTTACTTTCTCAAGCATGGACTCTTACACTGCTTTGGTTTAGTGATCTTTCTTGTTTTGTTTGTTTTCCATTTTTATTATTTTTCTTTTTTTTCTTTCTTTTTTTTTTTATTTTTTTGGTTCTGCAGTAAAGTTCAGTGTGTTATTTTGGATGAAATTATGCAAATAAAAAGTCTGATTTTTGTTTGACTCATCCCCTATGTTCTTATTTGAAAAAATATCTTGAAGCTGAGATAGAATGCATAGGCTCTAAAGATAGAACTTACTACATAACCTGAAGCAAATTAGTTAAATGCAGTATTTGGAAGACCCTAATGAACAATGAGAACAAACTGCTTGGATAATGCGATGCCTGTCTGTTTTGCTCATATTTTCTACTTATTCGCTAGTAGTGACAGTGTAGTTGATTCGAAGAAAGTGATAAGCTTAATGAGAAAGCTCGTCCTTGTCATGAAAACATTCCTCAAGTACTCAGTTATACACAGTGGCACCTTAACTACCTGTAATTTTCCAGTCATTGAACACATGTACCAGGAGGGCAAAATAAAAAATTTATTTTAAATTACAGAGTTGAAACAACTTTGTCACATTTTCTAAGTCCCTCACCCAGATCAACTACTCTGTCTGGGTGTATCTGTTTATAAATCCTCTGTTTGCTAGTGCTTATTAAAAAGCTATGTCAAGTTCTGCTTAGTCAGGTTTATTACTTCTATTTAGAAGAAGCTGATATTTTGCTTCAAAATATATTGGTAAAACTTCATTGTTCCTTTGAGTTAATTTTTTCACTGTTTCTTCATTGGTTTACAAAGCTTCTTCAGTGTTTGAAAATGACAATGTATGTCATGGCGAAAGTATTTTAAAACCATTTATTAAATGGAATAGCTTTTCTAGGTCAGTGTTTCTTTTCTATTATATTTGACTTCTTAATGATATGAAGCCATTTTAGCCTGATAAACCAAATGCATTTTTGTACGTATTTTAGAAACTTGAAAATAATCTTCTTTTTTCAATAACCTGAAACAATAACCATTTTCAAAAGGAAAAACAGCTTGCTTCTAGTCTACCCCAGTCAAGAAAAAGATAAACATTTTCTTCTGATTTCTATTTGCTTTAAAAAAAAATTGATAATTCTTTCAACTCTGTTTCAAGAAAAAGCAAAATTTTCACCCTGTTAAAAAAACACTGTAAGTTAATTTTACCCTTTATTGTGCCCAGAAGCGATTAGTTACCTTGACTGAAAAGGTTTCTCATTTTTATCCCAACCTTAACATTTCTATGACATACAAAGTTATTAGGATTGAATTGATGTTTAAAAGTGCCATTAATTCATTTACCCCAAATGTTCATTAACAATGTAAATGTATGCTGATGTTCTATGAGACAAGGAAGTGACTAATGACTCTTCGCACTAACAACACTTAAAATGAATAGAAACTTTAGATAGCTAATCTTGAAGTAATCAAGACCCTCATTCAGCTTGGCATCTCTGTATGCTCTAAAACAGCTGTCAACTGTTAAAAATATATACACAACACACACATACGCACATGCGAGGATAAAGATATGTAAATACATGGTTCCCCAAGTCATAAAGGTTACCAACTATGGTACATTTTTTATGTTCTATCTATGTAAATATTTTATATAAAGCATCCATTTCATCTTCATAGCCTTTTTTGCTGTGAAACACATAGTGCATTTTAATTTGAAACTTTATATATCCAGAATAGGTCTTTGAAGTTTTAATGTTTCATTTTAAATAAAGCATGTGTATGATTGGTGTTAGCTCTTTAGGCATCAAAGTATACAGTCACTCCTGTCCATGCAGTCTGTCCATCATTGTCTTCACAAAAGTATTTCAGGACAAGGTTTTTCAATGCAGCATCTAGTTTCAGGGGTGATACAGAATCAACTTTGTGAAAAACTCTATCTTTTTTTGTATCTAATCTCTAAAAAATCTCTAATTTTTTTGTATCATGAATCAGAGAAATACGGTGGAGTGGTGGTCCACTGGAGACATTCTGTGCAATATTGTAGAATATCAGGACATCTGAATTTTGTTTTTGAAGCATGGCTGAATGCTTACCTTGGAGGCAAAGTGATAAAAGCCTTCACTGAGATGAGGTGATTGGAAAAACACATAGCACTGAAAAGGATGCTGAAAAGAAATATTTAGTTACTGATCTAGTTAGATTTGTAAATCTACATGAAGTGTTGTATTTTTAGCATGTGCAGTTGATACCAAAACTTGATGGAGAACCAGAAGATGTCATGTCCAGCTGGAGTTACGAAATTCTCTCACAGTTTTCATAAAATTAAAGAAATCTCAAAAATACACGGATTGCTCTTAAGTATAGCTGTGTGGAAAACTGCATGCGTCGACTACTTTTTGTTCATTTGCTGTCGGCTTGAAAGGGTATATTGGATAGGATTCCAGAAATATGTTAAGTCTAGTAGTACTCAATGCTTTTATTAAAATTTCAGTGAAGAAATAGAGAGAAAACATAGTTTATTTGGGACAGGACTGTTGACACAATGGAGAGTAGACGTAAAATTCAAAGCATTCTTGAGATTTTGGAGAAGTGGCCTGAGAAGAATAAGACACGGTTCACTAAGAACAGCTGCAAGGATTAATGTTGCAGATGCTAGGCATGAGACAGTTACCTAGCTGAACAAATGAAAGTAGATCATTACAGATGAGGTAAGTGTCATTTGGAGAAAGGTCTGGGTGTTGGTAACTCTCCAGATTTTATGCAACTGATAAACTCTGAATGTTGAGTTATGGTGAGCCGTGAGAATGTGCTTGTTTGCAAGTTTGAAAAATTCAGAATAAGCCTTTAACTGTAAAGATCTTTTTTCTATCTCTTTAAAATGTTGCAAAAATCCGTTAAGATAGTATTTTTGTCCTTTTCTGTTGATTAATTTGACCTGTGTTATTTTCCTTATGTCTGATTTTTCTTTCAAGATACAAAAAATGTACATGCCATATAAGCATATATGCGCTTTCAAATAGCATTTTTAAATAGTTGATTAGAAGTTTATGGCAGGGATTCTCACTTTTGCAATTTAATACTTCAAATGGAGGATTTTAGTTCTTTTAAGAAACTTTAATTTTTGATTGTTTCTTGAGGGTCTGGTTGTATTTTAATTTACACGCGTCGAGGTATGTGTGCATTATTATGTTTTCTTTTGACTATGGTAGGTTGATGACATCTTGCTGCATTCTCTCTTCTAAGAATCATCATGCTTTTATTCACTTTATTCTAACAATGTTTATTTGTGATTCCCTCTGAAACAGGGTTCTTTCAAAGAGAAATTGATGAATCCTAGCTCTATCTCCAGCAGAGGCTTTGTGAGACCTGAATGAAATTTCAGAAACATTATTGTTGTACCTTCTCCCTGCATATTGCATCTGACAAACTGTTTTTCTGACTTCCAAATGCTTGAGGTTTCTGGTACATTGAAATGGGATAACTAGGTTAACTTTCTGCTGTAAATTTTTACTCCAAGTAACAGTGTCCACCACATTCCAACACAAGTTTTGGAGAGCATGTTAGGTAGTATTCCCATTTCATTGATATAATGAGAAAGTTGATCCTCTAAGGACAGACTGGAACAGTGCATTTAATACTCTTCAATTTAATTTGCTCAATATCACAATTAATACAATTAAGGTCACTTGAAATGAAACTATTAACAAATTGGGTAATTTACTTTAACAATGTCAGTGTGTTCCCACAATTACATTTGCTTTAATTAGTGTACAAGCTATTATTTAATAGCATACTTCACATAGAAAAATGTAATGTGTTCTTTGTTCTTAATAGAAGAAAAGGGGAAACCTTTAATGGGTCAGAGTGTTTTGGATTTGGAGTTTGGCAGGATATATTTCATGTGTAAAGGCTATAGTTGGTGGTGAGGACAGAGAAGGCTGATATTGCTGGAAGGACAAAGATAACTACTGGAGTGTGTGACTGAAATTAATCCAGTTGAGCCAGATAAGTTCCCCACCTCATACTTACTCTTGCATCCCTTCTGATTCTCAAACTTGAAAAAATATGAGATGATAAGAAAGCATTCGTATTTCCATTTTTTTCCATTCATATTTCCATTGTGTTTCCATTGCTTGTCTTTGGACAATTATGCTATTCTGGTGTTAACCTCATAGCCCTGATCACTAGAAAATGTTTCCATGGAGAACTATACCTTACGTGAAATTTTAGATACCTGGTTTATATTAGTGTCATACAGAAAACAAGTAGATAACAGAGGGTAATGAAGTAATAAAGTAAATGCCATCTTTTCTGGATAAAGCATGTGTTATCAAATAATTTCCCCAAATCTTGAGTGTAATTCACATGGACTGCTTTGGCCCTAGACATTCCTTTCAGGGTTAAGTGAATTTTTGCTGTCAGAAAATTATATTATCTTTTAACTGGTCAGTAGCTACTCAGTGTTATAAGTTAGGGGTTTTTTTCCACCCTACAACCCCCTTTACCCAGGTATAAGGTGCTAATGTGAATTGCCCTATACAGCATTTATTTACCTCCATTTTTAGAGATCAGTTCATTTAAAGGAAAAAACCACAGAGGTCTACACCTCTCTGTGTGAGAAGTACTTTCCTAGGTAAAAGCAATTGAGAATGCAAATATAGTGAGTTGTTGAAGACTTACTATTTTCTTATCAAATATTTTTGATAGCATATTTTATGACGTCATGTGTGTCATATAATGTGTGTTATTTCATCTTCTCTCCAGGGAGCGACATGTACATGAAGTATAGCACTGTGTTTTTAAGAGTCCTTTTAAATATGCATGCTACTGTGTGTTTTCATTAAAAAGACAAGATTGAAACAGAAAACCTCTTTGCATTATACTGGAACAGAAGAGCTGAGGGTTGTGATTGTTTCTTAATGTCTTTGGGGTTCCATGCTGTGGTTTACACCAGGCCCTGAAAAAGCCCTGTGTCCTTCACTGGGAAGTTCTGCCCTTCAGCCAGAAATCTTCAGTGTGCCCCACCAGTACAGTTCTTGCTAGTGGTCCTGTTCAAATCCTTTGTGCTTCTCCTGCAGGGCTTGGCTTCCTCATTAAAGGCACAGGTATGATGGAGGAGAAGGGGCCATCCTCAGTCTG
The DNA here is from genome assembly GCA_013399945.1 of Ploceus nigricollis. NCBI lineage: Eukaryota > Metazoa > Chordata > Aves > Passeriformes > Ploceidae > Ploceus > Ploceus nigricollis. The sequence continues at coordinate 163,081 of VXBC01012890.1, forward strand.
TTTCACTTAATATTGGATGAATAAAAGCAAGAATGGTTTTTACATCTTCAAACACCATATGCTAACATAACAAGCATTTTAATATTCATTTATTAATAATAACTGCTGTTTAGCTTGCTTTTAATTGAGCTGCAACAGGATTGTAGTGACAAAGGCTTTTGGAGCAACACAGTGTATCTTGAGCTAACTCAGGCTGTCACTAGCTGCTTCCCTGCAACTCTTCATTTTCCTCTTTTCTATATTAGACATTTTTATTAAAAGATCAGTTAACAGAGAAGCTATGCGTGTTTAAAAATGCATATATTTAATATAGTTAGTTGAAAATCTAGCTATCTTAGCTATCACACAGTACAATTTTTACTTGAAAGAATGTATTTGTACAGGTGTTGACATGCTCTTAGAAATTTGCTTCTTGTGGGCCCTTTGGTTTCAGTGCCTTACTGCAAATTTGTATTTAGGAATTGCAGGAGTATTTTTAATTACTTCAGGTGTGGGAGCAAATGTGAGTAGCTGCCATGGGCTTGTGAAATACCAGCTTCAAGAGATGGATTCTCCTCTCTAGAATTGGTAGATACGGGAGTTTTTGGTGGCTTCACATGAGTTGCACATTACATTGACTCCAGTTTGGAGGTTATTCTGTGACATGGGTAACTGGCACAAATATCATGTATGGAAATGGCCTTCAGTGGTTGATATGGCAGATACTAGGGATGACCTTTTGGACAGTGATGTCTGTTCATGGCATGGTTTGGGTTGGAAGACAAATTAAAGACAATCCAGTTCCAACCCCCCACCATGGGCAGGAAGCCTCTCACTAAATCATGTTGCTCTGGTCACCCCTCCAGCCTGTCCTTGAACACTTCCAGGGATGGTTCATCCACTACTTCTCTGGGCACCCACGACTTCTCTTGATCCAAGTGAAATTTTTAAAATGTTAATTTTGGAAGTTTCACTCTAAATCATTATATGAAAACAAAACCATTCTTACTAACGACACTGGCTCACTACCTCAGTTCAGTCATCTGAGCTGCGAGTTTCCAGGTCTTTCCAGATGCCTGAATACTGGCATAAATCACTTGTCAGCCTCATGTCATTCTTCTAACAACTCCCTGTGACTCTACTTTGGGAGAGGCTGATTTGAGCATTTCTGGTTTTTTTCCTAGCTCTTCCCAAATCCAAGTTAAAGATCAACTATTTGGCTCTCATCTCACTTTCTACTATATGTGCAGCATAATAATAATTGTAGTAGAAAAGGAAAGAATGCAAGTTAAACAAAAAAGACATTTAATTTTTTAATAAACATTACATGCTTAGAGACCCTTAAAATACCAAGAAGAAATTTCCATTTAAACTATAGTAACCTACTGAACAGCAAAATAAAACAGAATAATTTTTTTAATACAACCTCTGTAAATGTAATGAAAAGTAGTTTAAAACTAGTTCATTATAAAGAGTTATACATAAACTAACATAAATTAACAAAGAGAATACAATCATTCTTTTGAATATTTTACTCAGACTTTACACAGAAATATAACATGAAGGTTACTGGCCATAAATACCTCACATCCTAAGTGTTTCCAGGAAATGTTCAAATTATGTTAAATGGCTATATCTCCTACATATGGAAAAGGCAGATTCTCTTAATTTAAAAAAATTGAACTGTACACGTCTGATTGTACTTGTGTATGTATAATGAAAGACTAGTAAATCAGAATTCTAGCTGAGGCCAGCATGATTGGTACAGGATAATAATTAAATGTCTGTGTTCACTTCTGTCCTGACGTACCAAAGATTGTAATTTACAAAGCAGTGTATGAATTGTGAGCAGCTAGCTGATGTTACAGATCTCTGTATCTGAGATTAAATGTATGTTAAAACATTTTTAAAGAGCTTAACTGTCACAAATTTGATTGAATTAGAAATTGATTGTTCTATATAACAGAAATATGTCACTACAGATGGGATGTTTCCTGTCTTTCACGTATGTGGACATTTATAAAGACCTGGAATTCCTTATTTTAAAAAGAGAAGGTTTCAATCTACTTTCACTCAAGTGATAGTGCAAAGCTTCAGTTTCAGGCTTTCGATTGACTAATAATCCTTATTCTTTAGCCTCCATGGTACCTAGGGTACTCCCTGCCTTCATCCTCTTCGGACATGCAAAACTAAGACACACGAAAGGGGAGAGAAATAAAGTACTGTCATATTTAAGTGGTAATAAATTATCTGGTAAGATGTGTATTATTTATTGACAATCTGGCCTTTTAACAAAGAAAAATAGGCCTATGCTTAGGTTGCCACTGCAGCAGCCGAAACAGCTGATACTTTAATGAACAACATACTGAGGGCCATCCAGGACATAAGGCAAATTAAGCAGGTTACAAACTGCATATCTTCTGTTTAGGTATAGGAGATCTCCCCAGCTCTGACAATTAGCTCCGCTGATCAGGCAAGCAGACAGACAGAAACAGAAGGAGGCCATTTGTATCAATTTGAGGAACAGAACTAGTAATGAAGTAAAATATCTGAACCAGGTAGTTTCACCTCCGCTTTGGAACACATATTTCTAACTGCTGGTTTCAGCTTCGCAGTAACAAATAAATAAATAAATGTGCACTGTTTAACAAAAGCTTATTTTCTGTTGTTTACAAATTGAGAGCAAAGGAATAATAATGCTTCTAACCTAACGGGTTTTTAAAAAGGATAAAACATTTTCTGGACATACAAGCAAATACGAATCTTGGTAACCTGACAGCTTTGTTTAAATGTTGAATTTGAGTTTCCTTTCATGAAAATCTTTTCAAAGTACAGCAATTCAGCTGTGAAAACCTGAATACATTAATGATGACAAAGAACCTCTGGAGTGAGCCAACATTTGTTTTTGTTCTTTTACAACGTTTTCCTGATGAATTGCACATACAAAAGTGTTGGAGGTTATTTTAATTTTCTTTTCTTACTTTGATAATAAATGTCTCTACTGTTTACCTTTTTGGTTAAGGTACCTTATTATTACTAATCAGCTTTAATTATTTATAACAACATTACTGTGAAAGATGTTTCTTTGATGTCGAAAAAGTCACGGGCCTGATCCTGACCCTATTAAAATTAATGGCTACGTTCCAATTGGCTGCAAAGGTAACAAGCCTGAGTACCCTTTAAGGGAAGCAGTCATTTAGCCCAGGGTACTGCCTTGTGGTTAGTTGGGGTTCCTGTTTTGGGAGTGTTCAGATTTTAAGCATTTGGTGTCAAGATTTGGCCATGCAAAGGCAGGACGCATATAACTGACTCTTGAAATCAGTCCCAATCTTCATTTTGCTCATAAAATACACAATAATTTTAAAATGGCTAAATATGCAGGATAATAAGCAATCACCTTTCTCTCTAAACATGAGTGCCAAAATGGGGCGAGAGAGTGAAATGTAGATAGCCTTTCTGCTTTTATCTATCTTTTTTCAGTCAACAAAATAGGAAACTAGCTCAAATCTCAGCAATACTGGATAAGGACCATCACGTTTCACAGGCATGTGTGCCAGCTTGTGTTTAAATCTTATTTTGTTTAAGTGAACTATCAGTGGGTTTTGTTTCTGACTATTTCAAGCTTCAGATTTACGTGGATGTACATAGACACACTTTGTGACAAGACTGAACACTTCTGTCAGATCTAGAATGTCTTTATGTATTCATAAGTATCTTTGTTCAGTTTCTTCATCATGTTACGTGCTTAGTTCGTTACATCGGTAATCATGTGATTATAACATTTCAACCACAGCACAAATGACACAAAAGGATATAGCAAACAAGACTTAACTTTGACCATTTGTGACAACCACACAAGGTTGTGATGCAATTTGTGCTCCTTGGCTTGATCTGCTTGAAAAGGGAAGTGGGACTTGGGATGTTTGTTTTGTGTCTGTGTGCTTACCTCATCCTTTTAGAAGGTGTCATATACAAAAGAAGCAATGAAATTAATTCTCGTAACTGCCATAGGGAGAGCAGCCAGATTATATGTTCTCATGCAAAAAGGAATTTGAAGCTGGTGAAATGATATGGCTCATTCACTCAAGAGGTCTGTAGCAGGGCCAGGAACTTGACCCACATCATTCAAGGTGCAGGACACTGCATCGGAGATGATGCCATCCTTCAGCTCTTTCTTTCTTTCAGGCAGTTTTTGAGAGGCAGGTAGCTAGTTAACTAAGAAAGCATAACTTTGGTACAGAACACAAATGCACAACTTTTTCATGTTTTATATACAAACTTAAATAAGCATATATTATCTTGGAAATTTCAAAAAAAACTATTTTTGGTAATGGAAGTGAAAAGTGTTTCAAAAGATGTAGATCATTGTCACCTTTTCAGTATTTTGAGTAATTAAATAAAATTAAAATGTTTTTAACCATTTAACTATTCCTGAACCTTTGATGTCTCAGTCAGAAATGGTGTCTCAGTACAGATATATATGGGTGTTACTATTAAAACATGATTTGGCTACAGATCTAAGGAATACTACTTCACCTTAATGAACTGATTGCCAAAGTTGATTTATTTATGCTTATTTATTTCATAGTTTTGTATCTTATTATTGCCAGGTCCTGTCTTAAGAAGAGGGAAAATACTTCTCATAAGAGTTTTTTAAAGATAGCACAACAGTGCTGTGGTTTACTTGACCACAAGTGGTGGTGTTCAGTCAACAGTTGGGCTCAATGATCAGTAAAGGTGTTTTACACCTTTAGTGATAAATTCTAAATACCTTATTTCTGTACAAACAGCTGGCAATTAAATATTTTGCTTCGATACTAAAGTGATAAAGAATAATGCATGAACTCTGGGATAGGAAGACTATGCTCAAACTTTTAAACAAATCCTATCCAGTTTAGTGCAACTGGGACCATATAACCAAAATATTAGCAAGTAGCCTGTATGATAAATTTCTCCACTAAAATTTTGATATCCCATTACAAGTTATTATTCTTGATCTTCCTAAAAGTTAAAAGGCACAAACTTCATCCAGATAAAGCTTTTATGGTGGTGATAATTCTTTTCTTCTGAGAAATTGGATTTGTAATGGAATCAATGATTTAACCTTAGGAAAAATGAACTGTATAGTGTTTCAGTACTAAGTAGAATTAAAGGGATAGATCATGTAATACATGTGAAAATATGTTTGCAATGATCTGATAATGGCTTGAGTTTCATTATAAAGGGGTACTTTTTTTTATGTTAGTTTTAATTTTGGAAGATGCCAATGTTGGTTTTGTTACTTACAATTTGAAATATTTAAAGGGTGGAGCAATGAAACATAAATCTGTCCATTATTGGGCATTTCTACTTTGCACACAGATGAATTCTCATCAAATTTGATTTGCTGACTGGTGGCCAGAACAGATGTTCTCTTAATGGAGGAGAGAAGCATATGGAGCCACAGGGCCACCTCCAAACTTCTGTGACCCAATATTGTTTCATTGTTTATTGAAGTATTGAAAGAAAATACTTCTTTGCAAAAGTCTACAAAGCTCCATTCTGAATTACTACAGCTAGGTCACCACAACATTATTGCCTTTCTAAGATGAAGATTTTATTGCCAGAAAAAGTGTAGCATTTATTGTTGCTATTCTAAAAAAAAGGAAAAAGGAAATTAAAATCCTCATACCCCAGGCAGATGAGCTTGTGTCTTTTGCTTATTTGAATTTGAAAGAAAGAAGGGCCGTAAATTAGAGCTTACACTGTGGAGAGCTCTAGCTCTGTTTTGGGGTTCCTGTGACAATAACATACTGAATAATAAGTGAAAAATTCTGTTTGCAAAGTTATGGAATTGACATTTTTCTGCAGAATTTAATGTATTTTATAAATTTGTATTTATGCTGAACATATAACAGTTTTAGTTGTGCCATTTGTATGAACTAAAGTTATACCCTTGTAACTGTGACATTAGAATAACTACTTGTTCAAGTGAAGATTTTTAGGTTTTTAGAGAAACTGGTTTGTAATGTATGCCTGTCAGAAACAAACTTCTGATTTGGAAAAATGCCATGTAAACACAGGACTAAATGCTCCTTTTCACTTTTAAAAAAGAGTATGTAAAGCCTGATTTAATTCTGGACATGAAAAATAGCCTGAGGATTTTTTGTCTTGGAATTAACATTATATTTGTCTATAATGTATATCCAGTCCTCTGGATATTACAAATTTAGGAAGATATATGCAGATTTTCTGTGATTTCAAAGATACTTACTCATATCTGTCATAGTCAGTTTGAAATTCTTATGGAAAAATGAGCCTGCACTTTGAATTTGCATTGCTTAGCTAAAGATAGTTTTATTTTCCTGCATATTACTCTGTTCCATGCTAAAGCAGTAGCTCAGAGCAGCCACTTGGAAACTTTTTAACATATTTAATTGATAATAATTGCATTAAAACAATACCGAATATTAACATAGGAAGTGGGGACATCTGAAAATCATGTAGTAAATTATGTGTACAGTGGTAATTTTCTATTAGCCTAGTATAAGGAGCAACTTACACTGGATCCTACAGCATGGATGCTTACTATCACCATTTCTGGCTTGCCACCTAGAAATAGCCATTAATGGCACAACACAGGCTACTGCAGTGAAGTTTGTACACATCATAATTATTCCCTCTTTAGGTCTTTGACCATCAAGTGATTTTCTGTTTATAAATTGACACCACTTAGCATTAAAGATGATGAGTCAGTTGTGGGACTTTTAACTTACTTTAGTAGTCATTTCTCAGTTGCTGTGAAGCCTCTCTCTGGTTTCGATTTTGATGCAGTTAAGGCAAAGAACAATTTGAGGGCTTTGAATTCAATCTGGTTGTTTTTCTTTTGCAAACCATATGCCAGTGCTCCAAAGGCCTGTCTTGTGGCTGGTTAAAACAAAATAAGAACATCTATAAAAGGTCCTAGTCTGAGAAATGTGTACTAATTTCAGGCAAAAATTCTTTTCATTTGGTGTTTATGAATTACACTTTTAAAACTTTGCCTAGAGGTAGGGAGGAGTGTTTCAAAAATCAGATGTTAAAGTAAAATGGCTATAAAAACATGTGATCTTCCATTCTACTGTATTTCTCCTTCTGAATAAGTAATGCTCTAATAAAAATTAAAGAGCAAGTTGCATTTCGAAGATCAGGTCATCGTAATTCATTGACATTAGGCCACATAACTGAATAATGTCTTACTTCAGTGAAATACATCAAATGAGATCAACAATTATGACTCATAAACATGCCTCGCAGGCATAAAACAGCAGGGAATTAGCATGTGAGGCTGATAAATATGCATGTAAATAAGCTCCCAAAGGAATAACATGGGTTTGATTGATAGGTTTAGAATTGGAACATATGTAAACCCCTTTATTCCTCATTCTGGTGTAGCTAAGTAAAGATGCGTTTTACTTGTTAAAAGTTTCAATAACTTTGTAAATCTTAATGCCACATCTGCTTTTGTGTGTGCAGGCACGTGTGAGTGTCACTTGAGAGATTGATTGAATTGTCTACAGGGTAGATGCCCTCACGCTAAGACTGTCGTGTTTGCGTATGGATATTGGAGCAGTTGTGTATGTGCCTGCCCATGTGTACGTGGATTTGGGCACTGTGTGGTAGGGGGTTTTGAGCAAAAGATTATTTTGGGGGTTGTTTTACTCAGAATTTACAGATTTTGAAGTTTGGTTCTCAAATAGAAAACTGAGTTGTGAGTTTTGGTATATATGCACCAGTACATTTATTTTTGCAAATACATTCCGCATTGAAGGTAATTACTATTTATATTTCAGAAAGTCCCACAAGTGCTACTACATTTAAGAGTCTGGCAGTGATTCTTTACAAACTTCCAATTTTTTTGGCATCTTACAGCTTGAGCTCTTATCTACAACTTCAAAGTACCTATCACAGCAGTATCTCTGTGTTGATCCACACAAGTGTTTATGCTGCGCAGAGATTTACACCCCTGTTGTTAGAAAAGTATAACATACATTGTGTTTATAAAACATTAATACTTTGCTTTGCCAAATACAGACCAATTGGTTGCCATTGTCATGTGGCCTGGTGTACATCTGCTTTATTACCATTCCCTGCTATTAGGCAATAAAAAACTTTTCCAACTGATGCACACTTACTGATGTTGCATCAAGCTGTAATTATGCTAAAGTGATCTTAGACCAGTGGCAGGCAAGATGCAAAACCATTTTCAATAGTATGGTGTGTGTATTGACTGTAGATTTTGGTTCTGGGTGGTTTATAGCTAAAATAGTCATTCAGAGAAATTGGAGCTGGGGCTTGTATCAGAGATCACAGTTGTTCGCATGTGAAAACCTCAATTCTGTCATACCTGCCTTTCGCTTAGAGATACCTTTCTGTGGAGATAATGCTTCAGCAAAACAGCTTCCTTCTGTTTAGATTTACGGGGTAGCAGAGAATATATTTCCCAGTTAAGATCAGTAAATTCAGGAGCTACCGCTTAGTTCTGAGAGTCGGCTCTTTTTGCTGCTGAAAAATAAATAAACTTGTAGCACTTAGAGACATCACATCAAATCTCACGTGGCTTCTCATGAAGCAATTTATAGCTACCTTGTATAATTTGTATAGAAATGTTAAGCTGATCCCTGCTCCAACAGTATCAACTGCTTAACCCAGGATGTAACAGCCTGTGACACCAAGAAAAAGCAAACGCTGTGTACAGTCTTGGGGAGGGGACTTTTCATTACAGAGCTGAATAAGCAGATTGCTATCAGGAACTCTAATGGGCCATGTTTCTAGCTGCATAGCACTGTCCTTTTTCACAGAGGATGCCTAGATATCTCTTGAGCCAACAGAAATACAAAATAAACCACTTTTTTTTCCTAACAATGTGCCTTTTTTTTTAACACTCAGGGCCATGACAGGCTGTCACTCAGTTGCAGCTCCCCACAAGAAATGTCCTTGAATGGTTCAAGAGAAGCCAGAAAATTGTTGTTAAGTATTTTTTTTCATTCACCTCTAGAATTTTCCACATTTTCTCCAACATGTGTGAAGCCACTGGGAAATATGGTTAAATGAGTTAAGCAGACATCACCCATCTGTGCATCTCGGGGAAAATAAAAACAGTGCTGTCCCTCCGAGAGCTTTCTTGGTACATAACCAAAATCGGAAGAACAACCACACTCTAAAGCTAAACCTAGGCAAGGCTATTGCAGGAAAAAAGGGGATGATCTCTTTGAAGGAACTGCTTCTTCTGGCTTACCCCAGTCTCGCTGGTGTGGCCTTTGCAGAATATAAGGTGATCCTAAAACCTGTGCTCCTCCCAAATGCCTGAAGGCTACTGGACAGCCAAGAAACATGACTGCACATCATATTTGCTTCAGTCAGTGCTAAAAACCTGGCATTCAGTCTCAGCTCTGAATTTCAGTCCTCTCACAAACCAAAACAATCACGTTGCAGCTTCCCCTGTTTGTATAAATGTTTTATAATTTTAGATAGAAGGCATCACAAGAACTCTACTTTTGCTCAAGTCTTGATTTACCCTTTAATATTGTTCACTGCAGCTCTTTCGACTACTCAAGTGATTTCTAATTTGTATCTCTCAAACAGTTCCCACTTGGATTTCTCATGTACTGAAAAGTCAGATGCCTGACATCACTGTATAAAGTTAAGTGCTTGGGGTTAATGAGTGGCATTAAATTTTATGAGGTCATGTCCAGTAGATGTTAAAAGAAGCTTAAGGGAACTTTATCACTGATAGAAATTAACGGTTGGCACAAAAGAATGCCTGAGGGAGTTCAGTTCTAAGCAAAAATAAAATCGGTGGTATAAAAACTAAAATACAGAGTGATTGTGATTAATGTAAACATTTTTGTTAGGTAATTGGTTACTTGTTGCAGTAAAAGAAATGAGACCCCACAGTTTGAAAGAATATTATTGTATTTAGAAAGCAATTAATGTTTCTAGTCAAATACAAAAAATCTACATCACCTACAATATTTATATTCTTTCAGTAAACATATAACCTTTGGGGCTATATTTATCAAATAGTCAAGCCTCCACTTATTTACATTAGTTTTTTCTTTGGGCAAAATATGTTTTCCCTAGTGGAGTATGTTATTTTGTTTCATTAAACCTTTATTTCTACTCACAAGCACTGCTTATATTACAGACCAAATGAGTAAATTCTGTGTACTTAAGTCATCTAAGGTTTGTGTTTTTGGGTGACTGATGGATGGCATGAAAATTCTGTTTCAGAAAGAAAATGGCTACATTAACTTATGGATAGATTTGTTTTGCATAATTATGTGGGGAACCATTCAGTAATTACACCAGTATTCACATGCTGTAATTTTCGTCGTCTTTATTCACTGTCATTCCAATGGCAGGAAATGGAAGCCTTGTTCAGACGTAGACATTCTTTCTTGCTCTGTCTTACTACCTGCAGTCACAGCATAGACTGCTTTTTCAAATAATGCCTTTACCTGAGTAAGACAGCTATTGTATGGAATTTCACTCCCCTAGTATGCATGAAAATTCAGCACCTCCTCCAGGGTCTCTAGCACCATGCTATGGATGTGCCGAATGACCTGGTGCAGACCTGTTCCTTTCACATCACTTGAGCTCTGTGCCGTCTGGATGCAGTGTTGGGGGGAACAGTGTGAAGCCTGCTGAGAATGCAGAGCTCTACTACAGAAGAGCCAAAGTCTCTGGTTCAAAACTTTTTCTCCTCTCCAGCTTGACAGAGAGGTACCGTGCTTGCCATAAAGCAAATCACAGCCATGTCCTAAATTGAGGTGAAATTGAAGGAAAAGGGAAAATATTTTAGAATTTATAGACCTCAGGACTGTTCTGTTGATCTCCAGATGGTTATTTTTGAATTTTAATATGAATTACATACGTGAAATGCCTTCTCACATTTTCCTTAGGTGGTATTTGGTCAAAAAATGCAAAATCAAAATGCTGAATCTCTCCAATGCTGGGTGACATTTTTGTCTTGCACACAGACTGTTTCCTTTTTGGCTAAAAGATTTTTTGTTTTAGAGAACTGAGGTAAATTTGACTACTACTAAATATTTTTTCCTATTATTCTGTAAATTAAATCATCAAACTTTTGAAAAACTTCACTATAGTCATTAGGCACAAGAAAAATCTACTCATACTTGTCTCATTTGCATTTTAGAAGTCTCATATTTCTTACGTCTTCAAGTGCTTTGTACTTTCATCCTTAGTTCCATTCTGAAGTGCCACTAGGGATTGACACTACTCATCCTCCACCCGGGAGGGCAAGGGTGGGGAACAGAAATCTGTGATGGATTACATACTTTTTGGCAAAAATGTTTTGTGGGGAGTTTTTTTTTTTCCTCAATATCTACAACAAAGTGATAGTTGTTTGACAAAGCACCTTGCACTGTAGTAAATAGAAGTGTTTTGTCATTCTTGCTGTCAATTTGATATATTTTTATATTCTGATGTAGCTGTGGACTTTCATCTCCTAGACATCTAGAGTTTACTGCTAGTGCATATATACCTTTGCTCTTCAAATTTTTCTAGATCTGTCATTCACAACATACATCTGCTTTTGCACTAGCAAAGTGCACAGTTGGTACTCTCCAAATTGCCTAAAGGTTGATTTACAAGAATTTTGCTTAAAATCTAGTGTTTTCATTATGCTTTGGCATATTTCAATTTGGCAGCTTAAAAGCTCTACCTCAGTACTTCTTTTATACTGTTTGGTGACATGTTTTTTCTTTAGAGAAATTTATAGAAAATGTAGGGTACTGCTCCATTTTAGGTTCTCTCACTTACGGGTCTTCTGGATGCACAATGTATTCCAAAAATTAACAGCCTTAATTAGACAGCCTCAGTGGAAGTCCAGGGCTTTCTGGCTTCATCTTGTAAAACCAGGCTAGGCAGTTGTAAGCTCAGTTGTCCCTTCCTGGTGCATGTTACTCCTGTATAGTTAATTTGATTAAGATAAGTGCTGTTCCATCAGCAGCAGTAACACGCTTCAAGGATTGAGTATTTGAGTCTTTGTGACAGTGTTGGCTGTTTTCAGGTTTTGGGTTTTTTTCTCAGATGCCTTGCCAGGTTGTCAGGTACTAGTAGTGCCGTAAGGTGAAGGTAACATCTTTTTTTTTTTTTTTAAACCATGTGTTTCTGAATTGTGCTACCTCTAAACTCTGCTGCTATTGGAACAGGTCTTAAGTTTTACCCAGATAATTTTAAGTGTGTTACTTAGCTACATTATTAAAAACATGTTTACTAAATAGATGTGAGCAGGATCCTATTTTTAACTGATTTAATCTATTATTCTGCAAATTATGTTAATATAAATCCAAAGTAGCCTTTTGAACTAACAGATCTGTCTGCTTCCAGCACTGCTAAGAGGAGTTGTGGTAGGGAAGGAGGAAGCTGCAGCTGGAAGGAGCTGGCAGAGCTAAGCTGGGGTGATGGGGATGCTGTGGGAGCCCAAGAGCCTCTCCCTGGCCCTGGACATTTTAGAGACTGGCAGCTTCCCACATTCCTTCAGATGGGACTTTCTTCAGCTCTTACTGTGTGCTTTTAAAAGTGCAGCATTTAAGGAGAGCCCAGGCGCTGCCCAGTCTTGCATCTCAGTGACAACTTCCTTACTTGAAGCTTCTCGTCTGTTTCTTCTTCTTTGGAGCCAAACCCTACAGTTCTGCTGCTGCCTCTCGGGGTAGTGCCAGCCCTCACTGGATGCCAAGGAGCTCCTCTGCCCTTTAGTTTATTGTGTGCCCGAATTTCTGTGTTTCCATTTATTCCTGTATTCATTTATTATTCCAAAATTCTTTTTATTCTTTCTAGCTGCCTCCTAGTCATAAATGCTGCCTGTTTTCCCACCCTAGACAAGCAAGTAGCTAATTACACACAGGGTACCACAGCAGCCACACGGATGCTTTGATTTCAGGCTGTTACTCTTTGCATGCATGTGCTGGGTGAAGGAAAGTGGTATGATTTTCACAGTGCTCGTAAATACATTTGCACTCCAGAAAGAAGGTTCAGGAGAGCACATTTTGCTTTCAGGAACCTTTCACATCCATCAGCAATGCTGTAAGTCATCAGCCTGCTGCAGTAGCATCCTTTGATAAGAAACAGCAAAGAAGCAAAGCTCTTTTTAACGCCTGGTCCTGGTTATCATGAGGCCATCTCCCCAACTTTAGAAGGTGAGGCTGCATACCACTGCCACATGGCTCTCTGGCCGGGCTAGCTTTTCTCCTGATAAACCTGTTATTCTTGGTTGAAAATCAGCTAGCTTTTTGTTGAAAGGGCAGTTCTACTTCAATAAAAGAGCACTTAATCCTTTCTTGTTTTTCTTCTACTATCATTTAATCTTGGGAAAGCAACAGAATGCTCGAAAACTCCTGATCAATATTTTTTGGTTATTTTTTTTTTCCTAAGTTCCATGGAATATACATTACTGCTTTTGAATATGAAAATTAGACTATACATCCATATGATTTATTATCCCAAACAGAAGAATTGCAACAATCTATAAGATAGAAATGTGGTTAAAAATAGGATGTAATTGAAGTTAGTTAAAGGACGATAGTGGCCTTCAAAGATGTAAAGAGATGGTATGTTTTTCTTATTGTCAGTGTAAATGGTCTCTGGAGACCACCTTTTTATAGTGATTGTGCATGTCTAAGATTAAACAAAGCTGCATGACCAGTGCTATCTCAGGAGGATGCTGAGTCATTAACTCATGTTTATTGCCTTTTGCCATCTTTAGTTTATTGCGATTTATAGCTCAAAGGCCTTTTAGGCTGTTTATAAGTTAAAATTAGCTAAATTCTTCTGGATGCAAGTATAAGTCACTCAGCATTTGTATATCATCAGGGTGTAAATTCCTAGCAATGATGCCAAGCAGCTTCTAAGATTTTTTTTTCTTTCTGTGCAAAGTCTAGTTATGCTGCTTGTCCCTAGTTAAACTGGATTACTCTGTCCTGTTTCACTAATTTTGCCAATTTGTGATTTTGAAAATTGTGTGTGCTCTTAAAGAATTTGCTCAAGTTAGAGATGATATTAAGTATACAGTTTCCACTTCAGTCAGACTACACCAAAATATCTGTATCTTATCCTGGAGTCTTTTGAGTCACACTTGGTTGGATGACCTAGGAATTTGTGTAGGTTACACATGATAAATGATCAGCTAGGCTATGTAGCTGATACAGGCTCTCTAGTACTGAGCATATGAACAGAAGTGGACATAATATACTATGGACCAAAGACAGGTGCACTGAGAGAAATAACTGAAAAACACTTAGAAGAATCACCTTTTACCTTACTCCGTGGATTTTTTTGTTCTACCAGTTGTATTGCTGCTGGTAGCAAATTCAGATCAGGCATTACTGGACTAAATGTGTATCGACTTCAGTGGAGTCACATTTGCTTATATAAGCTAGTATTGTGTGCTTCCCACTGAATGGGAAGTCAGACTATTTTTCCATGTACATGCATTTTCTGAAGTGTTTAAATCACTATTTGCTTCACAGTTAAACTTCTTTCCTTCTCATCATGCCTAGAGAGATTATATTAAAACACATCTGGATATATAAAGTATTTGGGATTTTGGTAACTTGGAATCACCTGGGAATTCTTCAGAAACGTTCGTATGAATTAGTTCAGCGCCCTTTGAGTAAAATTTTTTACTCTGTGTGTTATATTGGTTTTAGTTTAGAGTACAGTGTATAGCTCAGTCTATTTTTGTAAATGCAGAGGCTTCAATAGGAAAAGAAATATTATAAATTAAGTCCCTTGAATGTACTTATTGTTGAATTTATTTTAAATTGAGCTGCATGGGACTACATTTCTTAAACACTGATGCTACATTCTAATTTCAGAATCAGTTATCTAGACCCTTGTATATCTTTTCCCATCCACACTTTTTCACACGTACGTTTTACATGGAGAACGGTGGCATGTTAATTTACACACTAACCTAATGGCAGGGTTGGTGTTCAGATTTGTGAACACTCAGAAGCAGTTTCACTTAAAATGGAAACCCTCTTTCATGTGTCTTGATTTAAACAGAAGTGCATAGACAAAATTGTTTCAAACGGAGATGTTGCCTGGAGAATACACTGAGTTTACTCATATATGCATATACACATACGCAACTGTGATTTTATAAGCAAAGATCGTGGAAGGTGCCACTTGATTGTCTTAAGTCAGCAATCCAAAAGACAGGGTTTGAGCAACATGCAGTACAAGATATTATCTCCAGAAGTTTTTTTTTCCTAAATGGAAATCAGTGTGTCTGCCTATCATATTGTTGAAACAGCTTTCAGCCGGGCTAAAACAGGCTTTGATTTTGCACCTTGGTGCCAGTGTTCCTTACCTACTTCCAAATGTGACCAGCTTTCACTATCACAAGATTGGCATCTCTGTGGGTTCCATGTTGTGCTTTACAATTATGTTCCTTTAATAATTCAAAGAAGCTTAAAGGGGAAAAAAGACTGTTAATGCTTAATGTATTTTTTCATGTCAATACTGAAGATTAAACAAAATATTTCAGCCTAAGACTTTTATACTTCAAATGGCAAGTTCATTCGTTCATTTCACAATTCATTATCTTCATGTATCAGTAATTATCATAGTGTATATGTTTTTATTTCATTCGTGGCAAAATATAATATTTTAGGGCAGAGCTGATAAAACTAAAATGTTATCAGAAATCTCTGCTGCATGCATTCAAAGTGTGCTTGCTTCTAATGCTAAGTGAACTTGAAGTGAGGGATAGAGAGGTTTCTACGTAAAAGATTGCTCACCCAAAAGTTGCGTCGTATTTATTTCAGAAAACCGAAGTTGATTAGAGCGAAACCTTCTCCAGCTTTCCGGCCTAATAATTATTTAATAAATATCAGAAGTGCAGTGCACTTAATTCTTTAGCTGAAGGCACAATTTACAGTTGCTGTACGCTGCTCAGAGCGCGCTCCATTTAATCACTTGAAACGATGACTTTGAAAGCGTTGGCTGCGCGGGGGCTGCGCTGCNCTTCCCAAACTCTGCAGCGCCCTCTCTTGGCGCCGCGCGGCAGCGCCCGGCTCCCCGCCCGCATCCGTCGCGCGGAGTGCCGCAGCTCCGCGACGTTTCACTTCTTAAACATCTACCTTATGTAGTAAAATCTCGGTTTGCCGTATGTTTTCGGGATTAGTTCTCCTTCTATTTTCATTTTTTTTCCCTTCTCCCTCTGCCATTTTCGTCTATCAGCGGACCCAAATCAGAAAGCTTCAGTCGTCTCAGGCTTTTTGTATTTTGTTTTATTTTTCCTTTGCTGCAGAGATCCTGAAGACTTTCCAAACTGCATATTTGGTGCTGTAGAAATACAAATTGTCTGCTCTTTTGTAAACCTTTCAGTTGTCAGACTGTTCTCTTTCAAAATAATAGAGGAGCTTGGAATCGCCCATGCTAAAATTAAGAATTTATAACTGTATGGAACAGATGTTTTCATAAACATTTGCTATAATTAATTTCAACTAGGGGATTGAAGGAACAAAGCAGTTTTTCCCTCTTCAAAACTTTATTGCCTTTTCCCCATACAGCGGACTCAGAAATCTTTGCTTTAATATTGTTAATGAAACAAATTTACTCCTCTGTTTGGTTTTCATTGTGAAAAAGGAAAGTTTAATTTGGACAAGATACGCGTCTTTGAAACAACGGAGAAATACCCTGAATTTTAAACATTGCATATAAAGGCTTAAGATGCAGAGCATAAGTGTTTAAGGTTCTCATTTCTGAAACCATACCTCTGTAGTGTCAATTGTGAGAGATGCCTACATGTTAGAATAAATTTTATCAAGATCAGTCTGATGAATATCTATCTGTGGAGTAAATACTACAAAGGGATTTTATGTTTGAAGAGTTGTGAACCTTGCTGTTAGAAAAAGCAAAGGAATCTCATGGTATTATATATAGTTTTAATGCATAGTAAAATGCTTATTGTATGTTGATTACCCCTTTATACTCACAATAAAGGACTGCAATCTGTTAAGCATTTTTTTTGTTGTTTGTATTATATGAGGAACACATTTTGACTAAAATTATTCTTCCATATTTGTATTGTCACTATTTTCAGGGGATATTGTTTGGAATTTATAATAGTTTAGGGCCAGCATTTTGATATTACTGTGAAAAAGAAAAAATATCCACGCTTTATTGTTCTGGTTTTTACTAGTTTCTGTATATTTTATCAATATCATTTGAGAAAAAAAAAGGTTTAAAGTTTTAAAAAAAGAACAGCTTAATTGTTTTACACCTGAAAGAACCAGTGCAGCTGCAAGGATTTTTTGAGCAAACTAGAATTCCTGACTGATCTGTCATCTATAAAGTGCGCAAAGAAAAATAGGTAGCTGTCATTAAAATTACATTTCAGCTTTCAATAACCATTTAATGAGTAGCGTAATTATATAAGTATGGTACCTCAAGTACTTCACTCAATAATTAAAAATAATCTCATCTTTAAAGTGAAAGCGCTATAATTATTATTTGACTTAACCAGGACCACTGTTGTGATCTCCAGTGGCACCTCAGATTGTTCAAAGTGGTTTTGAAAGTATAAATTAAAATTGGATAAATCATTAAATTATTAAGCTTTAAATATGCTGAAAATTAATATAGCATGGAATTTAGAAGTCATGTTATAAGAATTGACAACCTTAGACTGCAAGCATAGATTTGTGTTAAAATTTGACTTGTCTCTAATCATAAAACACTGCATTAATGATCGAGTGTTTATATCAACTTAAATTTTCACAATGTTAAATAAATTCTGTGCTTTAACAACATTTTAACCTTTGGTTAGAATACAAAGAAAAACATTAAGCAGAGTGCAAACAGGTCAGCAGAAGGATCTGTCTCCATTATGACACTTGTAAGCAGGGAAAGGCACAGTTTGGTTACCTAAGTAGGACCACTTTTATCACAGAATCCTAAACTGCCAGCCATAAAACCCTTTCATATGTGACACAGGATTGGTATATTGATTTGCACTATATAAATACATGTGTGCCCACATTCAGACATGCATGTGTGTGTATACATACAGAAATATGGATATATTTAAAGACAATTCCTCAGTATCAAAGTATATTTTCAAAATAATTAAAAAACAGTTTGATTTTTTTTAATTAGGTGTGCAGCCATCAAGCAAGGCCATGTCACTCAAGCTTCTTGGCTTCATGGACTTGCAGCTGGTTAGGACAGTATCCCACCCCTTCTCCTTAAAAAGTCCAGTGCTGAAATTTTACATCTCACAGGAAATTGCTGTTTTCAAGATGTAATGAAAGAGATGAGGGAGAAATGTCTGATCCCTGCATCATTCTTCACATGCTTTTTTACTCCTGCTGAGCACATACTTCAGCTCAGTGTTCATTGTGCCTGGAGCATACCCAGAGTGTCTTCCCACCTGTGAATTGGGACTTTGAAATGCTGTCCAGTTTCTTCTTATTACCTGAAGTGCAAACTGTGCACTGCTCCTTGAAAAAGCTCTTCTGTGAGAAAGTACCCTATTGGTTGAGTCTCCATCCCTGGAGGTATTTAAAATACATCTGTTTTTTTTAAAGATGTGGCGCCTGGGGACATGGTTTAATGCTGAACTTGGCAGTGCTGGATTAATGTTAGGCCTCGAGGATCTTACAAATATTTTTCAGCCTAAATAGTTCTGTGATTCTATCAGTGTAATAGGCCGTTAAAAATAAAAATACAAAAAAATAGTGTGAAAGTTTTAATCAGGCTTCTTGTTAAAATTTCTACACATAGTTTTCAGATAATCTTCAGGAAGTGGAGGCATCTTCCTTATTCTGGGTTGTTCAATTTTATGCTATGCCTGTAATCTCAAATACATTCTTGACAAGGTAACAGTTACTGCAAGTGACAAGCCCATGTGTTCTGAGTGAATCTAGTACCCTAGCAAGTGTACAGTTTGCAAATCCTTCTCCATGCATCTCAGAAGTCTAAAGAAGCTACTATTTGAAATGTTCTTTTTTTTTATTAGTTAGAGAAAGCGTCAATTTTGAGTTACACAACTTCTCTTGAAACAGCCTTCAGCTGTGTCCGGCAGTGTCAGGTCCCAGTTGCTCAAGTCCCAGCTCCCTTTAGCCCTTGGTCGCTGTACGCAAGAACAGACTTCACTAAAGTGAGGCAATTTCAGTAGAAAGTTTTCATTCTCAGGAGAGGGAGTTGCTACAGTTAAAGAAGGAGCAATCCAGGTAATTTTCAGGCCCTTTGAAAGGATACAGCCTTATTTTATTATTGTAATAAAGTCAGTAACTGCTCTAGTGCTGAAAGCCATACTTACTTTGATACAGGTGCTTGTTACAGTATTGCTCATTTTCCTTCTCTTTCCTCTGAAAGTGTGACAGGATTTATTCTACCATTTTTCCCCTAGCTTGTGCATTTGAAGTTAGGAAAGCTTTTCACAAGGTCTGTGGCAGAGTTACTAGAGCATCCTCTGTTTCATTAGCAAAACCCTTCTTCCCATAATTGAGTTTCAGAAGGAAATTAAAGATTAGTATAATACTGAATCTATTTTTTAAAGGGGACCACAATTTTTGTTACTAGCATCATGAATCTTATATTCGTAACTGTTTAGTATACATCTCAATTTTACCAGAAGTTTGGGTCATTATCAGTGTAGAAGATAGAAGTAGTATATCTGTTTTACTGAGAGTTCACCATATTTTTCAGGAGGCATAACTGGAACTTTCCCGAGGAGAGGTGATCCAGGGCATGGATTCCCACAGCTTAATGTCATTAGTTAGTGAAGCAGCAGTCTTATTTTTCCTCTTTATCACTAACTATGGAAACTTAATAGGATTTGCTAAAAAGCCTTTTGGATAAAACTAGGTAAAATTTAGGAAGTCTTCTGTTAAGAAAATGAATACTTTGCTTTATGATTTTTATCACTTTTAGTGAATGACATCTTAATCATCTTTCAAGGTGTCATAACAGACATACCCATCTTAAAGGGGATAGAGCAAGGGAGCAATCACAGAAGGGTCTGTTCCATTAAATCCTGGGTTTGAGAGCTGAATACACCTAGCCCATTTTTGGTAGCTGCTGCTAATGATATGATGAAGCAGCAAAAGCACCTCACAAAAAAATGCCCAAACAGTAACTTGTGTGATTATGAGATTTATTAACAATGAGTATACAATTAAAAATGCAAAAGTATTTTGGCTGTCATTTAAATACAGGAAATTATTGTCTCCAGAATAAAGCAAGCCAGACTTAGTTTGTGAAGAACAGCTCAGTGGATGTAGCAGACCCCAGATCCCACCAACTATGGGGATCCTGGTAAAAGAACAATTGTTATCCTTGTTTTCTTTGCAAAGTCCTATTCACTCTTCAAGCAGGACACATGGCTTTGTTGAAAGATGATAGCCAGCTAATGAACTTTTAGAACATTGTAAAGTTCATTCTTCAGAAAGGAGGAAGATTATGTTGCTATTCTTGAAAAGGCATACTTTTTCAGTATATCAACTTAGTATTGTGAATAAGGTGGGGTTTTTTTTCAGTCTGACTAGTGGTAGGTGAATGCTTAGTTTAAGTATAAATGAAGTGCAGTAGTGCATTCAGGACCCATTTTGATGTGCTGTGTCCCTGTAGCACTTGCCCAGTATCACTGCACCTGGCCATATGGCTTTAACAGAGACTGAACACAGTTCAGTCATTTCTCTGAATGCTCAGGATCAGATGTGGAGATGGGTAATATATGAAAAAGCGTAGTACTGAAAATTGTCCCAATATGGGAGGCTGTTTTACAAGATATGAGAAAAAAAAATGAACAGATGGTTATTAATAACGGGAGGGTCGGCTTCTGGATGAAATATCTGGTGTTGTTAATTTAGTTAAATTTAGTAAACAAAAAGCAGATTGATTAAGTAGGATTTCCATTTTCAAAATAAATTGAGAGAGCTAATTAGTGAAATCAACTGGACTGAGTGATTTTAGACTAAGGTATAGTAGAGGTTTGGGATTTATTTTAGACAAAGGTGCAAAAGTTAATAAAAACCCATGCATTCCAAATTAGATGAGAAAAGAAACACTTGGAAGTTCTATGCCAAAGTGAATGATTAAGTATTTTTTAAGGAATGTCTGGAATAAGCAGAGATCCTCAAAGAAACAGAAAAACAGCTTTATCTGCAAAGAAGGCCACATCCTGGATATCAAAAAGTGTAGGGTTATAGTGACAATCTGCAAAAATTAAGTTGAATCTGATCATAAGAGGAGAATTTAAATACACAGGAAAATATTACTTGACTATGTAAAGAAGCTTGCTAAGAAAACTAGAACCATTCTGCAGTGTGAATGGACAAATGATACTAAATGTAATCCATCTCTGGATGGAAAGGATCCATCCAGAGATGGAACAGGAAAACACTTAATTTTTAGTCAAAGTAGAATTTCAGGCAAAGGCCTGAGAATAAATCAATAAAATAGATGGGAGTGTTGGGTAAATACTGTAAATTAGCAGAGCTAATAATCTGACTTGCAGACTTCAAGAATATTGACAAATGCTGCTGCATGGAACAATTTTTAGTATTTTAGTTCATGGCTGATGAATGGAAATATTATACCTGTACTTAGATTAACGAGGGGCAGGGGCGGGGGAAGAAAAGTGATAGCAAAGCACCTGCATGGGCTCACCATTATCTGTGCAGGGCTTTAAAAAAGTTTTTAAGAAAGAAGTAAGAGAGAAAACCAAAGCAAATGGCATAACTTTTATTGCAGGTTTTTTTGTTAAATGAGACATTGTGGCCAGCTAACCTGCTTGCTTTTCAAAATGTAAGTTCAGGAAATACATTGTCTGTCTGGATCTCAGTAAACCATATGATGCAGTGCCACAGGAGATGCTGTGAAATAGAAAGGATGGGGATTAGTGAAGTATAGTAATTCTAGGATGAATAGAGAAATGCAGATTTTAAAGAAAGCATTCTTTTTAGTGAAGCTTGGGGTTGAACCAGTCTTATCCTATATTTTCATTTATTGTTTTGCCACAGAATGAGAGTTGAATAGACTTTTATTAAGTAAAATTATTGGAAGCTAATATCTAGTGCCAGTGCAAACAGAGTATTCAGGCAGGACTGGTCCTTTCTGAAGAAAAGAGGACTGCGAACAGCATGACATTGTGTGAACTACAGTATTGCACTAGCAGGATTTTTTATTGTAAGCTAAAAACTTTTTTCCGTGAATAAAAATTGGAGAGTTAATGTGCACGCATGTTTGGTTAAGGATGGCTGTGAAACTGCAAGATGGAGTGGCATGAATGTCATCTGTATCGAGCAAGATTTGTTTGATAGAGAAGAAAACCAAAAACTGTCCAAATTATCATACTCTGAACTTCTGGTATGCTGCCTACGGCTCCTGTTCCTCCTTTTCCATGTGTAAGAAGGTCAGAGTTAAAGAAAATGGGGAATACGAAGCCTCATTTAGAAAAAAGACTGCAAGAACTTGGTTTCAGTCAGCAGAATGGAGAACAGAGTTGTGCAGTGCTACCTGTAAATTAACTAAGGAGACACACAGGGACATAGAAGAATTATCAAACTAAATGAGGGTGCAAGAATAAACAGTATAAAACAGGACAAGAATAAATTTGCTTTAAAAAATACATGACTCCTGGCTTTTAGCAATCTTTCAATAGACTAGTTATAGAAGGAAAATTGTAATCCTTGATTTCTAGCAACAACACTGTTGCATGTATCAGCAGCCCACAGGATGTAAAATAAGATGTTTGGCAGACATCTTAATAGGTACTTTCAGGGAAGCTTTGAACTTGTGTTATGACCAAAGAAAAAAACCAAAAAAAAAACCAAAAAAAAAAAAAAAACCAAACTGATATCACAAAGTGAGCTCAGAATTTTTCACAAAACAGATGAACTTTTACATTTTTTTGACTTAATGTTGGTAAAATCAAGCTCATCTACTAATATGGTGTACTTCTGTAACCCTATAGTAGTTGAATTGCGTTTAAAATTTTGAGAAGGGCCTCAATCAAAACTTTAAGTGAAATTAAGTATCAGATTTCCAGAACTTTCCGACTCCAGTTTGAGCTTGGAGGCTAGTTAAGATGGCTGTAAGAATTTGAAGAGGTAAAGTTGAGATTTGTCTATGTAAGCTTTAGGTGAGTTTTCTTGTGACTGAAGTTACCATATATTGTAAAACCAGTTGCAATTGTCATTCATAATGTGTTCATATCAGAGTTTGTCTTACAACAAAGGTGTTTTCTCTTATTTTTGTATTAGGAGGATCAAATGAAAATGGAAGCACACCCCCCACCTCAGATTCAGATGGAACTTTTATTTCTTACAGGTTGGTAATTTTTTATATTTATTTTCTAATTTTAAGAAGGGTGATTAGGAAGCATAATCTATTTAAAGCAAAAGAACAGGTCCTGTACTTCAGGAGGATTGTGGAATCTAAACTGAAACACTGAACAAAAGAACATGAAGTATTTAATTAAGGAATGATCAGAAAATTTGTTTTCTGAATTATTGGTTTGTTTTGAAAGTTGTTCAAAATGCTTAACTGATGAAGGTACAAGATATTTGAAAGCCCAAACATTTTTAAGGTTGTTTTTTGTGGGTTTTTTTCCTCCACAGTATTCAATAAAGTAAACTCACAGCAACTAAGCTAAATGTTGAAATATTCAACTCACCAGTAGATCACCTTTCTGATCTTCTCCAAAGTAACTGGATCTATGGATCACATGGAATTCTATAGCCTCATTATTTCATGTCAAAAAGCCAAGATTAGTTAAATTTGAGATTATTTGACAGGAAAACAATATTTCAGTTTTGTTAGCAGTAAGCACCAGTTAAAGAAACTTTTTCAGCAATGTCATTGAGCTTGAATCTTGCTTGGGTACATACCAGAGGGTGTCTTGTGCTTGAAAGCACAGAAAGTTAATCAGCAGGTGTATACTTTCATCTTTCACCCTGCAAAATACTGACTCTGCTACAAAAACTCTTTTTCCTTGTGACAAGTAAATTAATAGTATGATTTGTGCTAACCAGAAGGATTGCATCTGATTTTCCTGTTTAAGTATGGTAAAACAAAGCATGCTTACCACATGATTATTTTAGAATCATTTAGTGGACTGTGTTGGTTGGCATTTTTTTCGGTTTTGGTTTGTGCTCTGCTGGAATCTCTACTTCAAAGTGGTGCAGTCAGGCAGGAGGAACCTGCCTGTTGGCCTTGTCCTGGTTGCAGCCGGCTGGGTGGGGAAAGTTGCACCGTGGTGCAGGGAAGGAGCTGTGCTGGTCACGGGGTGCCTCGGGCATGGGGTGGCAGGGAGGGACACAGTGCTGGAGAACCTGTTGCAGGCTGAAGACAGAGCCATTGCCAAGGAGAGCAAGGAGCAAACAGCCTGGTCTTGAGCATGTTGAAAAGAAAGACTTTTTGTAAGGACCTAGAGGGAACAGCAAAGAGTTTGCTGCAATTCAAACACCCAGAGGAAGTTTCTGGACTAAGAGCAAGGTTGGAAAAAATGGTGTGCCTGCAGGGACAAAGTGGGACTGGGGTGGGTTGATTTAGGGATCCTTACAATTTTCTTTACCCTA
Organism: Ploceus nigricollis; assembly: GCA_013399945.1. Lineage (NCBI taxonomy): Eukaryota > Metazoa > Chordata > Aves > Passeriformes > Ploceidae > Ploceus > Ploceus nigricollis. Next base: position 187,635 of record VXBC01012890.1, read on the forward strand.
ATAGGTCGACTCTAATGAGACCTACTTTGTGATGATGTAAAACTCTTCTAGGGTAGTTAGCATATTCACTTTGATGAAATATATTAGAAGATCCATTTTAGGGTTCTGCATGACTCTGTTTCTTGTCATATTCGTGTTTTCTGCATGCAACATACTGTCTAAGTTAAAAGAAGGGCCAAAAAATACCAGCCAGGATAATCTTCATGTTTTTCAGGTGAGAAGCATGTGTAGATAGAGAGACCACAAATCAGTCTCTCAAAAATGGGCAAGATGGAATTTAACCAGATCAACAAAAGAAAGTTGAGAGATCTCTCTGCCATTAAAGCCAGGAAACTTATTCCTGAAAATGATCAACTCAAGAGCACCGGCTGTTGTACCTGCCAAGTGGCAACACTTGAAGAAGAAGCAGCCAGCTTTAGCTAGACTTTGGTTCCCACGAGAGTGTGAGCTGTGGAGCTGGGATCTGAGCCCTTCTTGTCACCCCTGCTCCACTCAGGCAGTAGCACTCATCTCTCAGGGAGCTAGTCCAGGGAGCTAACCCAGCCTAACCTGTTCATTCTTCCTTGGGAGAGGTTTCTGATGACTTCCTCCTGCCAAAGCTTCCTCTGGTATCAGTGCCAATGCAGGGAATGTAGCTAGCATGGACAGCTAGTGGGAGGACAGAGCATGGTACCTTTTAGCTAAATCAGCCTAAAGTTTAGTGGCTCTTTCATGCTCCACAGATTAAGTGGAGGTTTAAGCTGGTCTTTGTATCTATGTTTTCCTTAGTCCAAAGTGCATATAATAAATACATCATTGGCTACAAGTTCCACTAAATAATGCTCATATTCTGTCAAAGAGCCCAACTTAGAAAACTAATTAGTCTTTTAAGAGGAGTCCCATATCTCATTGCCAGAGTATTACTGATATAATTAAAGGCAAAATAGTAAAAAAGGTACGTATGTGTGTATGTGTACTGGGGAGGTGTGTATGTATACATGTATATAAAAGTAACTTCTGACTTTTCGTAGTTGGCAAGCTATCACCGTTATTTAGTAGTAGTGCTTGAGATGTGAAATGTGTATTTGTTTCTCAGTGGCAAGTAATTCCTATGATCTAGTGAGACTGGCTGTAAATTTGATGGTTGGGTTGGATATTGTTTTGATAGTTATAGTTCTGGACTGCATGTTAAGTAAAATTGAACACCTAACACCTTTTGAAAGATGAAAAGTGAATCCTAAATTATCTTGAAAGGTAATGATGGTAAATGTTTGTTATTTATTTAAGGTCTCATTACAAATTTTGACCTATTTTAGGATACTGTCAAGGATTATTGTTTTAGTAAGTTAGTAATTTGGTAAAACTAATACTCTTGTTTACCAAATGCATTTCAGTCTATCATATTTTGAAAAAACCAGCTAATGAACTTTTGCCCTAAAAGAGGCAAGAGACATCTTTGAATCATGGGAGATGTCATACATATGCAGAAGGTTATTACATGAAAAATTGTATTGAAAATTTTTGCTGAAACGAAAGTTGCTTAATATTTTGTCAGTAATAAGCCTTTACAATTTCATTAGAAGAGATGACTCCAAAAATATTTGAATATTAATGTTTTACTATTAAAATGCTCTTAAAAACATTGTTTTTACCACAATAAAAAATAAACCCCAGGAGAAGTTACTTGATTCCCACATTTTCTGTTTAAAGGACAATTTGACACTATCCAGTACAAGACTCCCAAGTGTATGTGTTAATAAAGGATGACTTATCATTATTCTTTGATATATTTATGGTGCTCCAGAACTATTTGTATGGTTTTATTTTTAATATGAAGGTGTCACCTTAGAGTTTGTGACTCTTGCTGGTGTTGATCACAGCACAGATGTAATGCTGCATGTGTTCAGATAGTGAGCATTTCCCTTTAGGTCATAAAATTTGTAAGTAATGTAAGTGAAAAGCACATGTGACTGGCATATATTTCTAAATATTCTTTGAGTTTGTGAATGTGTCCTGTCAGGTCACAGAGAATTCTCTAGCTGGTCTTTATGCTCTGATGGAAGTACTCTTTGTGTACTTGGGAAAGAGCTTTACTAATAAGAAATTATGAAAATTATTTCCTAGAAGCATGTCATCAAAATTAGAAGTTCACTATTGGAAACATTTGAACAAGGATTTAGACATATAATAACTTTCAGTTATTTAGACATGTAATAACTTTCAATATTTAGGAAATATTAGAAACTTAAGGAAAATACTTAGTACAGTAGCTTTGCTCTACTGTGTTATTTTACTGCTATGGTTAAAGCCTTTTCTGGATGTCCAAATGGGCTGGACTTCACCAAAAGGAAAAGGAAAATAGCTATGGGTCCTTAGTTTCAGTATCTGCAATGCAGTGCCACTGGAAAGTGGAAATACTGTCTTTCTCCTCCCTTCCCAAGGGCAGCTGACCTTCTCCTCGCCAAAGAGGTGAACCCCTTGCCAGCACATATGACTACAGACTATTACATTAATCTGTTTAGCCTCAGTACCAGCTGCTTGCATGTTTTTAATTATCTTATTAGATGGTATAACAGTGACCTATGAAATAAAATGAAGGTGAGTATTTTTTAACTTTATTTTACAGGCTATTTTTCTAAATATATTTTAATGACCTGATTATGACTTTTAGGGAGAGCCATTGATGCAGACATTCAATTTGGCTGATAGAATCTAACATCTCAAGGACACTTATTTTCTTTCAAGGTGGATTCATACATTAATACTGCTTCTAATAAATATATAGCCTAAAAAAGCTCACTTTTCATACTTGTGTATGAACTTACTTTAGGATTCAGAGACCCATGACTGCTATGTTGGATAATTTCTTAATACATCTCTGCACATATATATAAGTTTAATTCTTACCCCATGTATCAAGATAAAGTTCTTTCCTCTGTGGCTTAAATTCCATGACAAATGATGATTGCTCAAAGCTGTGGGTTGTATAGACAAGGTGTATTCCTTCTGCTCATATTTCAAACAGGCAGAGGATCTAGTATAAGAAAGACTTTTGTATTCCATTTTCTCCCCCTGACTTCTTACAGATTCTGCTTACCAGATGTTTCCTTCCTTGATGCAAAAAGGCAATGTGGTCCTGCTGGCTGAGGCGTTTCTTGTGTGCCAGCCAACTGCAGGCACTGAGCGTACAGAAGAAAGATGGCAAGGGGTGCAAGCTGTTCCTCCTTAGTTCTTCCCACTTCCAAAAGTGGTGCTGAAACCATTTGGGTTCCCCTTTGACTTTTGTTGGCAGTTGAGCCAGAAGTGGCTACACAGCCCCTGTCCCTATGTGTTAAACATACTGTGAAGATGTGTGCAACTTACATACCTCCACCTTAAGGAAAACTTTGTCTTAGTCTATTAGGAAGCAGCGTTTTTCCATCTACACAAGCCTATCTAGTCTTGTTCATACACAGACAATGTTACTTTATTGTATTAATTTTAAGCCACTCTTGTGCAATTATGGTCTTATTTTTCCTGATTTTATTCACTGTATCTCCACACATAATCAAGAGATGTAAAGAACAAGCTTGTTTCTGTGGATTTTTCAGTTATTTTGAAATAAGAAAAATTGGGCACAGGAGACAATGCAGTGAAATTGTCACTGCCACTCCACTCTGCAAGGAGAATTCACAACACTTGCATCCTTTCTCTCTTTCCACAAAGAAGTAGTAAAACTGGCATCCGTGTTTATTTTGTCTTATCCTGAACCGTTTGCTAGACGCTGTTCCAGTTGATGCCATTTATGTGCAAAGAGGCCTTTTCAGTACGAGTTAATTTTGTCTGGGAGCGTGTAAACTCTCTCCTTGATTCTTCTGAAAGATCATGTTCATAATACGCTAAGAATCTTTCTCTGGATGTGGTAGTCTGTGCCAGTACTCTCATTTTGTCAGTGTTTGTGATGCTGTTAGGAATTTCATCTTGCAAATCTCCTTTTTCCAGGAAGAGAAAGTGACTGTTTGCACTGATCACCCGTTTCCTCCAACAGGTTCTTTTTACTCCAAAACCTGGAAGATGACTGTCATACCTATTAAAAGCTTAGAAGATTTCTGATTTTCTCTGAATTCTTTTAAAATTACATTCCTTTTTTTTTTCCTTTTAAGGAGACTTACATAATTTCCATCTCTGTCTTGTCAAATTTCTGTTATTTACTTCTTCTGTCCTGAAGAAGCTGATTTCCTTGCTGCATTCCTTGCCTGTTGTCCTAAGGAATTGGGGAAAGGTCTCATAAGACAAGGAAGAATAAATTGTCATTAAGGAACTGAAAACCTATATTCAGAATATTTTTTCTAAAATACAAAAATTTCAACACATATAAATTTTGGATTTTTTTTAACTTTTCCAGTGAAAATTATACTACTTTCTAAAGACATAGAAATGGCAATATGGACTTTCTTTCTGGTTTAATGCAATGTAATAGGGAAAAGCAAATTTAAGACATTTACTTAAAGCTTGAGATGCTTTTGACAGCGAATCAGAAAGGAAGGATTGAGTTACCAACACCTTTTGTTGGTAGAATGCTTTTTGTATGGATTGGTTGCAAGAAGGAAAGACTTAGATTGTGAAGAGAGACCATGGAAGAGAGAATGGAAATTTCTAAAATCTATGGAACGCAAGTGAAAATTTTAGTTCACTCTTAGTTTATTTTGTTGTACTTGAAAATCATCATATATACCACTGACACCACAATCAACTGATGCCATATTTTCCCTTACTAATGTTTAAAGTGGTTTTCATTATGAATTTCTTTTACTTTTTCACTCTCAATAACCTTCAGACTTTCATGGCAGGGAGATGTGACTCAGGACAGGGGGGAATTTTCAAGAAGGCTAAGGAGGAGGATGCAGGGAAATGGGCCAGGCAGCCACACCTTGGCCCCAGGGAAGATGGAGAAGCAGGTAATGTGCTGGGGGCTGGAAAAAGGACCTGGGGGTCCTGGCAGGCATCAAATTGAACATGAGTCACCAGTGCTCCCTTGCAGCAAAGAAAGCTAATAGCATCCTGGGATGCATTAGGAGCAGTACTGCCAGCAGATCAGAGTTAGTAATCCTTCCCCTGTAATCCATACCTGGAGTGCTGTGTCCAGTGCTGGGCTCCCCTTTACAAGAAAGACATGGGCATACTGGAGAGTGCCCAGAAAAGGGCTGCTAAGATGGTGAAGGAACTGGAGCAGCTCTTCTGTGAGGAAAGACTGAGAGAGGTGGGAATGTTCAACCTGGAAAAGGGAAGGCTCAGGGCATCTTTTTGAAATCTGTGAGTATCTAAGTGAAAGGCAGAAGGGACACAGAGACAGGCTCCCTTCAATGACACCCAGCAACAAGATCAGAGCTAATGGCCACAAACAGAAGTGCTCAAGGTTCCATCTGAATATCAGGAGGCACTATTGCATCTGGATGACTTGTAGAGCTGTAGCTTTTAACTTCTGTTGTGTCCTACAGGAAGCTCTTACCTTTTCCTTAATGAATGCACATTTGTATAATAAGGCTGTGTGCTTGTGAACACACACAATTCACAGAGCTCTGCCTAGCTGTGGGTATGAGCAGAAGGGTAAAACAGGAGAAGGGAACCTGTAGTCAGGAGAAGTAGGAAGTAAATGCTCTACATGTACATGCAAAGGATTTCAAAGGTATTGGGGGATTTTAACTAGAAAGCTTTGACCCTGCAACTGTCAAACCCAGTTACAATACAAAAATAAAAATAGTTGAACATAATACCTACATTTTTTCTCACCATTCTGTAAATGTATGCAGAAAGTAGAGGAAAATGTGCTGGTGAAATATAGGCTTCGAAATGACTGTAACAAGAATTCTTCTATGAAAGCTGACTGGTAAAGGGTTGGAAATTATGTGCTTTCCAAAGGCCAAAGTTGGCTTTTTGGCTGAGAACCACCAAGGCAAAGTGGACAATTTGGAATACGGAGAAAGGTATCTTGGGGTTCTGCATCAGACCTAGTGCTGTGAGGAAGGGTGCTGGCAGAGCATCCTGCTGCCATTGCAGCCTTATTTCAGTTCCCTGAACTGTGCTGCACACACACTGGTAGCTTAAAGAGCATAGCTAACTAATAACTTTATTTGCTGGAATGTTTGCCTTAAGAAAGTGATTTTACCTTTCTTCACACAAACCTTTTTAACTGTATGTCAGCCAAAAGTAGATGAAACCTGAACTGTTCAGAAAAATCTGCCCTTTGAATGTTCAGCCTCCCAGCAACACAGCCATGCATATTCACACTTACATGGCTGTTAGCTCTGCCACGTATCCTGAGGCAGGACTTTGAGAAACAGAGGAAAATACATGTATTTTCCAAACAGACTGATAAGCCTTCAAATTAAAGCTGTCAAGTGGATTTTCAGGGTAGCAAATAGAAATCTGTGTGTTTCAGAAATATTTTTTTAGAAACTCTACTTCTTATTACTTTATACTACCTTTCAACTGTTTTTTTTTCCTCTGTTTTTATAGAATTAACTCTGTCTTTATTACATTCCTGAAAGTTGCCTCACTTTTTTCTCAACTGTTGATTTTACGACATAATAAATAACACAAACTATGCATATTTCTTGGATTTATGCAGTATGTTTGAAAGGAATTGTTGCCTCTATTTAAATATTTAAATATAGATACTTGATGTGCCTATCAATAAAGATCTCATATTGCAAAACATATGACACAATAATTTGAGAATTGGTTTTCTTTCTGATGGCTTGTTCAGTAGCCTGTTGCTTCATTGAGTGCCCCTGAGGAGCCGAGTTTGAGTCTCAACATTTTAAAAAGCAGATTCTAAAGATGAAAACCAGTTTAAAAATGTGAAATTGGCTTTTCTAAAAGCACACATGCCATTGTTTTAAGATGATTTTGTCAATACTAGCAGCGCTGCTCAAGAATTTTCTTTGGATCTCTCTGAGGCTATCCATTTTATCCTTTAATATTGGTCTAGAGGATGGAATAAGCTTGAGATTTAGATTGAAATCCTAAATATGTATGCAAATGTTTCAGTAGTATAGCAGTATTTTTCCATAGACTGAGAATATTCTTTGTTATCTAAATGTTGTTGTAAATATCAAATTGGTCTTGTTTCTGCGAGGACTCGAAAAAACAAAGGTATTTCAAAACATGGCATGAAATATTTAAAAAATGCAAGAGACAAAAGAATGATACACACTATCAGACGACCCAGTGGTTACTGGTTTCTTTGTTAACTGCAGTTTCACCTGAACGACAGTTATGGACAGTAATATTTACCTAGTAGATCTGAGCCCCTGCAGTCCCAGAACTGAATCTTTTGCCCTTTTTCAGTGACATAAATTGTAGTTCCATGTAGTTCTTCACATTTTTACATTTCTCTGGGTTTTAGTGTCTTCCACAGAGTTTTGGTGTTGTCTAAACGTGATGGTACGAAAATACTTTTAACACTAGTTTTAGATTTTAGCAGCTTTGTCCTCTAAATCAGTAAATGCAGAAACTAAGTAGCAGTGATTGCTGTTTGTGCTATACCAGTCTCCCTCAATTGTATTTCTTCCTCTTCTGAACAGAGTATGTATTTTGTAAGGAGCCTTAGTGGGCTACCATTGCATTCTTCTGCATAACTATGCTCGATGTATTGGTTTTACCATTATGCTGGAGATTGAAATTTAGCAGCAGAGCAAGAGGCAGGTGTTCTGCTTCTGCCTATCAGTGGAGGAAAGTCTGTATTACCTTTCCCCAACATGCACAAGCTCAATGTTGCCTCAGTAAAGCTCTTGGAACTATTTGAATTTGAGTTATTTCCTAGGCATATTGTTGGATTATTGATGTCATGCATTCTGAAAGAGTTTATAGTTGCTCGTTCCTCTATAGCTGAGCAATAGTGGGATTCCAGTGACTTTTACTAAGATATTAGACCTTAGAAATTCACATACCTTTTCAAGAATGCTCTTTAAGCGCATGTAGAATGTTTCTTAGACTTTCTGGTGTAAAGTCCTGCTTGTTGTGATCTCTAACAGTCAACTGAGAGAAACATTTCTGTTCCAAACTTCAGACTTCTGTATCTGTAAATCTTAACAAGAATCATTAACAAATGATTGTTAACAAATCTTAACAAATCTTCTGTATCTGAAAAGCCTTAACAAGAATCATATCCACAAATCATATCCTGTTAAAAAAAAGAAAAACAGACTTCTGTATATGGTTTGCTCAGAGGTCAACCTCATAAGAAAGAAAGTGTGTGTCTTAGAGGAGACCCCAGTATACAATTCTTTGGCAGAGAGATTTAAACTCTTGTGGTTACGACATAAGTGCATGTTTCAAAAGATGGAAAGGAACAGATGAGAACTATGAACAAATCCTGCAGAATTAATCCCTTCATTGATTTGCCTGCATTTTATTTCATACATATTAAGCACTTTTCCCGCTTTGAAGTAATGCAACTCTCCTTAACTCATGCCAGTAGATATTTTACATTGGACAGCTATTACAGAAATAATGTATATGAAATTAAGTTTCTTGAAGAACTAATCCTCCAGTAATTTCTTTCTCGTTCAGGTCTGCGTTGGTTTGGCACGGCCTGGTTATTGGTAGCAGGGGGGCCACAAAGGTGGCTTCTGTGAGAA
>VXBC01012890.1:199376-297872 GCA_013399945.1 Ploceus nigricollis
GCAGCCAAGGGGGAATGCAGAGGAGATGCGATCTTGCCAAATTTCTTTTGGCGGTTTTAAAAGTAATTTGGTTCAAAACGTGTTTGGAATTGCATTACTTTTTTTTTTTTTTTAAGGCATAATATCTGCACTAATACAATTTCAGAAGTGTTGAAATGACTTTCTTACTGTGTAGCAATCACTTCCAGCAGCTGGTGAGAAAAATAACCTGAAGAGTTTCTTTCCTCTCTGTTCTTTCTTTTCACAGTTGCACTGGTTGAAACCTTTTGCTAACTCAGCTGACACACTGGCATTTTCAAAGACATTGTGGGAATGTCATCCACTTGCAGAACAATGTGAATAGCTTCAGAGTCTCACCTGTTGTGTGCATAGGGGAATGTGTCACTCTTGAAACATAGCTACCTTAGGGAGGCAGCTTGGCAGGACTTTAAATGGCCAATGATGCTACAAAATTTACAATGGCAAATGAAGAAGATTGTATGTGATAGAAACAGGAGGGTTATTTAGATGGCCATAATATACTGTAGTTATTGAAGTATAAGTGGCTGTGAAAGAAAGGCCCAGATTTTTTGCAAGCTGTGTCTGCTATATACCATACGTTGTATTTAAAGGAGACAGAATCATGGTAAACAATCGTAGGCAGCTCCCTGCAGAAGGTGAGGATGTGTGGGAGACAAGGAGACAAAAATGACCAGATAGTATTTTTGACTTGGAGACTGGGAGATGTGAGAGGAGTGAAGGAAGCTGCTCCAGACCACTGGAATGACTTGCTGCTCTTTTGGTCACCTGGAGGTACTGGCACTGGGGAGAAGCTAAAAGCAGCCCTAAACCCTGCAATCTAACATGGCTGTAGGCATCTTTGCTCTTATCTGGAATGCCTTTGCTTTTCAAAGTAATTAATAATCAAGACCCAGAAGTAAACACTTTTTTTTTAAAATATGGTCCTAGCTGAAAGGTGGTGCATTCACAAACACAAGACTTCTGGTCTCAGCATGAATCATGAGCTTGCTCCTGTCACAGAGGAAGATGACCATAATTTCCTGGCTTGCCAAGTCCATTCCTCTACAGTTCTCAGCAGCTATATCTTATAATTCTGTTTTAAAAAACTCACTCTCCCAACTGAGCTTAAAAGGCTGAAAACTATCTAACTTCATCTTGCATATATTTAGGGCAATTTGCAAAACCAGAGTTTGCTGGTATTTAGTATAACCCACTCTGTGACCCTCCTTAGCAGCGTAAATGTGGTGAGATCTTAGCCTGGAGTCATAATAGTAGTTTCCCTCTTCCTGGTTTCATTTGGTCTCCCAGGGAGAAGTAATAGTCTCCCATGTGACAGGGGGAGGAAGAGATGTTCACCTTAAGGACATGCATTGAAAATAAATCTGAAACACATTTCCTTGCACATAACCCAGCTCCTTACCTTGAAATTGCCCTTTGTATTTTAAAGTGGCTGCAGAAAGTCTGTGAGCAAGTCGTGGGCTACTAAGACTATCAGATGGCTTCAGCTGTTCTTGAGATTCATTTCAGTAGAAGTTGCAGGAAATATAGGTTTAATTCTTTTATTCAAACTCAGTAGATGGTTTGGGACAATTAATTTCCAATTGTTTCCCAGTAGAGCAGATTTACTTGTATATTAATGAGGCACAGGTGTTAGGCCCCTGGTGCCTGCATGCCTGGGAGGCATATTTAGGTTGTTTATCTAGTCAGCCATAGGTACTGCAAGGTACTCAAGCTTGCCTTTAACAGTTTATACAGTGAGGCTTTTTAATTTTTTGATGTTTTTTTAAATTTCCTAGCACCTGTTAAAATTTTAAAACTGATCATGTAGAAAGAAGTAGGAGTGATTTCAATAGTAAATAGCACTAAATGTTAAAGAAAGTCATCTTCTATGATGCTTAACTGCCCAGCTTGACATTAAGAAGAAAAGAAGGTTCATTTAAGCAAATACGTCATGTGAAGAGCTAATACAGTCAACAGTGTACTTTTCTGTTGCATATTTTTGGAATAGGTACTTCTTTGTCTACAGCTGAAACATGAATGTGCTTATATTAATATTCATTTTTCTTGTTTATTCACTGAACTGCAGTACCAACATTTTAGAGGAAATGGAATAGCCTCCATAGACATTATGAATTTCAGTAGCTGGCATAATTATAGCGATCTACATATTCATTAAATCCAAAGAAGAAATGTGTCCAAAAAAACAGCCATGCGTTTAGAAGTGGTACACAACTAAATATATACATTTTAAAAAGTTGCTTTCCTCTGCTTATCCAAAATTGTATAGTGTCATATAGTCCTTAAATCAGCTAAGGCTTTTTTTTTTTTTTGTTTAAATGTTCATTCCTTTTGCTTTTGCAGTAAAGAATGGGAAGAACTATTTGTAAACAACAATTACTTGGCAACTATACGGCTGAAGGGGATTAATGGGCAGCTGAGAAGCAGCAGGTTCCGTAGTGTTTGCTGGAAGGTAAGAAGAGAAAATATTTATTTACAGTTTGTGGTTGCAATATATCAACACATTACCTGATGCGCTGGAAGATTATTGATGCAAAGAATCATGAATTTTCCAAGAGACTTCATCCCAATGTTTTCCTACTCATTTTTATAATTCATTGGACATTTGCTAACCACATCAAATTGCTTTAAAGCTGAATTGCAGGTAATAGCAAAAGAATCCTAGGAAAGTGTGTCTTTGTGCTGGTGATATGTTTAGAATTGAGTGCCACAAAGCCATCTCTCCTGTCAGTATCTGTGCAGGAAAGTCATGCACTGGAAATAGATGGAAAGTTAGTCTAAAAAATTATGGTTTTGTGGAATTTGGGACTGCTTTAAAATCAGTCTGATGCTTCTGCTAGCCGGTTTTCCCAGTGAAATGAGAAAGTGAAGACCAATCCCTCTTGGAAGGACTGGATGCAGAGGGAAGCAAGGTCTTCCAAAAGCACAACAGCTCCTTGGGAGTTTTTGTTGGTTTTTTTTAAAGTAGCAGGGGAAGGAAGAGAGAAAGAAAGCAAGGTAATACAGGGTAGCTCTATAAAGTCCAAACAAATTTTTTGCCATGACATCAAGTCTTCTGTTATGCAATAACTCTGATAGTAGAGAAAATTTTTTCTAGTAGAGTTATTGTGTGTTAATGCTGATCGTTTAAATTACCTCACTTGGAATTTTTGAACCATCATTTTGGCACAGAGACCAGTAAAAAGAAATTTTAAATACTCCTTATATATGAATGAAAGAAAGAGAAAGTTTGAAATTTGAAATATATGTAGCATTGAACTAGTTTAAACTTAATGAAAATATTTTATTCAGCAAGCCTGGTGAATATATGCCACCTGCATTGTTTTACCAGTTTGCTTCTTTTTAAGTCTCTAAATTAGGAGGCCATAACTCAAAGCCCTGAACTAACACAAACATCAAGTCCTTCCCTGTCTACTAATTAAATCAAGGAGTGATTTTATTTTACAAATAAGGCAGGGTTTATTTGCTTGTCCCAATGTGCTTTAGGGCTCTGTTGTTAAGTTCTGAAATTTTTAATTTTTTTTTTTTAGTAATTTAGGAATGTTTTTGGTTTATCAGTACTTCTGTTTGTGAGTATTACTGTTTCTTAACACTTTACAATGTGCAAATAAAAACATTGAAAAAGCAAGAAAATACTCAGGTTTTTCCTTGCTTCAAATGCAATTAAATAGTATTTTGCACTGCATGTTTCTTTCTAACCCTTTTCAAAGAGACATGAAAAAACTGAGATGTAGGCATTCTCAAGGACTGTCTGCAAAACTGACTCTCTTAGCTGTCTTGCAGAATTCTAGAGCATGTTTCATTTCTTACTTTGGTTATATCCCTCGGTGCTTAGTTCCTGCTCTGCATTTGTGGTTTGTTTTTAGCATGTTGCATTAGGTCATCAGTGTTACATAAATAGCTTCAAGTTTTGTATATTTCTTTTCACGTCTTTCCATTTTGTTTCTGCCTTGGAAGTCACCATCAACTTTACTGTAGCTGTAACAGCTACAGTTGGCTTTAATGCTTAATTTTGCCCTGTAGAACTGCTGCTGTTCCTAGCTACTTATTTATGGACTAAAAAGCACTAAAACCAGAAATATTTTATAGCTCTTTGCTTTCTCTTTCTTTCTGGGGTGGTTTATGCTGCCTGGTAGGATTTATCTGAAAAGCTATGTAAAACTGATGAAACTTAATGAATTTATTTTGTTTTGATAATAGTTATTTCTGGACGTTCTACCACAAGATAGAAGTCAATGGATTAAAACCACTTCAGACTTAAGAACTTCTTACAGTAAGATCAAAGAAATTGTAAGTTGGTACAAAATAGGTTCTCGTACTTTGGCATAGATATTAACACTTATAGCATAACAGGAGAGGATTTTATTTTTTTTTTTCTGTTTTTACCTAGCACATTACAAACCCTCGGAAGGCAGGACAGCAAGATCTGATAATCAACAATCCACTCTCTCAGGATGAGGGGGTAAGTTAACCCAACAGCTTCTAAAATTCTCATCTTCTTCGTACTGACTCAAGTGAGTTCTTGCTGAAGTAGGCAAAATGGCAGGTGCTAAAATCTCCCTCCTAAATGTCCAAACGGACACAGGTTCAGCTGGACAACTGGAAATGCTCATTTCCAGGCTGATATTCTGATTTTTAAGGGCTTAATTCAGGGAAGGCTGTGGTAAACAAAAAATTGGTGCTGGACTATAATTAACTGATATGCTTTTTTTATCACTGTATGTTTTCATTTTATACATCAAATGGCTCTAGTTTAAGGAGTGTTCAGTGGCTCTAGTTTAAGGGATGTTCAAACAGTCAATATGAAGTGAATGCTGTTAACAGAACAATGAAATACCCTCCTCTGGAAGATTGTTCAGCCTTGGACAGTTTTTTACTGCATTTTGTTGTACCTGAAAAGCTTTTAAGTATTTTATAGCACACATCTTTAAGCTTTTCTATTAATTATGTTACCATTGTTACCATCAAAATTCTTTTTTATCAATTTTTTAAAATAACTTAATGCTGTGAAAATAAGTTGTTTGGCTGCACTTAAGAGATTTACACCTGAAAAGACTGTCTCAGATATCTCTGGTGATATTACTCCTGTTTTGTTCACAGACAGAAGCCCATACTTCGTCTCTAGAGTGGTACTGTGCTCCTTATTTAATTTAGAAGGAGAGAGCCCTGCAGCTGTTATAAGTGTGCACATCATCAAACTATTCTTGCATCCAGCTGGACAGAAAGTTGTGTCAAATGTAAAAGATTTAAAGCATTTCTGCTGTAGTTTGTGATTATACACAGTGGCTCAACCTGCTTTCTGCCTGTGGTGTCTTTCAGATATAGAAAACGAAGGTTAACATGTCAGAATATGTGGCAGGAGGTTAATCTATAAAACAAAGCCACTGACCAAATCAGGCATAGGACTGAAGAACAAAGTGCCTTTGAGCCTCTGCTGTGACTTAATCTTACACCCATTTTGTGTCCTGATTTTTCCTTCCCTTTGCAATGCAGCTTCTGTTTGCTTCCTCTGTTCTGATGGGCCAGGGTGGGAGCAGGGACAGGGGAATTCCAAAATGTGGTCTAGCTGCATGACAAGAGTTGTGAGTTAGAAAGGTACTCACTGAATGTAAGACATTATCAAAGATATAAATATTTTTGAAGTTTAGGTTTTTTCCCAAGTTGTAACACAAATATAGCAACTAATTAACATGGGTTTTTGTTATTTTACTTCCCTCCCCATAGATAGCATTAATTTACTTTCTCTTTTCTTTCTGTGGAGCATAAGCCACCATGGTAAAGAATTGTTTACTGGAAGGCAAGAAATTGTGGAAGTATTGTACAGACTCTGTACTGTATTTCATTCACTGGTGCTGCTGCTATCTGAAAACTTACCTAACCTGCATGAAGGCTGCTATAATAATTTTGCTCCATCTGTATTTTGATCAAGCTAATATCCCTTTATAATAAAGAATACAGTTTGCAATACTTTTCTGGAGCATACAATTAACAGCACTTTCTGACTTCTTTCTGGTTAGCTTTTACAATATATTTGTAAACAAGGCATGGAAACAAAAGAGAGAGCATGAAAATGGTCATAAGCATAGCTACAGAAGAAGCTAAACCTACTTCAGATTCTTTTATTTAATATTTTTTATTTTGATAATGAGCTTTAAATACTCTGGCTTTTCCTAAATTATCTAAAAAAAAATTTTTTTAGAATGGCCAGTCTTGGTCTTCAGAGTGGATTAGAATGATGTTGTTTTCGTAATAGGTATTTGATTATCATACACTCCTTATATGATTTTGTCTCCACTAAAACAAACTAGCTTACTCCCAAACAATTTCTTATTATGGATATTGCAGCAGCTTCCAATTAAAGTCCCTACATCCATAGAAGAAGTATGGTACAGTCCAGTGATAGAGGCCTTTTTCCTTGTGTGAACAACTGAATATTTTTCAGTTGAGTTGCTCTTTCTGATAAGTTTGACTTTACTCTGCCATTCTAAATATTCTTCCTGGAACCCAAACAAGTAACTCACAAACCTGCCGCCATCCAATGAGCAAATGCCATGAGCCTAGGACAAGGATCCAGGAATTTAAATGTTTTTATTTCTGATCCAAACTGACTTTCTCAGATGTCTTGTGCTCGTCACCAACATTCTTTATCTCCCATAAAATATTGATATACCTGTCTACCAGGAATGTTAAGGATTAATTAGTCAATATTTGTACAGTACTTTGCAGTACTTTGTCGTTTATAAGCCTTAAGTATTAGTAGAAGTCTTGGTTTCATACAATTATTTTTTCTATTTCAGAGTCTTTGGAATAAATTTTTCCAGGATAAAGAGCTTCGAGCAATGATTGAACAAGATGTGACAAGAACGTATGTAGATCTTTAAGAGAAATTTCTATATATAAATTTATATTCTGCATTTTTATGTAGTGTATATTTTATTGTGTTTTCTTGGCCTTGGTTAGTGTAAATGTCAGGTTTGTTGAACATGAATGTGTGGAAACATACATTAAATGTATAAAAATACAACTTACATGGAGTAAAAAATGAGACAATTTAGCTGAACATTAAATCCCGGAGCTTTATTGGTATCATTGAAGAAAAGCTCTTCTAAATTAAGATATTAGGAGGTGTACTACTTGTGAAATTTAATGTAGTTTTCTGTAGGAAGCAAAGAGAACTTAAGAGAAACTGAAAGGTCTTTTAACTAAATTATGATCATAATGAAAGATCGAACAGGTTACTTTCCTAATTCTTAACACTTAATACAATCAATAATAAAAAAGCAGTTTGTAATTAGTAAGGGAAATGTCACTCATGTATAGAATTTGAGAGGTTCTATTTTTATTTATCACTATTCTAGCTTTATTTGTCATATATGCCTTTTAAAATTTGTCCTGATATTACTGTGATTATGTTTTCATCTTCTTGGCCCTTAGGTCATTCCTGTTTAGAAACTTGTTTGAGTTAGAACACTCAGTTCCTGAAAATATTTCTTTTCGGAGTGCAAGCATTGAGTAATGTGTAAATATAATTAAATTCAATTACTGGTTTGCTACCATGTGATATTTTACTGTATTGCAAATATTTTTCCTTATAACTTGAAAAAAGTGATGATAGTCATAGATTCTACAAATCCCAAGCTTACACATTTTCATTTACAGGAACCAAGTCATGCAGAAGAAATCATTGCAGTCTGGTTTTTGAATATTTTACATGTCCGTCCCTAGACCCATTCTTGAATGTATTTTGCCATGAGATGTATAATTAAAATCTGAGTATACTTTCATGTGCATTCTCACAACAGATGGTATTTTTTGTTTGTTAAAGGAAACAGTTCAGGATGTTCTAAGATTAAAATATATATGTATCTAAACTATAATTGGAGAATGAAAAGTTTTATGGAGGTTATGGTGGATGTAAGATTATTATTTAAATATATATGTATATACACACAAATTCCGGGTTCTCACTGTGGCAAATAGCAGAGTAGTATTCACTAATATCAGTAATAGTGACTAAAGAAATTTTCATTTATACATTTATACAAAATGATACCTATTTGAAACAATAGTAGTATATATTGTGTCATCAATAGCAAAATAAGTCAAGCAATGAAAAAGCAAAATTTATTAGTGACATGAATGTATTTGATAAGCTACATGCATTTTATATATACACTTTTTTGTCTAATCATAAAACATATTATGCATTTTTACATATCTTATGTGTCTATTTACATACTTATGTATCTATTTGTAAACTATAATTATTTTAAGAAACAGTAAGTTCTTCATTCTGTGGCTTTAGAATGTAAAAACTCTCTCTTTTTATTTACATTCTTTAAATAAATCCCTGGAATTAGAATTTTAAAAGTTTACAATTCATCATTAGTTTACAATGCTTTTTATTAAAGGTTAAAATAATTATTATATTCAATTTCCATAATCACTACTTTCTAGCTGCTGTTTCTTATTTAATGAATGTTTTTATATTCTTTGTCATCTAGTTCAGTCCTCCATCATCCCACAGCACCAAGTATATAATGCTGTAGAGAGTGATGCTAACTGCACACAGAGTAGCAAACCAGAGTTCCAGCTATCAAAGCAGTAAAAAAATTACTCTATAATGTTTTTGTTAGAATTCCCTAAAGTGTAGTAACAATAAACAGGAAAAGTGGCTAGAATTAGGTTCCTAAAATTGGTATTGGTTTAAATTGGTTTAAACTTCAGGATTTTGCTATCTAAAGGCAAGTGGAATAAAGTTTGTTCGTGTGTGTGTGTGTGTTTGTTCCTATGCATTTTGAGAATCCTTATCTCACCTAATTATTGGGTCTATGAAGCCTAGATACTCACAGCTGGGTTAATCATGCTTTAGAGTCTGTGTACCTGTAGAACTCTAGGACACAAATCATCTCTTCCTAAAGCATAAATATAGCTTTTGTCTGATGAATCACGCTGTGGAGAGGTACAGTTTTCTTCAGTTATTATAAAAGGCTTCTAGCTCACCAGTACCTAACAAAAGTTTAGTTTCCTAAAGTCAGGTGATAGAAATCCAGTCCATAATGTCTACATAAAAATAACAGCTTCTAATATTTGCAAGTAGGAACGGATATTGTTAAGTTAGTCCCAACTCATTAGTGGTCAATGTTTTAAAATTTTTTTTAAATATTCTGCAGGAATAGAAATCAGCAGATTGGCAGATGCAAAAGCATTTAACACAAATTAAAATACCAGGTTACTTGTTGGCATCACAGTGTACATCTAAGGTTGCAAATGGCTAGATTTCATTACCCTCTTTCTCTCTCCAGTATTTTAAGAAACTAAAATGCCTAAGGGGCATTCCCTGTAGACAGATCAAGTCAATATCTTCTCTTGTACAGTAGTACTTTTATATCTTGATCTACTTAGTTTCTGCTTCAGGAGTAACAGTCACAGTTTAGGATGATGGAAGGTGTGTGAAGATGAGTAGTCGTGGGTGCTAGGGTCCAAACTCTCCATCCCCCAAATAAGAAAAATTTTTTTTTAAGTTGCCAACATAAAAACAGCAATGGAAAAGCCACTGGAGAGCTACAGCTTTCCTAAGTATGTGGAAGAGATGGTAAGAAACAGAAACTCATTGATTTTGATCCCCATTTCTGTCTGCCACCAAATTTGTTTTGTGCATCCGTTTATTTGTTTACTAGCCTGGTTCTTCAAATTTCTGTGTCAAATTCTGGCTGCCTCTGGTGCAGGCACCCCTAAATCAGCTAAAGGAGTATTTTAAAAAGCTATATCTGACTCAGGCTGGTTTTCACCTTTAGAAAGCAGGGATCTGAATGCACCATTGTTTCATAGTAGAGTTGTGGTAAAACAGTTTAGGAAAATTCCCATGTCCTTAATGCAGGCTTTCTCAGAGATGTAATTAAATGTAACATTCTCATGTTCATGAAAAGCATTCTTACCTTGCTGATTTGAGGATACTGTATTTCTTAAAACAGAGCTTTAATCGTAAAATGACATTTTCCATAAAAATCCACCCTGAACTGATAGTTCCCTCATGATCTCTTCTGTTTACATTTACTATAATTAATGCTTCAGCCAGCTTATTCCTGAGTTCATTATTATCCTTTCTGTTACAATCTCCAGTATTACTAGATCCTCACAGATATCTCTGTGTATTTTTGAGTTTTCTTTGTTAGTCATCTCTTCCTAAACTTCATAGGGCAGGCCTGAATAACAGTCCTTCAGAAATAATCTCTTCAAACCCCTAAATTATGTCGATTGCCATCTGCTGTAATGCACTTTTGGTCTCAGCTGTGTCCTTCCTTTACAGTAATGTGATTAGTACAAGTGCATACAAGTTTCCAAATGTTGGTCTACCATTACCTCCACCAGGTGCCAGGAAAACGTTACACCTCTCATCCCAGAGCCTCTCTCAGGACTTCAGCATCACTGTGTTTAAGCCACGGTGTCTTCTCTGCCTTGGCTCTTGATTCAGCTCCTTCATCCAAGGACTTCAAAGCATTTTCCTAGCCTTAATTAGTTCTGTTTCTGTGCCTGCCTGTCATCACCTCTGTGAGATGACCACAGTGATTAGCAATGTTAATAGTCTTATCTGAAGTAATTTGTTCTCATTTCCTATATTGTTTCTCTGTGACAGGCTTTACAATAGCCTTAAATACATCTGGTCTAAAGTATAACATTGTAGCTCAGACCTGGGAAGCTTGTTTGAAGAAATCTTATTTCAAACCATGTGATTTAATTCTAAAACTGACTATACTACAACCTTTATTTCAGCACTCTAGCCTGAGGCCTACCATTGTTGTCTTTTTAAAGTATTTTTCTGTTTTCCTTTGTCCAACTCTAACATTTCCTTTCTTTTTAGTATTCTACCTTTTCAGATTTTACTTTTATTGCTCTGTATAGCTGTGGAGCAATGTGGTTTGGGGCATTTGCTTTATGAAACATATTTTGCTATCTAGTTACTTCTTCAGTAGCAATGAAAACACCTTTGTTTGTGCACTTTTTCTAATTCTAAGTAGGTCCTGCATAACTACTCTATTTCCTACCTCCAACAGTCAAGGAGCAGGATGCACAGGTGAGAGTGGCTTCAGAGTAGTTACAGACTGGAAATATTTACATTTTCCAGTATGCATGTAACATGATTTTCCAAGAAGCCTTTTCTCCTTATTCTCACACATGTTCCACTTCATTCTGGTTCACTTAGGATATTTGCCCAGACAGATTATTTTATAACTGTAAAGTTTATTTGTAATAGCTGTTAAAGATGGTGAAATGTCTAATTGTGTTGTATTGCAACAGATACCAGTAAGAGATACTCAATTTTAGGATACTGGTTTTCATGTCAATTATGAGATATTTAAATAATCTTGTCATTAAATGATAATATTTTTTCAAATATTAAAGAAATACTGAACCCTTGTTTATGCGTGTCATCTGACATACTCTAATCCGTTCTTCCATTTCTTCCATTGTATTTCATTCTTGCAGATGTCTAGCTTTAATGAGACTAAAAGGGATTAGTTATTTAAATATAACTGTGATATCATCATACCTGTGTAGCAGACTGGTGTATATTAAAGAACATTGCTCATCATTTCAGTTGCAAAACAAATGTAACAAGTTGTTAGAAGTATTTAACTCTAGCAGCACAGAGCAGTGGGAAAGCAGACAAGGGAGATGCTCTTACCTAAAACCTCTTTCAGAAGACCAGCAACTTCTGTGCACTCTATTGTTTACTTTTGCTGTATTGCTTCATTTTCAGCTTTCCTGAAATGCAGTATTTCCAGCAAGAGAATGTAAGGAAGATTCTTACAGATGTTCTGTTCTGCTACGCCAGAGAAAATGAGCAGTTGCTTTATAAACAGGTAATGAAAATACTGTACAGGTGGCATTCATTGACTCAACATTTTCTATATGGTTTGACAATAATGTAGCTCTGTTGTATCTGAAGTTGTATCATAATGCTGAAGTAATCAAAGAGCTGCTTGTCAGCTGGTTGGTAAGTAAGCTCATTGAATAACATATGCTTTCTCCTCATAACACAGTACCTTAAGTTGTTTTCTTTGAGGTTCCTAAGTTTTCTAACTTTAAATTTCTTTATAAACATCTTTGTCATTGGTTAAGAAAGAAAAAAAACCAAAGGCTTTCTCTGCTTAGGTAAAGAAAGTACACAGCAGGATTTAAAATGGTACTGAATAAACAAAAAGCATAGTGACTACTGAAATTTCGACGAAGTTTGCTATTTTAAGTTTTATGTAATATTTTAAGTTCTTCCCCAAAGTGCTAAAGCCATGCAGTATGTTAGCAAAAAGATCTTTATCTAACCTTGTAGCATCCAAGTACAATGCAGCTGGCAAAATCCTCTTGAGTGAAGGGTAAGTAACTTTTACAGAGTTACTAGAAGGAGAGTCTGCTCAAACCATTTTTGATAAAATGGTAAAGAAAGCCTATGTTGCACTAGGTCTGCATCCACAGAGTTAGTAAGTTAATTAATTCAGCATTTGTTCTGAAGGTTTTGAAGTAACTGTAAACACGATATTGTGTTCATATAGCAAGACCAATATGCAGAGTATCAACCAAAGCATATTTGTATTTGTTTCTTCACACAATTATCTGTGGGCTGAGTAGAGACTGACAAACCAAGGGATACTCTGTGTGCGTGGACAAAGGATAAACTGTAGAGGAGCCAACTTTAGGTAGATAGAAAATTTGTTATGGCAAAAATACAGAGATTCAGTAGATGTGAAGATTTTTATGAAACAATCTATGTTTTCAGGCATGGTCGGTGACCACCCTGTCCTCAAGCCAGGGAATAGGGTTTCATGGAAACAAAGGGCATATGAG
Source organism: Ploceus nigricollis (assembly GCA_013399945.1). Lineage (NCBI taxonomy): Eukaryota > Metazoa > Chordata > Aves > Passeriformes > Ploceidae > Ploceus > Ploceus nigricollis. The sequence continues at coordinate 212,238 of VXBC01012890.1, forward strand.
TTGAAGGAACACTTACTTCTGAAGAATTTCTTAGAGATTATATAAAAAATGGACTATATAGTTATCAAACATATGAAACATCTATCAACTGGTTATTTCTCATGTTTAACAGACAGTGAGCAAGGAATAGTCTTGCATAAGAACAATAAAAATGAGATCTAGGAGCTGTGTTTTGAAGGGTGCTGCTAAAAAAAATACTTAGCAGTATTCAGCCTCCTCTTTCTAGTGAATATGGGCCAGAGTACTGATGATGGGGAAATGGAAGAACACATTCCAGCTAATTTAGTCTATCATTTATTGAACAAGAAGTATTATTTTACTCTTTGATATGACTTAAAAGGACTTAATTACCCTCTGCTCATATTTAAAATCCTCTTGATTCCTTAGCAAGAAATAATACCTTTCTATATAGGGATGGAATATTTAGCCAGATCAAATTTAAAAAAAAAAAAAGCACTCTGTTTCATCACAAGCTGTTAAAGCTATTATTTTCTACTAGGTGACACCCCGTTTAACATAGACCATATTGTTAATAGTTATGGGATTTTATTGAATTAATGAGACTGTTATCATGTAGGAGAATGTCTTGCTGAGTTAATTGAAACTGCAGAGATTATATAAATGGTATTAATGAACTTTGACTGCCTGATGCCTCAGCTTTAATAAAGACTGCTTGGTGGGCTAAATGAACATAGGCAGATAAAAGAACAGGTTCAATTTTGTGAGCCTACAGGCTGTTGACAAAGAAAACTTCTTTACCTCTGTTTTCAACTAGTATGCATCAGTAGTGTGGTAGTTCCAGGAAGGGATTGTGACAGGATGAAGAGGAGAGGAAGTGCAGAAAATTAAATTAATTTGGATCATGAAAAACTGTTGTTTTAACCTCTCAAAGCGTGTTCAGTATATCACCTAAGTCTTGCAGTGCTGTGCCATGTCCACAAAATAGTAAATCATTGTGGTTTTCCTCTCTTGTTGTGGACATGTGTTACTTTTATTAGGAGCTATGCTTTTTTCTTACCTCATTTTAAAAGGCTGGGTTTGTTTGGTTGGATTTCTTAAAAAATAATGCACCTTTTAGCTTGTTAGTAAGATCCTCCTTTTTTGTCCCCGTGCTCCTCTCTTGCTTTTTTCATGACCATCATTACCCTTCTCTGAATTAGCTGAAAATAAATAGTTTATAGTCAGCAGGATATGTTTCTTCCTTCTTTTATCAAATACCTAGCTAGTAGTCAGTCTCCCTGATGTAGTGTTTTTACCAGACTCATGCCCCACTTCCCATAATAATAATAATAATAATAATTTCCACTACAGCAAAGCCTAGCATATTTTTGAGAAAATAATGAAGGTTACCATTAATTCATCAATTCATTAGCAGATCTTCTCCAAGTTGTTGTCTCCACAGTGACCTGAATACAAAGCCCGTAATAACGAGTTTGTGTTCATATGCAGTTTTCATCATGGGGACTGGTCCTGTTGTCATCTATGAGAATTCCTCTGTCTTATTTGTATGACCACATACAAAAGATACAATTGCCATTAGAATGATAAAACTTGGCCAATGAATGAAGGCTGATATTTTTGTCTGTCAGTATCTGTCCCTACCCAATGTTATCTTCCAAAATATTTGGAAGAAGTAGTAGTTCCTTGACAATTTGCATATTTACAACATTCTATTGAAACTTCTACATAGCATCAGCATTACAAGAAGCAATCAATAATGTTTGTTTAATATGCATATATGCATGCAAGTTTTCTTTGTTGTAGGTAGGGTTTCTGGGTTTTTTGGCCAGCGTGAAGGAACCTTTTATTTGATGAGGATATATTTGTATCCCTTGTCTAGTGGAGTAGAATGTTGTGGAGCTGTATTACAGTTTTTAAAGGCAGAATCTTCCCTGGGATCACTGAATTTTTAAATAGCATCTGTAAATGTAAAATCTAAAGAGAATAGTGTATTGTACTTAAGAAAATGTAAAAGCTACCCTTAGAGTTCTCCTGTAAGACTGGTGACAAAATTCTGGTCCTAGTTACACTGAAAGGAAATTGTGAAAATTAAGCTAAATCACTAGGCTAACTATTGTTTGTTCATGATTTGATTGTCCTTAGAGAAGTCAATATAATTTTGAAATGCATTGATTCACTTGTCATTGTAAGAATGCTATAATTCTAGTTTTCTTTCTAAACCATAGACTGTATTATGAAATCAATATTTTGTTGTAGCTGGGAAGTGTCATAAAATTATCTGAGCTCTGTCAACTTATTTATTAACACTAAAGAGTTGTAGTAAACTGTAGCATTGAAAAAATATGTGTATGCATATTACACTGGTAGCTTTTCTTGCCAAGCTAAAAATCTCTAAACATTTGAAGTACTCTTGTAACTGAAAGATCAGAGGTATCTTTTTGAAATCCTGATATTTCATCATCTGTTTGTTTTGGTTTTGTTATATGTGGGCAGCCACATTACAATTCTATTTTATTATGGAGTTGATATATTATTGTGTTGGAAGAATGTGTGATGTGCTTTTATCTTTCATAACTAATTCTTATTTTATGTCCTCTTTCCTTTTCTTCTGCTTATATGTTTACAGCTTGGGTGGTAGTTCTTTTAGATAGTCAAGTTTTTTGGCATTTCTATTTCTCCTATTTCATCTTTAGAATATCAGGGCGAATAAAAGATTAGATGCGGAGCTGTTAATTAAGCAAGGGCTGTATGTGTGAAAGTACAACCCTGGTTATTTCAATCTTTTTGCCACTTATATATTGTCTAATCCTGGACCTTTCTCCTTTGATATGACCATAATATTGTAAGAAATCTAAACTTGGCAATTTGTAATCTAACCCATTTGTGGTGTTTTACATCAGCTTCTGAAATCAAATGGCTATATTTGGTTTATTTTGTTTTTCCTAACTGAATTTCTCTTTAGGCTTCATCTTTTAAAGTAGTTCAGAAATAGGAAGGGAAAGGAAACATCCGAACTTCAGCCCTCCCATTGAGGCTCTAACGGTCATCTCAGTCCTGAAAAAATTAAAATTAAATTTCCTAGGATTTCTGGTGATGGCATACAGAGAGATTATCAAAACTATTGTCAAAATAGTCAAAACTATGCATCCAAGCATATTCAAAATAGGTAACGATGCAGGGAGGGTTTCCACATCAATACAGCAGGTCAGTTGGGACCACTTAAGGAAAATGCCCATTACTTCCAAGGGATGTAATACAAGTTCAAGGGTTTTGGTAGTTAATGGATCTGTTCAAGTACATCTGAAGCTGATAAGCTAACTAACTGGTGTTGAACACTTCTCAGGTGCTGTATGGAATATCAGCTGTTATACCAGCAAAGCAGCAGGTAGCTCGCAAGCATGTAACACTTCCAGTGTTCATGTCTCTCCATCACTGGGGGGACTGGAAAAGCAAGTGCAGAGGCTTCCTGGCTTGGAGCTGCACCCATTAAAAGTGGAACAGCTCAGGGGACCCATCAGCTGTCATCTGACTCCTGACAGCAACTGGAAATGTTGATGTGCTTAATGGACCAGTGCCAGTGCTCCTTCTGCACCAGGATGGATGAGATACTCTTCCTGGAACCCCTGTCTGCCCAGAGCACTCCCCTGAGCTGGGACTGAGGCTCCACTTGATGAAATAGTTGCACCCTTGAACTGGAGCACTCCTGGCAGCAAGTTCTTCTTCCTACAACTGGGCAAGGACTCCATCCAGACCCAGGCCCAGCAGGGGTAGCTTGGGCACTTGGCATCAAGCCCCTGCTGTAACTGGCGGTTTTGGACAGAGGTCAGGAATTCCCTCCCCTTAGAGTGATCCTTGTGTCCAGAGGCAGACAGACAGATCTCAATCCTTCATCCCACATCCCTTTCATCACCAAAGGGCTCCCCTTCCTTCTTTTGTATGGCGGATGCCCACCCCAGCCTAGGGCTTTCGTAGCTCCTACCTGCTGTCCTCATCCCAGTACTGGGATCCCAATGCTCCTGGGTGACCCAGCCATGGGTGACTCAGCTTCTATTGCCAGCCCAAGTCCTCAACTGCCCACCCATGTTTTTTGTTCTGATTCCTGTCTATTTCTATGGTTTTTTCTGTATCTTAATATAGATTACATATATAAGTAGTACTCTGCAGTGGAACAGTACCAGGTCTTCTATGCATTGTGTTTAATGAGTTTATTTTGAATATTGACATAACAACTTATGAGAAACTGAAAGAGAACTGAAAAAACCGAAAAGCTCATTTTAATTCTCATGTCTTTAGAAATTAAAGTTTCATTTTCTTTCCCAAATAGCTACCCTTGTCTCCTTTGGAGCCTACTGTTACACTTTTATCTGTGGTTTTGGAAGATTATAAAATACAAAATAATTTTACATTTTGTAATTTTTCCGTATTGCAGATCTCTGTACTGTAGATCATTATTATAATTATCATAAATAAAATTCATATTTATGAACACAGATCTTGAAGTAAGCTGCCAGGTGCAGGGTTGCCTACCATTGCCAATTTGTTGTGTGTTGTGTTAGAAGAAGGGAGTCTAACTTGTTTCTGTATATTATAGAAGAATAAACACTTGAATTTAATCAGAATTTAAGATAAAAGCCATTGATTATGAAACCATTCTGTTAACAGTGTGAATGAATGTTCATGTTTTTAGTTAGTCTGCACCTAATATTGCTGTCTGCCTTATGCTGTGCATTAGGAACTATTATATGACTGGAAAATCTAAATATACTTTTGCTTTTCCTTTTACGTTTAGGGCATGCATGAACTTCTAGCTCCCATTGTCTTTATCCTACATTGTGACCACCAGGCTTTTTCACATGCCAGTGAAGCTGCACAACCAAGGTAAGCATTGTGTTCTATTTGTATAAAAATCATCTTTCTTTAAAAATATGTTGGCTGAACTATAGCTTATAAATATGTGCTCCATAGTTCTTTGTTTATAATTCATAAATTAATATCAGAAATCATTGCATCCTTGTGCTTTGATGGGAATGTCCTTATTTCATCTTTCCTACTGCAGCTTCTGACATTTAGACATTGGCCCCTTCACAGACATTGGCTGGTGAAAAAATGGGGAGACAAGAAATCTAAGGAAAACCTTAATCTCAAAGCTTACTTACTTGCCTGCGGTTCTACCTCATCCTTATTGCCAGAAGTGGTTTTGTTTTTGTCACTGCAGAGAGTAGACAGATTAGTGAGCTCCACTCATAGAGTAGACATCTTACCACCAACTTTCTTTCCTCAAATCTTAAAAGGGGAAATAATAATTGAAGACAGATTGTTGGGATTGATGTTTCTTTCATCACCTGCAGTGTTGTAGTTGTGATATTCATTGACTTGGTAGTGACATTTTGTTTACCCATCGATCCTCCATTTCATTCAAAAGTGTGTATGTGTGTATGCGTGCAGTCATACTCATATGTATAAAATCGTGCATCACATGGTTGTCTGCTTTTATTCTTGCCCCATATATAAGGCTTTTGTTTTTATTAAAAAAGAAAAAAGAAACTAGTTTCATTCTTGTGATATTTAGGACATTTCATTTGGTTTTTTGCACACTGGAGTCCAGAAGTGAATAAAAATGAATTTAATTATGTGTGCAATATAATATAATCTCTGTGGGTACCCTGCAACATGACTGCCCAAAGGGAGTTAAGCATTAAGATGATTATTTACAAGTGTGTGTTTTTATTCAATGTCTGTCCTTAGATATCCTAAAATTACCTAGAAGATGTTCTTCAGTGCTAAGCAACTTAAAATAACCATGTGTTATGTACAGCGTTCTGTTCCATCCCCACTGAAAAAGTAGAGCTAAGCAGCAAAGTAGATGGAAAAGAGGTGCTGTCACTGATTAATTGCTGTTAAAGTACAATAAAAATACAGGCTATTAAAACAAAATAAATTAATGTTTTGATACTGCATATTTGACCAGTAACCATATTTTTTTTTGTTTGGGATAAACAGTGATAGATTGTGCAGCAATCAATTATTCTAGATCAAGCATATTCAAATAATACATTGTGACATTCAGTAATTTGTTATTTGGAATAATTAGATGGTTACTTCATTGTAGTGCAGACAAGGCAGCTAATTTGTTTTTGATCTTTATAAAAAGAAAAGACTTCATTTGTTCAATGGAGTTGCTCTTTTTAATTAAAAAGGCTAGTTTTCTCATTTGCACTTTATATGAAAGTTGGCTTATAAATACATAATAGTACATGCAGAATGCTGACCAAAAATAAACATTCACATTTGGATTGTTCACTGTTGCCTTTTTCAGTGAGGAAATGAAAGTTCTTTTGAATCCTGAATATCTGGAACATGATGCCTAGTAAGTTTTAACAAGTTTCTTTGCATTTAATTTGCTCTTATTTGTAATTGACACCATCATTTAACACCAAGTTTCTGGATTGTTCTCTTTCAGTGCAATGTTCACACGTCTTATGAAAACGGCAGAACATTGGTTTTCAACTTTTGAACATGACAGTCAGAAGGTAAATATTGCTTTAAAATGTACTTACTCTGTTTTTAAGCAAATGTGATTTTAATATGATTGATATTAAAGCTTACTAGACATCTCTTAATTTGGTTAAAGTAGTCTCAAACAAGTTTACAGTCTTTAATGGTTCTTCAGAATTTGGTCATAAGCACTTGTGGAGTGACCTCAGGTGAGAGTTCCTATCTGTAGAAAGATCACTTGGTAATCCAAAGCCAAGTGTACAAGCACAGATTTTTCTGTATATAAGTGATGTCCTTGCATGGCATTTGAAAGAGTGCCTGTCATAGGCACTTCTGTGTGCCAAACACCTGTGCAAATGTTATGTTCAATAAATGCCTGTAGGTAAAGTATTGAGGCGTGAATTATTTTCAGCTGTTTACAAACAATTTACTTTGAAACCAAAACTTTAACCATAGACTGTCTATCAGAGTTCAGGGTGTATCTTTCCTTGACATAATCACTCAATTTCCTTCATTTTTTTTCTTAACCTTAGGATATTCAAACAGAGGAAATGTCTGTGCCTTCAGATCTCTGGTGTATCTGTACGGACACTACTGACTTTATTTAGTATGTTGCTGCTTTCATAAAAGAGTTTTTGCAGTGTTCTGAGTTTAGTTCTACAGAACTCTCCTTTGCAGGGACCTTCTAGAGACCATCTAGTCCTTGCCTGAATTTTTTCATGCATGGCAGGAAGGACAATTCCCTCAGTCAGTTGCTCAAGATTTCCTTTGACGACTTCTTGTCTTGTCTCTTTCCATCTTTACGTTTCTCTGTTTTTTTGTAATTCTGGAAAATTATTTGTGTGATGGAGCATATGTGTAGAGGTTCTAGCAAAATATTATTAACAGTATTATGGGTATTGCCGAGATTTCCAGTGTATTGTATCCTAAAAAAGTTGGCCTCCCAGCTTAGTCTCAGTTTGATTCACTTCACTATTTTTCACATGGAACATGGGGAGAATATCTAGAGTTAACAAAAACTCCATGAGAATTCAGTTGGTTATGGATGTCCATACGGGTGCACCTAAACCTATAGTTACAAACTGTAATTAGGGAGTACTCTTTTGAATGGTGGTTTTGTCAGGCTAATGAAGAAAAAGTTGTTCACCAAAGACTCATTTAAAACCACCTATTTCCTTTAAATATTTAAAATATTATATATTTTATCAGATATGGAGCATTGGTGTCTTAGCGTAAACTATCTACAGTTATAAATTATTTGGCTTTTGATATAATTTCAGTAGCTAGGGATAAAGCATATGAGATACAAATTTTATGAAGTTACTACATAGGCAGTTTTATTTCAATAACAAGGCTATGAGATATGTTTCTCTGAGTGTAGCTTTTCAAAATTCAGTGTATTCAAATATATTTGTTCCAATTTCTGTGACAGAGGTGGTGAAGTCTGAGGTTGAGTTTTATTCCAGGAAATAACTAGGTCTGCTTACACATTTGCAGTGCTTGGGTAGAAGGTGAAAGTTTACATTGCCCTTTCCAGTCCTTTCATGGCATAAAAAATTAACAGTGCAAAGCGAATGGATTAATATCTAGTTGTTTGTTCTTGTTCTTTGCAAACATGTATAATCTTTAATAATCCTTTCTTGTACATATGCCTTTTACAGTCTTGACTTTGAGGGTTAGCTACATAGTAAAGTGTGAATCTTCACAAAGGAAGCAATGAAAGCGTGTGCTCTGAGAGACGTGTTGCATTTTACAGCCTCTAACAGTTGTTTCCATTACTCCCAACTGCCATTAGAGGAGCTTCTCTAGCTACTCCATTCCCTAGTGGTTAATGAGAGAAATCTGTCCTCAGTTTATACTTCTACTATGTCCTAGCCTCTCTTTACTGCTGTAGCATTTGTTTCCTAAATGCATGAATATATAAATTGTATTAGTATCGACTACCAGCCATCCAGTTCGTGTTGTGGTAGGTAATGTTTTGTGACAGGACTTGGTGACTCTGTTCGTAATACTTAGCTAAAGTTTTCAGCTGCATTTCACTGGTATTCATATTTAAACTGTTCTTAGGGGTGAATCTAGTGCTCTCCTATAAACAATACAGCAAATTCTGAGTTGTCCCTCATTTTTTCTTTTTATTGTGAACCACATTATTTTAGTATTGATCATTCATATTTCATGTTAGTAATAGATGACTAAACACATGCACTCAAATCTTTTGCAAGACCTCAATTCTCACAAAAAGAAAATGGATGTTTTATCTCACATGGCAAATAATTATGTAGTGAGTATGAGCAGGAGCACAGTACTGTGTTGTCCACTTGGCTTTAGTCACAAGCACTGTGAGTCATTTCTAGTTAAACATTTTGACGGCTTGGTTTTATTAGTTTATCTGAGCATCTTTCTGTTTGGGCTGTTTGTTTCACACCAGCTATGTGATTTTTGGAGCAATTTCAACTGACTAGAGGTATTGTAATTTTCTCAACCAAATTGCATGAGAGGAGAAAACAGACATGACTTTGTTGCTCTCTAGTCTTCCACCGAGCTTCTTGGTGGAGTACACGGAATCAGGAGGCATGGGCAGGCAAGGCTGAGTTATTGGCTGCAGCTGCTTCCTTGCAGATTCTGTCATGCCTTGAAGATTTCTGTTAATAGGGTTAATTTCTGAGATGCTGATAAACTTCATTTTGATGGATACCATTTACTTATCTCGTGCTTTTAGAAATGGCAAGCCAGCTTATACTATTGGATGCACTTAGCCATGTTTGATAGTCAGTCAGTCTGACAGTCAGCAATGTGTCAATGCTGCATTATGCCAAGGTGCACAAATGCTGCAAGTGACAAATAACTCCAATTTTGGCACAGTGGAAGCTTGCAGTAGTTTTTGATATTCACAATCTTTCGTCACTTGAGCCAGGGTTTAATAATCTGTCTTGTAATTTTGTAAAGATGGCTTGAAACCCACAGACAACTAATGGTGTAAAGACTAAACTGAGTAATAGCTAGTCTTTTCATATTACAAGTTCAAATAAGCAGAGGGATTCTGATGTTGAGCTTTCCACTTAAGGTTTTAGACCTATAATAAAGAAAAGCTTAAAACCACAGGTCTTCAGAGTCATCAGAGTTCTGAATGCATGAAGTGGTGAAGCTGAAGTTAAAGTCAGTTTGAATAAACCACAATAATGTTCATACCCCAGATGTGTGCCAAATGATAGAATATGCACAGTCTACAAATACATGGAGTTATAGGCTTTTATGATTGGTTTCAAAGATAAATCCATATGTTTATGAAAAAAATTAATATAGACTGACATTTAACATTAAGGCAGTATTACCATATCAGGCTTTAAGAGTGGTTTTCTGTATAGAAGAAGATTAGTGAATACCTATTTTCAGTATTTTGCATTCTTGCATATGACCAAGAAAACAGTGAAATGGATGGAGAAATTATAGGAAATAGTTATACAATGCAGAAATAAAATTCAGGGTACAAAGAATGCTGCCCAGCTTGGTAAGAAAGAATTTACTAGAATAATTTTAAAAATAAGGTAGGAGAAATATCCTTTCTCAATGTACCTGCATCTGTGAAGAGTTTTAGTATTTAACTAAGTAACAGCGTTGCTTATTGGCCTCTAAGACACTAGATGTTTTATTTTAAATTCCTATTTGTTAGAATAGCAAAGATTTTGAATACATACATGCCATGTCAGTGAGCTTTATTTGACAGTCTGAGGGAGCTCTTGTAAAGTGATTTGCTGGAGTATCTTAAATGAATATGTTTTGATACCACAATACCATGGTTAAACTACCACACTATAATAGACAGATCAGTCCCTTCGCTGCAATTGCCATAGCAAAGCAACAATTAAGCAGATTTTAAGATACAATTTATAATCAATCAAGTCCTTAAATAGAAACATATTACCTGAAATCACTGTTCAACATCCTATCGTATTTTCTGCAGTACAGAAATCGAATAATTAAGAAAAGGTACTTCAAGCAAAGAAGATCGACACAAAAATAGACTTTTTGGTAGACATTATTAATGTTCAAGGCCCATTTTTATGTTAAACCATGTTGTAAGTGATTTTGAAATAACCATAGGAAATGACACTGGGAATAGCTTACAAAACAAAAACAAACTTTCTTTGATATTGAATGTTAAAAATAATGCTCTTTTCATAATATTGAAACAAATGAATTTGTATCTGAACAATGTAAAGTGCAGTGAAGCCTCCTGTAATTATTAACCCTTTGAGCTGGATAATGGTTCTCTATTAATATAGTGAGCAAAAGTGTAGAAAGACAGCAACTGTTTTTCAAAGTGAAGCTTTTGGGTCAGAGATCATGATGACAGATTGTAGCAAAGTCATTGCAAAATTCTTCTCTTCTTACTGTTCCAATTTTCCGTGTTTTATAACCTTAACATTGTTCCTAACAGTTTAATTTTCTATTTTCCTGCCTCCCTATCTTTCTCTTCATAGGTTTGACTTGTCCTTTTTTATTTTTGCTTCTCCTTTTTACGTTTCCTATTCAGTGCAGTTCATTACTTGCTGCATTTCTTTCTAGCATTCTGTCTCTTTTTCAATAATACTTCACTCTTTCTCAGGAAGAATTAATTTAAAGCAGTTCGTGTTCGAGGATGCTAATACTCCACTGGTTTTCACTTGATATGTGTTGTGTTGTAGATCATGGCATAGTTTGCACAGCCCTCAGGTCCAACCAACTGCTGTCTCATTGTTCTATTTCTTTTTCCTTTAAAAGTTTCTCATGCTTTATCAAAGCTGTGTAGATTTTAAGGTAAAGCTATCAGATTTTCTGTGCAAGGGAAGCCTGTTTAGAAAGGATTGTTTGAAAATAAGTTACTTCCTATTTTGTATGCAATTTATTGTCCTCTGAGGGCATATATTCTCCACTGAGTTACCATTCATCTGCTTTATTCTGGACTGACTCAGACTGCTGATATTAAAGCTAAAATAAAGCTGTCAACACTTTGTCAGAGCATGAAAAGTAAAGCATGCACGTAAAAATTGATGTGCAGAATGACGGGCACTCCTTGGCACTCCTGGGAAAGGGAATCCCACAATACCTTCTGCAGAAGTGGATGCTTGAGATTCCTCTTATGCTGTAAAAGAAATGAGTTATTACTATGTTTATTTGGAAGCCAAAGTTTACAACAAATGAAATCTCCTGCACACAATCCCTTTAGATAGTAAGACTTCATGGGTTTTTCTTTTTTTCACCCTGTTATCTGCGTCTGCAGGAGAAGGATGTGATGATAACACCTATGCCCTTTGCAAGGCCACAGGACTTGGGGCCATCTATTGCTATTGTAGCAAAAGTAAATCAAATTCAGGATCATCTGCTGAAGAAACATGATATTGAGCTGTACATGCATCTGAACCGACTGGAAATTGCTCCACAGATTTATGGACTGTAAGTGTTTGCAAATCATTATTTAATATAATTCCTTGGGGGTTTTGTTTCACTATATTAAGAAATTTTTCCCCTTAAATTTTGGATTAGAGGAATGGGACTAAAAAGAGGTATTTATCTCTTAGAACTTACTTGTTTTGCAGCATTACAGTAAATGCCACCCTGCTGCTGCAGTTGTGACACTGGCATTTCCAGTGCCGATAAAGTCCATTCAGCTACATGTTAGAGACCCTGATGAAGACTCCCGTACTTTCTGAATCAAGTACAGAGTCTGCTTGGAGTTCTCCTGTAAGAACACATGGGATAATAGGACATGAAAAACTATTAGCATCAAGTGCTTTTCCGTATTGTGTTATGGGGTTTTGGATGCTGGTAATGCAGAGGGAGTGGCATGTTAAAAGTAAAGGCAGAGGTATAATTAATTGTCTGTGTACAGAGTCAGCCCAGGTATTCCCTTTTCCATGAAGCTGCTTCATATCCAGTCAGCTGTGGTTGTGTATTGTATACCCCCATTCCAGGGAGGCTTATTGGGCCAGGTGTGATTTTGGATGTGGCCTTATCCATGTGTTTGTGCAGTGCTGAATCCAAACTATTTATAGCTGCTGTAGTCAGTCTGGCTCAACACAGAGTGTGCAATTTGTGCAAACCATGAGTAATGGTGAAATGGCCATGGTTTTGAAGAAGAATCTTGCCTTCATTGTCTGGAATTCTAGACGTTTGATTCATTTTGTTCATTCCTTAAGGAGTTGGCAAGCCATATGTGCCATTGCAGGGACAGTGAAAATGACACTTGTTAATTTTTTTTTTCTTTTTTGCAGTGATTTAAAGTAAGATTGATTTTGCCTTAAATGGAAAAAAATTATAGATGTGAATTTCCAAATGCAATTGTGGATTGTAACAACTCAATAGAAAATAGAGAAAGGGAAGGAAAAGGTGACTGTAAATGTCAGGCCATAACTGCAATACTTAACACTAAAGTCTAATTTGATGTTACTGTAAAATGAAGAAGTGCTGCAACATAATATACTCTCAAGAGAAGAGTTGAGCTACTTATTAATAACTTACATTAGGAAGATTAATGTAATTCTACAAATCTTACTTAAATACACTTTATAGGTTTGAGTTACCTCTATGGGGGGAAAAACAAGCCAAGTAAAATCAAGGTATTAAAAGTACAAAAAGGACAGATTGTCCTATTACAATATTTTTTGCATAGTGTATTTTCTTAATAGCTTCACTAGTCTGGAACAGAAAGCAAGCATCCATAATGAACTTCAGGGGTAGTATTGAATAAGTAGGCTATGTAAATATCAAGAAAAACAAAAATACATTGTTTCATTTATGAAGACTTATGAAAACAAGGAGACAATAAAATAAGTTAAACTTCAAAAATTTGCAAACAGATATTTTGGGGCAAAAATAATTTGAAATGTAGGTATTCACATCAGTTTAAGATTTTGCCTTTCAGTAAAAGAAATAATGGGAAGAAAAAATTATATTTTAACTCTAAATATAATATTATAACAGAAGAATGATTCAGTCTGGTGTGGCATAAATAGAACTGAATCTGAATAAAGAAATTTACAGTTAAGAGAATGAATTATGAGAGAGAGCTTCAGGCTGACTATCAGGAAAACCTTACTAACAGGGAGCTGTTAGACTGTAAAATAATATATTAAAATTAACAAAGGAAAAGCCATCAGAATGTTTTAAAAACAGGCTTTGAAAAGCTCTCAGAAATGGGTGATAGCATAAAGACAGAGTCTGCATTGGTAGAAGAGGAAAGTAGGTTACCTGTGAGGTCATATCCTTCTCTGATTTCTGATTTGATATAGACAGGAGAAAAAGAAGGGGAAAGGAGCATGAGTGTGTTGTATTATTCTCACCTTTAATGATGTCTGAACTCTTCAGAGTAGTAATTTCCAGTAGTGAGCCCACTGACAGTCTGAGACGCTCTGTCTTTTCCTGTATTTAACATTTCTTGAACTAGAAACAGCATTTCTTAAACAACATTATTTATCAATAATTGCTTAACGTAACCAAACTGCAGAATTCATCTGAGTTTTATGCTAGGGTTTATTGTTTTGCTGCAGATTTACCAACAATAAATATTTATCTGTCAGCCTTGATACCATTCAGAAAATATACAAATGGTAGAAGGAAGACTGGGAACTTTGCTCTAAAGATATTTTGGCGTTCGAAGATCAACGTGAAAGGCCTGTATTTAGTAGCAGTCTACCCTAATTTGCACAAGTTATAAAGTTCACTTATTTTGAAATTTAGCATTTTATACTTTGCATCCTTCTATAACCTTCTGAGGCAACGCAAAAGCAATTCTTTGCATTTTCATACAGGTGATTCCATCCTTTGGTGTTTTCAAATGCTTCTTTTTATTTTTCAAACACTAGCAAGACTTGTTCTGCTGGGAGGTCAGGTTGTACCTTTCCAACCACTTACAACATTTCCATTTACAACCAAGCTGGTTGTACATTTCCATGTTCAGAAACTGTCCTTTACAATAAAATGTGATTATACACTACCTGAAATTATGCTTACCTGCCTACAAGACCAAGTTTAACAGGCATTTCAGTATGTGTGGTACAACTCATTAATTTTGGTTGCTGCCCAGTTCTGAAGTTTTAGCTCAAAGCAGTAGATTGCCTTCTCTTCCAGAGTGCAGCAGTGAACAGACTTCGCATTCCCTGACTGTCTCATTCCATTGCTGATAGGGAAGAGCCCAGTTAGGTACAACAGGGTATACTGGGTCCTGGCTGTACCATACTTCCGTGCTCTGGAAGTTCAAGTTGGTGTCACAGACAGCAGCAGCCTTAGCACAGAAATTTCTGTATTTGGAAATTTTGAGACTGCACTTTCATTCACTTGCAGTCAGCACTGCTTGTCCCTCTGATAATTATTCAGCTGCTATTAATATCAGCTGGAACGGAACCAGATAAAGGGTTTGTGCCTTATCATTCCTCAGTCTTCTTTCTTTGCCTTGTCTCTAGCCTAGACCCCAAGATAATGTTTTGCAGAATAACATTGTTTCACTCTCCTGGTAGTGCTGTGAATAGTCTAACCAAACTATAATAATTATCTAATCATACCTAATTTTGTACTTTGTAAAGTCAAGTACAAGACTGGTTTGAAAAAAAATGGAATTTATTACATTAATAGTTCAGTGACATGCTTCCTGATAATAAACCTTTCTCTAAATAAAAAGAAAAAGTTGCTAGAATTGAACATAAAGATTGGATATTCCGAAGGGTTGACAGATTGAATATTCAGTTTAATTTTAAAATTAGAGGATTTAACAATGATTAATGTCCTAGATTAACTGGTACTCTGATGTTAATTTCTTTGACCCTTCCATCTAATTCAAGTTAAAGTACAAAATATTGCAAAATGGTACTGCAATACACAGTGGCCAGTGTTTGCAGGGACAAATTAAGCAGGTTAGGCTCTCAGCTTGAGAAAGGACAGGACATGAGGAAAGTCTTCATATACCTGTATTTTAGGACATTATCTTCCATTTAAAGGAATTTGTAGTAGGCAACTTCTTTTACATTTCGCTGAAAAGATGAATCATTTGGAAATGTCCCACATAATATTATTACCACTTCATTTTATTTTATATGCTGAGGGAGAATTATATTGCAGCAAATTGATTTCTCATGGAACTGCATGCAATAAGTACAGCCAGATCATGTAAATATATATATGATAGAGTTGTATAGAAATAATACACGGAAAGACAATGACAAGGCATAAGGATAAAAACCTTTATTTAAGAACAAAAATTAAATGTTGGCATAAACTTACCAGCTTCTGCATCATAACACTGATGGCAGTGTTATACTGGTAAAGCAAACTCTTCCTAAGCACGTATCGAACAGACAATGAAGCACGTGCAGAAGTGAACGTAAATATTTCATGGTGGCCTTAGCTCAGCACCAGAACCCTCTCAGGACACTGGCCAGCGATGACTCTGCCTCACGCTGCCGCTCCGCTCTGCGGCCATCAGTCACGGAGACGCTGCCCACTGCTGCTCAAGAGGCACTCGGGCTGCAGGCTGCCACTGCCACAGCACTTCAGCAGGAAAGCCCTCCTCAGGAGGCAAATAAAGAAATACAGAACAAAAGAGAAGGGTGCAAACAAAGTTGCAGGGAACCAGACACGAGTGTAGATCTGAAGGTAGCGTTGGAAAGGTTATGTTACGGTAAAGTCAACAGCAGATGTGCTGTTCCACTATTACTATTCTTACTTGCTTTGCTGTGAGCACTGCTGTGGGGCATCCACCTGTTTTAGTTTCTCGCCCGTGCCATTATGGTACCAGGCAGTATTCTTTTGCGTAATCAGATTGGTCTCTGGAGGGAGAATTTAAAGGATTTTACTGGTATAGTAAAGGAACATAAATCATATTCATTGTATCCAAAAAAAAAAATAATCCTGCTAGTTATCAGAATAAGAAATCTTTATGATCTACAGAAAAAGTAGGTCAAAGATCAGTATTGCTAAGGAGAACTCTTCAGATCATACAGGATGCCTGCGTTTGTTTTGGATTCTCACACCAGAAGAAAATGAGATAAATATATGACATGGTCCAAATCCATTGCATTTCCTCTGTAGCTTTTAATCCAGTGTCATCAATCAATTGGACAGCAATTACAATGAAAGCAACTTTGAGGTATTGTGCATATAGTAGAGGAACCACCAAAATCTGGCTTTGCTATTAAAAGGCAAGTATCTGGCAGTGAGTATGTAGAAAGGGGTAAGACTAAGCAAATACAAAGTCTTTCTGAACAAAGCAGTAATTCTCATTTGAATGTCCAGGACCAAATTAATCATGAACTTAGTATCTGGAACTGCTGTTGATTTCTGTACTTAATTTTCTGTTTGAATTAAACAAAGCATTATATATAAAACAGATTTTAATGGACTATATATCCCAGCTTGTCTCTCAGTAGAGGACTTGTTGAGGATTTAGTGTCAGATGACAAGGCCTTTCTAAGAAATGTTGGTGTCCACTGTTGGTCCCACAAATTACAAGATACATTCTACTGGATTTTTAGATAGAGCTTTTGGGAGCTGACTCAGGCATCTGAAGATGTTACTATGAATTCTCTCTTGCATAATGAAAAAAGTACAAGGAAATGAAAAAAGTAAGAGGAAACCTTTCTAAGTTAGCTGACAAAAGGAAACATCTGAAACTACTTTAGGGAAGCTGTCATGTATTTTTATGGAGACAGGGACAGCCTCAGCTACTGCTGCCATACCAGTTGTACTGCAGTGGTTTACTAATTCAAATTACTTCCTCTTTGCCAATAAACGAGGACAATTCTTGAAGATCAGGGTAGGTATCTTACCTCAGGCAGCAAGCAAATCCTGCTTAACTCTAAAAGCTGCTTTTCTTCTGTTTTGAAGTAAGACTACTCACCCTTTCATGTTCTTAAATGATAGATATCTGTTCCTCATTGTTGAGTTCCTCAAAAAGTTTTTTAGTTCATTGATTGAAAAAAATTTATATTTCATTTTGTGCTGCTTCTCATTGTGTATTAGGTTAAAAATTACAGGATTATGAACTTGTGATTTTATCCTTTTTCCCAACTGTCACAAATAGTATTTTAGTTTTACCTCTGACTTTAAGATTTTAACATGTAAATACTGTAAAAGACCACTCTATAAACAGAATGAAGGATTGGTTGAGGTGTCAAAAATGTTGTCAGAGTTTTACTCTCCTGCTGCATAATTATGTGCTGAGATGATAATGAGTAGCACTGGATGTCTGTGAGGATGGAATGCAGATTTGTCATTTTGATGCTCCTTGATGCAGGTGATGTGCTTCCCATATGAAGTACAGGGAGTTATCTTTATCTGGGAAGGAAACTAGCAAGAAAGCTTCCATTTTGAATTTTGTTGCATACCCTGAAAAGAAAAAAACCTAGTAGCATTAAACATAAATAGGCTTAGAGACCACTGGGTTTGGATAGAATTAGTATCTTCTTAAATCTGTGATGAATTTAGTAGGAATATAGACAGGTGCATGGAAGGCTAACTTTGTCTTTTTTTTTTTTCTTTTTTACTTACATTGACAGTAGCTGTTGACTATAAAAGCAGAATGTCTAGAGAAGTTCTATTCCAGTAAGGAATTTAAGGTGCCATATATCAAGTATTTACCTCCCCTTCATTTTCTTTATACTTAAATCACATCAGCTGTTCAGGTTAACCAGGTACTGTTTAATTTAGTCTACCATTTTGTTTCTTTCAATGACATGGAACTTAGTCTAGAAAATGCATCTTGGAAATTGATACAAAAAAGGCAATAAGTAGGTCAAGTAACTGTTGCAGAAAGTAATTATCTCAGCATATGCCTAAAAAATGAAACTGTGCTAACATGCCCATGCTGACATGATGTTAGGAGGCAAAATACAGCACTTTGGACTTAAGCACTTGCTAGTAACCAAGATATTTCCTGTAGAATCCAGTCCTGTGGATAATTCATGTTTTGGTTAACCAGTGCTTCATCCTCATTGCTTATTCTTACCAAGTCTGTATGAATCAAGTTAGTATGGGCACACAATCATGTGACTAGCAACTCTTTAATTTTCCTGTGAAGACATACATTCAGAAATTATAATGAAGTATTGGAGAGAACCATATGCACCATCCAGCAGGGAAAGATCATCCTGTCATCAGTCCTTTAAATAAAAGTCAATGTCCAAAAGTTGCGTGAAGGCTAATAGAAACATCTCAAAATCTTTTGTGTCATCTTGATGCACTTGAAAAAGAGCCACACAAAGCAGACCCTCTGCTACAATCCAACAAGTCCAATAGTAAGGGATAGTAAACACAATTTAATGCATAAATTGTAAAATTTAGAAGTTATACCAAACTGGGATCTAGTGGGTAATGCAGCTAAGAAAATTTTGTTTGAAATCTTTAAACAGATCAGCATGAAATACTTAAATGCATAATGTTGGCCTGTTGGAAGCAGAGGTAAATCTCATTAAAAAAACCCTAAGGTTTTAATACTTAGTCATTATTCCATGTCAGAACAAACTAGTCCATTTTGGATTTTTCTAGGTGGAGGGAAGGATGACAAGGAATTGCATTTGAGAAAAAAGCAATTGGTAGTGAACTGCCTTGAGGTGTGGGATGTCAACTTTAGGGATAGCACAGTCTTCAGTCTGAGTTTCCCTTAGCCTAGAACATGTTAATCATCTGTCTCTTCAGGGTCATTTTCATCTGAGTTCTTCATTTTAGCAGAAAATTATATCCTGAAACCACAATTCATCACTAATGAAAATGTTGTTGAAAATTAGTGAAATAGTAATTCTGTAGGAATATGGCCAGTCTGCATTTTCTCTAAAAGCATCTGATTGCCCAGTAGAATGCAGTTAATTGGGAAAATGAAAGGCAGTATAGAGTCAGCATTGGGAAGAATGCTTCCTTTTTGGGTTTACTCCACACCAAAGTAATAATTCACCAGGTAGTCAAGTCACTCTGCTTCCACTTCAGATACCAAGATTAGTTCTTGCATAGCCATTTCTACCCCTATAGACAGTGCTCTCCCTGCCCTTCAGCCTAACAAGATGTTACAGATTAAGGTGAGGGGTTTGGGCGAGGGAGGGGGAAAAGGTGGGGAATCCTACAGACCACCTATATAATTCCCCTTATGTGTGCTGAATTTTCTCTGGCAGTTGTTTTATTGGGAGTTCTTGAGTTACAAAGATACATAACAGAGTTGGAAGTCCATGCAACAGTAAAAGATCCTGCCCTGAAAATAATGCAACAGTCTGTCCTAATTTTTAAAATGGGTGAGCTGGATAGTACTCCATGACCTTGTGAACCTCTTTCCAACATCTTGTTAGAGTCGTAGAAGCCTCATCAATAAAAAAAAAATCTTGTTCCAAATAGGTGCATGCCTTGAGTATCTTTTCTGATTCTGATGTGGTTTTGAGCAGGAATTTTTAAAAGTACCCTATGAAATATTAAAGCAAGCCATCCATATCTGAAGAATAAAATCCATTAACACAGGTCACAGGAATAGGTTGCTCAAGAGTAGTGCTGTTAATTAGGGTGCACAATTTTGTGTAACTTTTGCATATTGTATGAATTCACAATATTTTAGTCTAGATAAAGCATGAAAAATTATGTTTGAGGAACAATTCTAAGAATAGAATTATTTCACTAAAGTAAAGCTGTAAAAATGGGGGTAATATTTCATCACGCCTCATCCTGAATGTAATAGCAAGAGGCCCTAAAGGGTTAAGGTACATAACTTTGCAGGAAGACTCAACAGATTTTGGCAAGAAGAGAAAATCTGTGCACAGCATTGCAAAATAGAATTGTCTAGTGAAAAAGAACAAAAGCAGACAAGAGTAGGAGCTTTTTTCCAGTATATATTTTGAAATCAATGAACGAGTCATACTTGAATCTTTACAGAAAGCCAAAGGTACTACCCTTCTATATTCTTTCTCTGAAAACACTCTCAGCACAGCATTTGCAGCTTGATATTGACTACCAGTGATGAACTTCCAGATAGCACTGTTTCTAAGGAAAAAAGGCCATAGATGCACCTAGACTCTGTTGTTCACTGTGGAATGTATTGATAGCAGAACAGCAATTCTTCCTAAATTTAAGAGAAGCAAAATGACATCATCCAATATAACATCAGCTTGAGAAATCCATGACAGAGCATTGCCTTTCATAGACCTTTATACTGTCATCTGTCACTTTTAATAATCTGCTTTTCTTTACTTCTTATTACCTTATTTAAAATTAGGACCATGGTTAGCATACTTCCTTTGATTACCTTTAATACACATTTTTGTCTGAAAAAGTGTCCAATACAATGATCTTTGAATGCCACAGAAGCAATATCTTTTGCTCGTGGTATTGAGAAAGGGGAGAGAGAAAAGAAATTTCATTTTTTCTGGTTTTTAAGTTCACAGTATAATATAATGCAGAAAATATGAGATAATGAAAGTCCTGCAGCTTCTGACTGCTTGTTACTCCTACCAGTAATGCTACCAGGCTTTTATTCACAGAAGTGGAGAAGTTAGTAAAAAATATTTTCATACTTTGGATAAATCTATACACATACCCACATGTGCAGTGTAGCAGCAGAGCTGTGTAACATGATGTATGTTATGAAATATCTTTACACTGTTTAACTCAAAATTCCACATATCTAAATGAAGTCTTTAGTTGTGTACAGCACACACAGTGAATGATGTGTGAGCTGTGAGAGTCTAAGCTCAGGCCTTGCAGTTTATTCTATTTCTAACAAGCACATGTAGGAATGACCTGCAAAATCAGTAATATCAGGTTCAGGGGTTTTTTTTTACTAATGGAAATACAGCTAGATAGAAGTATATGGGACATTTTGAATCAAAGAATTCTCATTGTCTTACTTATCTATGAGAGAACTCACAAAAGAGTAATGTCAACAGAAGAAAATAGTCCTCGCAGAAAACTTACAACATAATAGCATGCTTAATATCTAGAAACATTAATGATGATGGTTATATTTGTATAGACTGAGCAGCAGAAAAGATAATGGCATCTTTGACTTTAGCATTCATATATTAGTATTAATGGTTTGACATGCTACTTATTGAAAAGCTGTTTAAAATAATTGAAATAGATTTAATTCTCCTTTTTCTTACTTCAATAATTGTAATCAGAAAAACCTTTTTAATGGTGTAATCTCAAATCCAACAGAAGTACATAGTTATACATCCAGCTTTAATGTACATCTGAGCTCTGGGGCTCTCATGCTGAAACACATTCCCTGATTTATCTTCTGTCTAAACTATTTCTTACATTATGACTCTGTGCTGCAGCCTTTGATATTCCCTGTGACATCATGAGACAGCTGTGTTACATTGTGTTTAAGCAGTACTAAACCTTTAAACTTTAAACGAATATTTTTCTTCTCAGAGGTATAAATAGAATATGTAATAAGCATCTGTGGGATATGCAATTAATGTCACTTGTGAGGAAAGGCCTTCATGATGCACTTGGGTTTTGGCACTCTTAAATTATGAGCTCTTTACTACACTCATGGGATAAATTCCATATCCCCCAGATGCTTATTATGTATCTTCCATCTCCCTTAATTCCTATTAGCTGGATTAGTAGTTGTTGTGATGTTGAGGTTTATGGTAATTTAACTGGGGTGGTTCTCAGTGATCAATAAATAAACTTCAAAAGTTTAGTAATTTTTATTTTCTAGCAATTCCAGTGTGTATAGCTGTAACAGTTTACATTAAGTGCTAGTTGGATATACCAAAAACTTTGGTCATCCGTACACACTGGTCTATCTATTACCTAAATTTCAAAAAAAAACAAGCAAATTTATAAAAGCAAAAGATTTCAATAGGAAAAGATGAGCTGAGTTGCAATGTTGTGGTGTAACTAATATTACCTTCAACACCGACAAATGTTAAAAGAACAGAGAATAAATATTTTTTGCTAAATGATGATATTATTAATGTTCTAGTCACAGTCATTATCTGGAGAGTTTGTCAAAGTGGTACAGAATGGCCTAGATTAGTTGTCAACTCAGGAGCAAATAAGATTTTTAAAAGACTCAATAAAGTCCAGTGATTAATTGCTATATATTCTGATTCATGCCTATCCCATTTTATCTAATTTAATAAAAGTCTAAAATGATGATTAATCCTTTCACATCAGCAGTTGCTGGTACATCCATTACATGTCCAATCTGAATTCCTCTGCCAAGGAGTTAACTACTATTTTGAACTTGGTGTGAAAAATATCATTATAAATTTCATTAACCTGATCATCAAATTTAAAAAAGTCAACTCGTAAAATCCATTACTACATATCATGCATCGAAGATTAAAAACTGGTCCTTAGTGGGCAGGAATAGCCAGGATTTAATTCCCACAGCATATGTTTAAAGTGCTCATACGACATTATTGTATCTGTAATTATCAGAATTTTATGTTTATTAACCCAAGTGAATTAAGAATCTTGTTTTGCGTAGAATTTAGCATGCGTGTTAAATTGACCATTAATTCAGAGCTTATCAATGTGTATGTATTTACCACAAATGCAAAGATACTTGTTTAACATATTGTAATCCTTTTAGCTTTTAGAGGATTGCCTTCCTTCTTGGACACAATGATTTACTTTTTCAGTGCTTTCAATTGGGTGTCTTGGTGTGGATCCCCATGGGTGGCAGTGGTATAAATTTTACTTCGAGTAGTCCTTCTGTGGGAAATTTGGAGTATTTCAAGTTAGCATTATGTCTCAACCATAACTATCTCTTCCTCTGCACTAAGGTGGTTTTTCCCATCCATTGTTAGATCCAGAGATATCTCTCCATGCTGTACGGTAAATGTGCCTCAGCCCAGAAATACTCACAAAGCCTTGCAGATTTGGGGTGGGTTTGTCATTGATTTTTGTGAGGGTTCGTCAAGTTGGAAATTCACTAAATGCATGAAAAATATACAGCGGGAGAGCTCAGAGAAGCTGAATTCCCCCATCCTGGTGCTGGGGCAAGGCATGGAGTACCAGCAGTTTCCTTAGGAAACAGCAGCCATGGCCTGGCCAGCACCCCAGCAAACCCCGCCTAAGCTGCACCCAAGGGGTAAATGCTTTTAGAGTAGTGTGTGGAATGCACCACAGGAAGAACCAGAAAGTAGTTGGGACAGACAGCTGTTCTCTGGTTTGTTTTTCACTCGTGGCTGCAAGCTGCAGACCCATTGTTGGCTCCTGGCAGAGGGATGAAAGTCACATGGTTTGAGAAAATAGGAACTGTGGGGGTTTTACTAAACCAAAACTATCACTATTTTACTGTCTTCTTTTATTTCCTTTATTGGAACAAATGCGAAAAGGCACCTCCCTTCTGAAAGAGGTTTCTGACTGCAGGACCCGCTCAGGCTGCAGCTGTAAAACAGAGGCATGGCAGGTGCTGGATGGAGATGCCCCTGTGAGCTGCGGCTCTGCCGGCTGCACTTGGCACAGCCCGAGGCTGAGGTGCTTCAGACTGGCACAACTGTCATTACGTGCTGCAGGGAGCTGTGCAGCTTCACAGCTTCGTGTAGTTTCACCTTACACATCCCTCCTTGGCCTCTCCTTATGGCTTTGCCCATCTACCTTACCCATGCTCAGGTGTTCTGCAAAAACAGCATTCTGTGTTGCAAAATATTTCCTCATGGGAAGGGTTGTCCAACATTGGAACAGGCTGCCCAGGGAAGTAGTAGGATTGCCATCCCTGGAGGTGATGTAAGAGGGGTGTAGATGTGACACTTAGGGATGTGGTTTTGTCGTGGACTTGGCAGTGCTAGGTTGGACTTGATGACCTTAGAGGTCTTTTCCAACCTCAGTGATAATACAATTCCGTAAAGAAAGATGAAATTCCAAAGAGTGGAAAGGCCCTTTTTTATCTACAGCATATCTGCTTGGTGGAACATGCTTTTCTCCCTCCATTTGCAGACAACTAGCATCATTATTTCAATAGTTAGTCATAGCAGTGCAAAAAGTGTTTCAAAACAGCCAGATAAATCATAAGAGATGTATATCACATATTCAGTTCATCCGGTGTTGGACTTGGAAATGCACAATTGCACCATAGTACAGCTTAGGTTCTACTCATAAAATGAAAGAAGGAGATCACCTAGATGATTTTAGTCTTGGATGGACCAAAATTTATTTCTAAGACTCACCTTTAAATAAAAAAAAAATTGTCCATTATAAAATCCATGCCTTTAACAAACTTGTTCATTAAATTAGCTTTAACTTATCTTTTGATCCATCTTTGATCTAATTTATCTTTTGATCTATTAAATGTTGGAATTAGAGCAGCTTTTTCTTCTAGGAAATGGATTAAATAATCTGTCTGCAGGACTTCACATGAACACCATCATGAGTAAAAAATCCTCAATAGAGGTTACAGGTGAATGTGTGTGGTGCAGTAGCGACTCACAAAAATTTGTCTCTATGCTTTATGGGCTGGAATAATACCCAGCTATATTTCATAGGGTCCTGCCTATAAAATTTTGTAACTTATATCAGTTTATGAACATTATAGAGACTTGTTTTCTTAACTTTGTGGAAGAGTTCATATTAATTATCTCCTGTGGAAAAAAACAAGCAATGCTACGTTTCCATAAGAAAGTTTTAATAGCTCAAGACCTTTTCTTAATTTTACTCTCTTTTTACATTTCAACAGTTCCCATTCCACTGAAAAATTTCAAGTATCATTAGTCGGCTTTTGGTGTGTGTACGTTCCTGAAAAAATTGCAGTATTTTCTCTTGAGATGCTTTCAGTAAATAGCATTTGGCTTGAATGCTGAAGCACCTCACAACAAAAGTCATCTATAATAAAATTTTTCACCAGTGTATCTGAATCTTCCAAGTACCCAGTCATTTATTTTTTATTAAACCTCAAAAACTGGTAACAGTTACAAGATTTTCATAATTAGCACATTAGTTTGGTAGCAAACTGAACTACCATCAGAAGACAAGACAACATGGTAAATATGTGGTTAGTAAGAGGGAAGAAAGTTTGAGAGATGGATAAATGACATACTGTGTGAAGGTTTTGCTGCAAGGGGAGGAGAATGTGGGAGGGAAGAGATGGAGAGACCAGACATGAGACCCCACCAGCTGAATTGCTGAACCTGGAGAATATGAGGTGTGTTTGCAGTGTAGCTCAGTCATGAAATAATGCACAAAGGTTTATCTCATATGGCCAGTTGCAGCACTCGCCTGGTAGTCAAAGGATGAAATAAATATCCAATGTGTAAACCTAAGCATATGTAAAACAGGTAAACACAGGGTAGCCTTGAACACAGTTTCTCATTCTTTGTGTATGTGTAGGTGTGGATAAAGTCTTACATATGGAGAAACTGTTAAAACCCAAATTATTTAGCTAACTCCTAAGTAACAGACTGGCAAAAAAAAAATCTGGTTCAACTGATTTCACTATGAGTAAGGGGAGAAAGTCTTCTTTTTTTCCCCGTTTCCTCTAGTTATAAAAATTACAGTGATTACACATCATAAAGCCTATCTGTAATAAAACGCATCAGCTGGCCAAGGTTTTCATCGCTCACTCAATAATCCATTAATACAGCAACGCTGCCCAGGCATCTTTATAATACCAACTCGGAGGTAATTTTAATCAGCTAGACCAGCTGGTATTTAACAGCAGCTGCTGGAGACGCCACAAATATACTCAATAGCTGACATCTTTATTTGCAGTTTTTCAAGGGGAGAAGAGATCCTCCTGTGGTTACTTATATTAAGCTTCTCTTTTTTTTTATATAAGTATTGGTACTGGAGGGTAATACCTGAATGAAAGCAGGAATAGAGTTAATGCAAAAAATAAAAAATACATTCTTTGAGTCAGAGGGCTTTTTCATGAAGTCCTCCTCATAAATGAACAAAAAAAAATAAAGCGTGGATGCCAGCTTTGTTGGAGTTTAGAACCTTTTCCTGGTACATTTACACTAATCTCAGACATGGCTTGCGGCATAAAATGTACTCTGCAGTGCTGCATTGCCCTATCTTACTGGAGCTTTCATGTCTCTCCACGATATAAATATGTGATAAATAGTGCTCTTGGTAGGAAAAAAAGTGATGCTTGCTCACATGTGTTCAATTTTAACTGACGTGTACTTCTTTTGTCCTCAGTTTCGGCTTTAGAGCGTCTGCATACAGGAGTGTATATGTATATATCTATGCTTAAAGACACGGGTGTTTGTGTATAAATAATATACAATATGTTTATTTGTACTTCTCATCTTTTATAAGGCTAGAGATGAAATCAGCAACTGAATAAAGCACCACTCTCTGCAGCAGTAAATGTGGAATACTATTTCACATTGGATTTGGAGGGGGGAACAAGCAGAGGCAACACGAAGTTAACAGTCACAAACACATTATAAATAAAAATTTAATTACACTTGGGGGAGCTTGGCTTACAAAGCTCACAAATCCATAATGGAGCTTGCTGGTAATAAAGGCCTGATCTGTTTGTTAAACTCCAATATTCCTGTCCTCTGTATCACTTCTTTTATATAAAACTTCAGTTTCTGCATTGATTACCAATTGCAAAAATGACTGACTTCACTGGTAAACAGTTTTTTTCTGTCAGATACCAAATGCCATATTTCTTTATTAAGAAAATAGTTATGACTCCTAGGTAGGGCAGGGGAGGTGCCATGAGAAGTGTAAGTATATCTATTTTTGTTGACTATTTATAATATGTCATGGATTAGTTATATCATGAATGTGATCTGTGTTTAATATGAATTTGAGTTTCTGGAAAAAGGCTTCTGTTAATTTATGAACAAGTTCTGAGGTAGAAGCTTCTCTGTAATGAAGATTTCAATAAATGCTTAAATGAATAGTTTAAATGAATATGAACATTGAAGAAAACATGGTACTATTAAGCTGGTGTGTTTCTAGGAAGTAGCAGTGAAAACAGTACATAGTTTTCATTTTTCTTCTTTCTTTAATTTCAAAATCTCATGTTAAAAAAAGTTCATAGTGTAAAGGAACAAACCTGAGTACATAGATACAAATCCCTAAACAAATTTGGGGCAATAGTAGTCATTTGCAGCTACTCATTTGTTAGTCTCAGGGAGTTACCTCTCTATAGTCAAATATGGATCTGTCTGAGACTGTGATTGACTACTGCAAATTAAAATCCAGTGACAGAATGGATTACTGAGGTTGCAGTTTGACTAAAAAATACTAAGCAAGCATGTTTTCTCTTATTTGTAGTGAAAACATTCTGTTGAAGTTTGTTTAGTATGTTTGACAACAGACAGTTTGATATATTGCTGGGCACAGCAGTAGGTTGGACTTGAGTAGTATTAGCTTTCACTGTTTTGATTAATTGTAATTGTTTCAATGAAAAGGCATGTTTTACGTACAACTCATAGTTCTGGAAAACAGAAGTCAACTTGCAAGATCTGTAATTACTGTTCTGAGTTAGCATATTAAAAAAGCTTGGAGAATATGCAGGCAAATCACAGTAGGGTTTTTTTGTATGTCTGTTTATTTTGTATGGGATTGCATTTTGTAGCTTTTATACACTGTTCCTTGTCTGTGGAAATAAATCTTAGGTTTTATCTCTTCTTGTATGCTGCAGTGTGCTTTTAGATATATTTCTGAGTTCTACATTGTAGTTTCAGTCTTGGTATGGTGAAATTTTTAGTGTTTTCCATCATCAGTAACAACAGCAACAACAAAAGGTCAACCTGGAGACTCCCCTGTCTCCTCCCATCCCCGCACATTCCTGCGGGGAAGGAAAATGTATCTGTTTATCTTTACATTCTGTTTTCTCTGGTTAGAAAAAGACTGCCTTCTCCCTCTCTCAGAATGAATTTTCTGGTTTTCCTAAGATACTTATTTTTTCCTTTTTTTTTAATAAATATTTTATTTTCAGTGTATCGTCAGGAAAGGGAAATAGATGATTATTTTTGTATTTAGGTAAAAAAAAAAATTCAATGATGTATTTAGATGTAAGCCAATACTAGCAGAGTAAAGGATGTCAACTATTATTACTAATACCATCTTTCATTTATATAGTGCTTTCATCCTAAAAGATTGTGGTTGCTGGAAAATGTAGATTTAAGCCAAAAACACAATTAAAAATATATCTCCTTGTCCTAGCATGTTAGCTTCGAAGTATTGTTTGTCAGTTTAACAGACAGTATCAAAATATCTTTCTTCTGCTTTGCAGATGCAAAAATGCACCATGAACTAAATATGCTGAAAGTACTGTTAAACCATCTCTAGAAGGAGAGAAAATTGGTTTTATAGGTTCCTCATTTTATGACATGCTTTCTTCTCAGATTTTAATATTTTGCAACATGTTCTGAAAGGAGAAATGAATAGATAGTGGTTTTCTATATCTGAAACATGTAGGGGCATCACAACCTACCTGAATTGTTCCCTCGACAGTATTAAAAGGAAAGCAGTAATATCTAAATTGTGGAGGGAGGCAACTAGGTTTCTAAGTGTGGTGCCAATGTTTGTAGTCAACAATGAAACATAAAAAAAATTGTAGCCCATGTTGATAGCAGCAGGGTTTGAGGTTTGTGTTATTAGAGCTTGCCTAAAAGTATTAACACACAACTCATGTATAGCCTTCATATAAAGTATGTTCTATTATATATTTTGGGGGAAAATAAAAATCTGTAAAGCATGAAATTGTGGTGTTACAAAACGATTATTTCTAAAAGTGAATTATCTCGTCTCATAGTAGTACTAGCTTGGATTGCTCTGTTAGATGTCAGGTGGTTTATTTCTGAGCAAAATACAAATTAATAAGTGTACATTTTAATACTTACCTAAACCAGTGACAAGAAAATAAATACTACTTTTTATTTACCTTGCAGTTAACAACCATGTGTCATTGCGGCATCTTTTATGGAAAGGAACTTTATTTAAGTAGCATAAACTTGTTGGATGGGCTTCAATTAAATGATGATTTGTTAATGCAAATGTGTAGCGAATGACTGGTAGTACATCTGTCTCTTCATCCATAGGCCATTACTGTGCAGCATTAGCACATGATTGTAAAAAACTGGAAATCATTATATGCAGGTAGTACATATTCAATCAATTCTGACCTTATGTCTCTGACGAAATAAAAAAAAAAGGATGCAATTTAAATGATATTTAATCTGAACAAAAAAAAGGGGGGGGAGAGAATCTTTGACTATCGACGATTCAAGCTGTTAGATGATGTGAGGTGACTGCTGTTTGGAATTGATTGTTATTGGTGGCCCCAGTGGGGAACAGCCAGCACATTAATCCTCTCTTACTCCTCCCTCATGCTCCTCCAATCCAAATAGTATTTTTGTTTATATTAGGGAATAAATACTGTTCTGTTTATCTTAAAATTCCTTCTTTTTTTTTTTTTTACACCTCTTTTGGAGATTGAAAGGAAAAAGCTCTGTATTGATGACCAATGTTAGCCAGCTAAGCAGGCAGTGACAATTAATACAACAAAAAATCGTACAATTAGCTTCAGTTCCATACGTGTCTAATGAGCCATTTGTCAGTCTTTTGGTGAAATAAACTACTCTATCTTAATTCTCCACTCTTGCAGCAAATAAATAGAAGTTATTAAATACCCGGGCACCAATAAAATCTAATTTATTTTTGCAGGGCATAGCAGAACTCCTTACATATGTAAAATGAGCAAGTTATTTACAAACAACTTGTGATACTAATATAAAAATATAAAAAAGAATTTCAATGCTAACTGCTTTCATTCTGCGCTAGATATGTTTTCTTCCTGATTTGTTTAATCATTTAAATATATAATTACTCCTAAAGGCATATGAGTTGAAATGACTTCTCCTGATGTGATTAACTCATAAAGCCAAAATGAACCTTCAGAGAAGAACCTGAGAAATTCCAGAGATTGGCAGTCTGCAGCTGAAGTCCCTCCTGCTGCTGGGGAGGACAACATGCACATTTCCAGCTGGGAACACATCCCTGCTGCTGTTCCCTCCCTGACCCTTCTGGCCTTGCTAGTGTCACAACCACCTTTCCACAAAAAACCAGCACGGCAGCAATTGCTGTTCAGGTGCTGTTGGGGATGGTGGAGGTGGAGCCAAGATAGTTGGTCGGCCAGCAGCTCCTCATCCAGCCACTTGTGACCAATGGTAGCCACCAGATCTACTCAAGCTCCAGGCAGTGCCAGACCTCGTCGGAGGTGCTCAGGGAAGCAGTGGGATGTCTAGTCTGAGGGATCCAAGGAAGGCTATCTGCAGAACCTTTAACTGTGCAGAGCAGAGCTGTTCTGCTTTCCTTCCCCATTCAAGCAGACTCTTTGTAATGTAAGCTGGTGAAAATATTTCAGACCACCTGACTTCTTCCTCACTCTTCATTTTAACAAAAGTTTGAATATGACTCTGGTTCACTTTTGTGATGTATATCTGGCCATCTGTCTTCCCAGGCTGGTTTTCAAGCTGACAGTAACTTGGCATTTTTAAAAAAAGACAAAAAGAAGACAGGACGGAGCATGATGTGTGGACAGAGCCAAGTTGCTAGGTCTCAGAGTAGAAGAGAATATTTGAAATGACAGAAGACGCAAAAGAGGCAACTCTTACTAAAGAAACAAGGGTAGAGGGATGGCGGAACTGCTGTTA
The DNA here is from genome assembly GCA_013399945.1 of Ploceus nigricollis. Lineage (NCBI taxonomy): Eukaryota > Metazoa > Chordata > Aves > Passeriformes > Ploceidae > Ploceus > Ploceus nigricollis. The sequence continues at coordinate 243,275 of VXBC01012890.1, forward strand.
GGTGCATGTTTGAGGAGAGAGTGAGTAGAGGATACCAGTGTGAATGAGGAAAGGGCTCCCTTTACTGAACTAGGCTTAAAGAAAGCCTGAGATTGTTTTTGTCAGGTTGAAATACCTGCTTAGAAGAGTGCCCTGCCAGTTCCATTGCTTCCAAGTGGAGAGATGTTGCATAGGAGAAAGCAACTCTTTTTGGAAAGCCAGAAAACTGATTTGGCAATTCATGCAGTGTGTTTCAAAGCTAGCTGCAGTGTTTCATTATAATGGTCATTTCAAGATGGTAGTTCTTTATGCTTGTCCATAACAAGCCAAGTTCAGACAAATGTTGAACAAAAAGAATCATAATGAATGTATTCTCAGGAAATTGTGGGCAGTTTCAATTCAGACAGATCCTAAATTAGTAACAGAAACCCTCGACGTAAAGCTGGCACAAACCATTCAAGAATTTGAGTGTAAGTGGGAAGACAGCTTTTTTTAGGGGATCAGTGAAATAATTGAAGAGGTTAACGTACAAGAGGAGTGGGAGAAAGCTGTCTTTGAGGAAAAGAAAATGTTTAAGTTGTAGTTGATAGGGGAGATTTAGTAGATCTTTTGTATCCTCACATAGTTTTGGGCTAATTCTGATCATACTTTCAGATGAAAAAGTGAAACTCTGTTGTTGCTGGGTTTAATCATACTGTTTTGAAGTCCTCTGGGACTTCTAGTCCTCATGAAAAGACTTCAGTTACTTCTAGTTTCCTCATGAAATAGCTACACTCAGAAAAAAATTATTTAATCCCAGTGCTTGTGTTAGTAATTCTTCTGAGTGGTACCATCACTCTGTGATCGAATGTGTTTGCTTGGCATTCAGGTATCATGAGGACTGCACTATGTGTTTGCACACACGCAAAGTGGATTCAAGCTTTTTGCTTTACATTTCAGTTGACTTTTGAAGGTTTTATTTTCAGACCATGGACCTTCAATCTCGAAAGATTGTAATATGCTCTCCTAAGCAACACAGATACATTGAGGATAACATTTACTGCACTGTGTTTTTCCTTAAAATTGTTGTTACAAAATTTTATCCTTTCCCTAATTCCCTCAGTATATAGATTACCATTGTAGCATTTGCAGGTGGCAATGGGAAAGATTTTTTTATTATGCCTGCCATTTTATAATATTTGCCATAGCAAATAAAGTACTTAAGGTCCAAATTCAAGATCTGTTACGAACAACTCTTTTCACTGTTCCTTCACTCCTAGTCATCTCCTTTGAACTCTTTTGTTCTTAACTCAAACTTTAAAGGAAAGGTGCTATTCATTAGAAGAATAGCAGGCAACTGTAGCCATAATTACAGACACAACTAAATGGTTAAATATACGTATGTTCTAGAAGTATTTTCTTTTTGTATTTTTATAACAAGCAAATTCTACCAGTACTCAGTCCTTGAATAGACTCAAATGAGGACTGCTCACATTATTCTTCTGAAGACTTAAAATTTGCAGCTTATTGGCATTTAAAGAAAATAAGACTGGAGTATTCTGAGAATTTTTTAAAGGGGCTAAAATCCTCAAAAACAGTTACCCCTCCAAATACAGTTTTATGTTATAAATCGTCACTAGGTGGCAATATTAGTGATGTCTGTCCATCCAGCCAGATGAGGCATAACTGTTAAAACACAGGTTGACAGAGCAGAAGAAAAGGGCACTGTGTTTTTTACTTGACAAAAAAGTTTGATGAAAGGATGAAAGCGAAAAACATCTTGGAGCCACTAAATTGATGAGCTGTGTAAAAAACAAATGCTGACTGGTTACCTGTGTTTCAAGAAGAGATAAGAAAGTGTCAGTACTATTGTACAGGTAACAGTAAGACCTCACCTGAAATACCATATATATTTTTGGTAAACCATATTAAAAAGAAATTCAGATCATCATCATTTGTCAAACAGAAGTTGAGAAGGTCAATATCTAGTCAATAGGAAGTGTGTCAGGGAATAAACATGGATTAAGAAAGGGAGTGAGCTAAAGTTGAGCAATGTTGTCAAAAGCAAAATTATCCAAAATGGCCTCAAGTTTATGTATTGAATATCGGGAGGTTTCAAGGGGGATATAGTTCTTGCTGCCTGTTGTAGAAGAAAGGTTCTGGAGCTGTGTGATGACAAGCATAAGAACAAGAAACATCAGTTCAAGGTACATCTTAATAAAAGCAAACCTGTAATACATTAACTCACAATCACAGGGAAGTCAAGTAGAGGAGATGTGTCTGTCTTTCAGGCCTGAAAAAATCCTCTGTGGGTTTTATAATCTGTAATAATTCCTAACCATGGAACATCCAGTGTTAATCCAGATACAGCATTTTCAATAGGCAGTTTTATCAAAGGCTCCTAATGTTTTTATGTGTTGTTGGTAGCATTTGCTTATTGGTGAGTCATTTTTAAAGACAAAAAATGGTCTTCATTGGTTATTTGTAAAATTGTCTCTTAAAGGTGTTATTACTGTTTTTTGTCCCTGGAAAACTCCTTCAGCTGCGTGTGATTCCTTTGGGGAAAACTGCGGTTTTTCCACTCTAAATGATAAGATTACATTTATTATTTGCACTTAATTCAGAAATAGGCAGTGTGAAGTGCTTATTTCCGAGAATCCCCACAGTATTTGGTAGCTTTTTGTGTTTCCTTTTCCATAAGCAATGAAGTTATAATGGGGTTACAAGATCACACTGAATCTGTGCTAAGGCATCTGCTAAAACTTTGTAGCAGCGCCTAATAAAGTCCTGCCCCATTTGTGACATACCAAATCACATTCTCCTTGCTGATCTGACAACCACAGCTCTTAAACAGCTGCTGGGGTAATTTGCATAAAGGAGATTGTAAATGTCTCATCAGAACGCATGCAGCGCAATTCACCCCAAAACCACTGCCTGAACACCAGGAAAAGAAGATTGTAGTCATAAAAATTGTGGCTCTCATGATTTGAGATTATGGTCTCCACAGTCTTACAGCTTTTGCAAATACCCAGCTTTTGTGGCAAAAAAAAAAAGAAAAAAGAAAAAAAAAGAAAAGAAAAAAAGGAAAGTTTCATTTACTGATACAGAATAATACAAACAGATGCAGTGTTGCTCTTTTGATTCAGTCTAGCAGAAAATTGACTTCAGCAGCTAAGGTTCATGATGACCCCTCATCAGTTCTTCACCCCAATGATAAGTGAATTGATCCAATTGAAAGCATTTAGAATAACATTAGTAAAACCAAATCAGTTTTATGGTAGTGAAAGGAAAACAAAGAAAATGTAAAATAAAGTTAATGCAATACAGAGGATTCAATAAAGAATACAAAATACAGAAGTTAATACAATATGTTAATTGTCTGCATGCATCTGCTATGTTTTGTGATGCATATTTTAAAAGAAATTAGCATAAAAATTATGCATCTTTTTGATAGAAATCAGAGCTAAAGGAGATATACATGTGGAACTAGGATTTCACAATGTGACAGGGATTAGGTGTGTGCATTTCCTGAGTTTTAACTGTGTAACTTCAAATTTTCTCTTTGAAACATCATTCTTCTTTTCCTTGAATGAATTATGCTGGAGCAGTTTGGCATGGCAGTGAAACTCCATGTTATAACTAGACAATAAAGAAGTCATTAAGCTCCACAAAGTTAGTATCTGTATCAGCTAGAGGCTCTGCTAGCTCATTGAACCTGTACTTAGCCCAATTTGTAGTGCAGGTTGAAGCTATTTGCCTGGTGCCTCCTTGGTTGAAGCACTTCCTCTGGCCTCAGTTCACAGAAACACATCATGATTGCAGCTACACCAGTCACAGCTGCATCATCATCAATAAGTACAAAATTGCTAATAGCTGTGGAACATGTTGTTCCAACATAGTCATCCTCCTTCCACTCCAAGTTTTAATCATCCATGACACACAAATTTATTAGCACCCAAGTCACCTATATCCTTGCCATTAGTAGTTTACTTAGTGTCTCAGTAAATCTACATTTGACATAGTTAATAATTGTGCATATATCTGTGCAATGGCACAACTGACAGCAATCAGTTCAATGCCTTTGAGTTTTAATACTCACATTTATCAACACTAAATTGAAGTGAATTTGAAGTCAAAAGGTTCTACTAGGGGCATAACCTCCAAAATCTCAAAAATTGTACGCAGTGTTTTGCTTTCTGTGAATTCCAACTGCTTTAAAAGAAGTTTGTCAAATCATTTCAAAGTTTGGTTTGTCCCTTTGTGTAGCAGGATATCTACTCTCAAGGCAGCGATGATAAATCAGTAGTTTCAGTGAAAGTTCAGTAGTCATCAGCCAGTGAATCTGAGAAGTATCTGATACCTGTGGAATAGAGATTTGTGAGTAGAGAAGTCAAGTGGTGAGGTGGTTTTCACTAGGCATAGTAGAGGAGCACTTTACAGATTTTGAAGTATAAGGCTGAGAGAAAGTACAGTGGGCATAAAACTGGGGTCTTTTTTTAAAAACTTATTTATTATATCCAAACTTAATTTCTCTAAAATAAAATCTCTACATTTGATCAGTCAGCCTTCAAAGCCAGTAGAATTGAGGCTAATACTGTGCAAGACATTCAGCTTGTTCTTTTCTTGACATGTGTGTGTAAAATCTGTATCTCTGACAGACACATTTAAATCAAAAATTGTGCCATTTTATTGTTTTCTAATACTGATAGGAAAGCTGATAAATAGGTATTACCCTCACTAATTTTAGACCATGCTAAGAAAAGAATATCCTTTATATGAGTGAATCTCAGCCTTTGGGTTTGATGTGTGAAAACTCCATCATTTTATATGTTATGGTATTCATGATAAGATTATTCACAATTGTTTTATCGCAATAGTAAAATACTGCTTTTTAATATAAGAATTTCTCTGATAAGGTTTTAATGCATAACACTTGATGAAAGTTATTATGCTTATCTTCCATAAAGAGAGAATAATTATATGGGACAATAATTTGACTATGGCTGTGCTTCCCAGTTCCTAAATTGGTGCTTTATCCTGTGGGTTACATTTGCTTTCATAGGATGGAAGTGCTTTCAGTTCTTTTATTCTCCATACTGTAGTTCTTACTGTCCTCACCAAGTGCTTTCCTAAAGTTCATGCTGGATTTAAAAAGTCATTTATTACTAATGATTAGACAGAATCAAAACAAACTCCCAAGACTCCACAAATTCTCACAAAGCCAAGCTGAAGTCTGAGATGATGTGTATTTTCTGAAGATAATTTTCTGCAGACAATTTAACAGGGAATTTGGATCTGATTGCTCCAATCATTTTTGTGGTACAAGTTCCCTCAATTACAAGTGAGGTTTTAGGGTATAAACCTCTTTGAACCTGTGTCTATAAACCTTAGACTTGGAGCTTCTAACACAAAAAAATGTAAAAGATAATGCTGCAAGGATAGCCTACGTTTTCAGTCTCTGATCCAAATCAGAGCTGTTGCTGAATCAGCCTGGTTTGGACGTCAAAAGCTTACAAAACTCTCTGTGAACAGATCCTTTGGAGACCATGCCAGTTCTGTATGAAAGTAAATGCCATAAATTATTGGTATCCTGAACAGTGACCTTTCAAAAGCAGGCAAGGGATCACATATCTAAGATTGTGGAATACCAGCCAAGACAGTATGAAAGTTTATCATAATCATTGGCAAGTCTTTTCACAGCATGGTTCAACTGGCAGAGATAGATGCCACCTCCTCAAAATATGCATTCTACCTGTCATAGCCAACTAAATGCTCAATAGCATAATTACCTCAAATAAAACACCTCCTACATCCCAAACAACCATAAGCAATGACTGAGTCAGGATGTGCCTCAAGAAGTTGTTGAAGTTATCACAAACCAGTGTGATCTGTTTTAGAGGGGTACTCTGTTCCTACAAGCTGAAGGGAATATTTCAGTCCCTCTGGCAGGAGGTTTTCAGTGTTAGGTGTCATGCTGCCATGGTTTAACAGACAAATTATTTGGCTCCACTAGCCCAGATGCAACACCAGATATATTTCTAGCTTCTTACCCTCCAGGTACACTGTGGCTTCGTTATGCTGCATCATGGAAGAGTATGGTCAGATAAATTAGGCTTTAGAGACAGCTAGCCTCCAGCCCTCCCTTTTCATGCCTCCCCTTAGGGATCATTTATCCTGTATCTGATCCAACAGATGCAGGATAAATGCATCTTTGCCAACATCTCACTTCCTCCAAAAATCAAGGAGCAGCCTGCAGAAGAGCCTACCTGCATTCCTGGAAATGCCTCTTTCACCTCTAGCCCATCAGACTGATGCTTTCCCCATCTATATTTCCAAGTCATAGGAAATGCCAGAGAATTAGGATGTCAGGTCCTTTTTCAGTTGCCTGAAAACAATCCCGTAATGTCCATTGTGTCCCTCTCACATTAGCTTTGGAAGGTCAGAGGTTAAGAAAAAGATTCTTCTCCTTAGAAGGAAGTTAAAATACAGTTTTAAGGAAACAGATCAAAGTATATAGAAGTCAACAGAATTCAAATTAGTGTCATTTTACGATACATATTTTTTCAAATGTAGAAGTGTGCAACAGATTTTCTGCCAGAGTCAGAGAGGGATTTTTAGTTCCACTTTTTTCCCTGAAATTTCTGAGAAGCGTACCAAAACTTGAATTCTTTGCTGGAGGAACACTTCTGTTAGGCAAAAAGCAAATAATAAAAAGTAATTTTTTCATTTCTGAAATTAAGCACCTGTTTGAGTAGGAGAGCTGTAAAACCTGCTGTATTTTTCATTGTCACGGGTTTTGGTCTATATATAACAATAAGTTAATATAAAACAGTGAATTGGTAAAAGAATATTTGGTCTAGGATGTCCAGCCAAATTTACAGTGCCAGAAATATTCACAAATCCACATATACTTAGTAGAAACTTTCTGAAAATACTTAATGCTGTCTAAATAAGATAGAAATGGAAAAGAAACATTCTCCACTATCCCTCTGCAGCATTGGCTATAGCTGGGACACAAGAGTTGTTTAAAGTGTGTGGAGCTGTGACATTTGTACTCAGGGTGCTCATATGGCCAGTCACAAACATGTGTGGCAATGAATGTTTGTCCAGCTCTCAGGACAGCCCAAACTCTCACTTTCCCTATCACGCGTTGTTTTGCTGCACGTGCCAAAATCTCTTCCTAGGACAGAGCTTCTTCCTAGCATAGAGCTTTAGCAGACAATGACTTTGGCCAAGGAGGAATGATTATGGCCTCGTCTGATCTCATCAGAATTTCAGGCATAGGTCTGAGTTGACATTGCTTTTGGATAGCACCATTTTAGTTCCTCTTTCATCTTTCTAGTTTGCTCTAAATATTGAGTACTAGCTGAAAATGTAGCACAGTCAACTAAACTGTGTCCAAAATTTGTGGCTGGTTAACAAGTAGAAAACAGATACATCATCTTAATCATCAGACTGTGTAGTCTGCAGTCTCAGTGTAATCACAACTGTATTTTTGTAATGGCCTGTGAAGTAGAGAGCAGATTTCCATCTTGGCAAAGACAAGAACATATCCCACGAGATCTGCAGTTCTGTTCCCTCTGTAAGGATACATCTCCAACTGCAGGATCCTCTCTCTCTACATCAGAATCCATGTGGTGGCCAGGGGTGGAATTCTGCAGACACCTGTGTAGAGAGCAGTCAGTTCAGCTCTGAGCAAGGGCACAGGCTGCTGCTTTCACCTCCTACCAGCATCCACTGTGGGTAAGGAGATAGCTAAATCCTTGGCACTGACATGGGGCAGAGCCCAGTGCCCAAACTGCCCCTTAGGTTTATCTGACTTGGTCTCCTACAGCTTCTATGAAAAAAATCCCCACTGGTACTTCATTTCCAGCTAAATCTTCTATTACCTTTTGTGTATCCTTCGTCTCTTCTTTCTTTCCTGCACAGCATTTTTGTCTCTCTTTGTTTTCCTATTTTAATTATTTACCTCCCTTATACCCAACACCCCCCTTACATATGAATGTCTATGTGCACAGATGGGATTTCTAGGACAGTCAGTATATAATTTTCCACAAACACTGTTATTTTAAAACAAACTTGATCATCTCAATCAAAGGGGCATAAATGGAAAAAAGATTTTTGTAATTTTTTTTTCAGTTTTAAAACTAGCTCTCCATTAAAGTTGGTACATCTGATGAGAAGCAAATCCAGTCCCTCCCTTTTGCCAATAATTTTATTTTGCTGATATAGCCCTATTAGTAGTGAGGTGTGCACATCGTTCTTACGTGGACATTTGTCAGCAAGCTTTATGCCCAGATGTCTTGTAAATTAAATTCTTGTCATTAAATAACGAGTTAAATTTAGTTAAAAATATTACACCTGCTCAGAGTCTTCTGTCTATTTTTATTTCTTTGCAATTACTTTTATGGTTTTAAACGATGTCTCTGTCTCCTCACAGTGTGTGAAAGATCTATGCAGATGGAAGATGGTGACTATAAAAGGAAAGCTACTGTTAGGGTAGAGGTATTCGAAAAATAGAGGGAAAAATAGCAATTCTTATTGTTCTTTTCAACAGTAGCTGGTGAATTTCTACAATACTGTGGTTTTTCTTAAAGTTCTGTGCTACTTTAAAAACTTCTTTCATAGTGTCATTTTATTGTTATTTCCAGGAACTTTGGTTATTGCTTCCTCCTCTCTTGTCTGAAATATGTAAGCACACTTTCATGAGCTGTATGTACGGCATCCTTGTGCAGAAAGATGCTAATTCTTGAGTGCTTCCTACTCCTTTTAATAAGGACTAACTTGCTAATTCCTAACTGTGGACAGCTAGACAAGTTTGGAATTGTCTGATTGCAAACATTTTGATTTTGACTGATGTGCTGACAGAAACACATTTGCGGATCTGCAAGAAATGTTGGAAGAGCGGCAAGACTACTGCTGTGCTTCCAGGAGGAAAGGAAGGCAGCCCTCCGTTATTAATGAATTTTTTCAAGCTTCCACTTGTCTTAGAGATGATCTTCTAGAGATGAGCAGTTACTCTCACCACAAAATAAAGGAAAGGATAGTGAAAATAAGCATTGTTTTGTGTTTTAAAAAGGTGGCTCATAAAAATTGTCAGCTTACTTAGCTGTCAGTTCAGCTGACCAACCTGACAGGAGTGCTGCCCCGTGGTCCCTCTGCTTGGAGAGATATATTTCAAGCACATGGTAATATGTAACTCATAGGTGTATAAAGTCATAAAAGAGCGTTTCATCACATCTAAATAAGGGTAGGTGCATGCTGTCTGAACAGTTAACCATTGAAAACATTGAACACGAGACATTTGACACTAATTTTACTGGTCAAATACTCCCCTGAAAGAAGTCTGCCCTGACAAGCCACTCACGAGGCGCCTTTTGCAGAAGGAGCCTGGCTTGATGGGTCGTGGCATAAGCTACTTGACATTTGTCCCCAGTCAGACCGGATGCCACATGAAAAATTTACTCAGGCACGGGGCTCCCAGGAATAAACATTTCTCTGGTGTTGCTCACCAGGGACTCGGCAAGGTGAGCGGAACTCCAACTTGTCACGGATGCTCTGTTCTGACAAACATAAGTAGATGCTAATGGCTAAATCGTGACAGAATAAAGTCCCACAACCATATGGCTAATTGCCACAACAATATCTTCAGTGTTATTAATCAAGTTTTCATAGTGTGCCATGATAATTGGAATAATTAGAAACAGCATAGGCATTGCTTGCCTCTGCCGCACACACTGCAGACAGGGACCTGGAACAACCACAATTGCACTTTCTCTGCAGCGTTGTTTAGTGCTTTCCTTTCCGGCAAATACTGTGGTTAATTAATGAATTAGCTGTTTGCCACCAGAGTATTTTATTGCTAGCAGAGCTTCTTCAGGGGCACATAGGTAACTAAATGAGACCACTAAGCCCTTGTGCATCTCTGAAAAGATGCAGAATTCCCATAAGGCTGCAGCTACACAACACAAAACTTCACCAGTCAGAGGTACTTTTATTTCACAAAAGTTGAAGCTTATATCCTTGCACTTAGAGGAAGGATAAAACAAACTGAGAGTGTGCATTTTTTTGCTTAACAGTTTAAATGAAAACAAGACTCTGGATAACAGTGGTGCAATTAACTTACCAAGCAAAAGAAGTTAACTCTTATTTGCCTTACCCTGCTTAGTAATGAAATTGGGCTCCAGACATATATTCTGCCTTGGAACTAAGGTTGTAAGTAAAGTGGTGATTCTTACACTGTTATTTACACTAAGCATCTAAATCATCATTGTGTGCTACCTATTAGAACTCAATTCTTTCAGGAGTACAACAGCAGGGAGGAAACACTTGTGTTTCCTTGGTGCATGCATCAACATGTAGTTGACTGGTCACTAAAACTGGCAGATTGATGATGATGACTCTTTTCACTGGATGTATGAAGGCATTTAGCCAGTCTAATAGATTGAAATGGACTGCTGCATGTATGGCCTCTGAACAGCTTCTTAATTTAGTTTTAGCATGCAATAGATGTAATATTGAATTCAGTGACGATATAAATCTTCTCTCCTCATTTTAAAAAGTAAATAAATTTCTTCTTTGGAGCAGAGATCCACAAAGATATTTTGCAATACTGTATACTTACTTATAAAGAGTTTTGCAGAAATAAATCTCCAGTTCAGGTGGTAGGTAGGAATTCTGTCCATTTTGGGTTTATTGCTGTTTAATTTTGACTCTCAAGGGGAAAGTATCAAGTGAGGTTTTGCATCTGTTTTGGTATCCTAGTATCTCTACACATTTTTCTTACTAGTTTATTGTTAAGGGTTTTATTTATCTGTGGTAATCTAGTTTTATCCATATTCATATTCAGTGTAATTAGGAGGAATTTTCCAAATGCTAAAATAAGGCTTCTGCAAAAGGTATGTTTAGTAAGACTTTGTTGAAGTTATTAATCTTCATTACTGATGCCTGTTCGATTCTGAGTGCCAAATAACAAGATTTTTATTTTCTTCATATCAAAAGTATCACAATTTCAATTTCTTCTGTTGCAAACCCAACTGAAAGATTATCACTTTGTAAAGGCCATGTTCTTTTACTTCAGATATGTTTGACATATATTCATGCATTTTTATGAGATAGAGGAGGCAATCTGATACATAATTTAATTATCTTAAAGTTACCAGTTTACTTTATAATTCATATTCTTGGATATATTGCCATCCTTTATTTTACCACATGTTATGACCCACCCCTGAAGGGTAACTGAGTTTCCTGGTAATTGATCCCATGGGGTGGATTAGAGTGAAACGATNAAGTTTTGGGTATTATCTATAGAAATTATCTTATACTTCTTATCTATATAAAAGTATAAAGGTATCACTTAAGAAAATATATGAGTAAAAGATGGAGAAAGGATAATAGTAGATAGTGGAGAGAAAAGACATCATCACCCATGGATCCAGCAACTTGTTTGTCCAGGTGATGGTTGCAGCCTTGATCCATCAAGGCTGGGGAAATCCCATGAAACACAGAGTTCAATGGTTTTATTACATTCTGGTTCAGGTGGGAACGCCCCTGAGGGAGTTTTACACTATCTGTTCCAACACTGGGCATCATGTGCAGTGGTCTGGTGGAAGGCCCCAGAAATGAGCCTGGGGGCACTTTGGGGTCTTTGATGGGTTATGAGACCCTCTAACCCATGACAGCTGCCTCTCATGCCAGTGTAACTGAGCCAGTTCTGCCCCACAGGAGGGGATGAACACCTTCAGGTGCAGCTGTGAACACAAATGTCCTGATACCTTCCCTGGGAGGGGAGATTTACAGCTGCCCCAGCTGTGTAAGGGAGGACACTGGCAGGATAGACAGCATTATCCCACCTCAGCAGCATCTGCTTCTCACTGACCTTTTCCCTTATCTGGCTCAAACCCAGCTTGTTCCTAAACCAAGGCCAGTTTGTTGTGGTCATCCTCTGGTGGTGGCTGCTCACCCTCCCTGCACCTGGGCTGCTCTTATGCAGATCAGAGGATTCCCATCACACACCCAAACCTCTCCTCCTTCAGTCCAGGGTTGCAAACCCAGCCTCAGCAAAGCCCCTGTAGCTTTTCCAAATGGGCGATTGCTTGAGCCATTTACCATCAATGTTTCAGTCTCTGACACCACCCCATGGCTCAAACACTTTGTTATTTCTCTTCTGCTGCTGCTCGCTCCAAATTTTCTCCTGTGGTGGTGATTTTCACATACCAGACAGAAGGAGGAAAAAAAAAAAAGAGAAAGAAGAGGGATAGTACATATCATCGTCAAATACAGTGTGACTGCAAAAATTAAAATACAACAGTAGGCATCAGGAGAATAATCAAAGGGTATGATTAGGGTGCTAAAATCATCTGTCTTAATATTAATGCTATTATGAATACAGAAAATTGGAGTGAATACTCATACCTTCAGCTAGGCTATCTATGAGTAAAAAGGTCTCATGCAAAATCTCATGCAAACACATCCTTCCACCAGGCCCATACTCTGTGGAATAAAAGTGGTAATTCACAATGTAATATTTAGGTTCCATAAATGATTAGAGTTACATAGGAGCTGGTATTCTGTCCATGTCTTGTTTACAGTCCATGGCTGTCCTTCCTTATGGAAGACAACAACTCCCCTTGTGAAATTTTCTTTCATTAAGATTATTTAGTTGACTGGTTAATATCTCTGAAAAAGGTAGCCAGATTATCATAAATCTAAAGTCTTCTGAGGCAGAAGTGGGAAGGTTAATACATGTTCCTTAATTTGTATGATTCAAAATACTCATAAATCTGTGTACTAGCTCCCAGGCTAAATTTGGTTGAATTCACTGATTCCCATTTGATTGAGACAAAATTCTATATCCATAAGAAAAATATTAGAAGCTTTTTCCACACCTTTTTTTTCACAGTAAAATGACAAAATAAACTTCATAAAAACTAAACTAACAACACATAAAAAGGTCTATCTCATATAATTCTACTAATATTTAGTCTCCCAGTAAGTTGCTTGTGATAAAAACACAACCCCCCCCCCAAATTAATAAACTGATAATACAAGCACTTATGGGGGCATTTAAAAGCTTCACTGGTCCTATGCAGTTTGGTCTCGTCTGATAGCAGGTTCCTATAAAAAGAAAAGAGTCAGTTTGACCTACTACAGACCAATTATTAAAAAGAGGACATCCAGGAAAACCTAAAAATGTCTTTTTTATCAGCTGAATTTTCTGTTACACCAAAAAACACCTGTGATGGAGAAGCAGGATTAGAGAGGAAAAAAAGACTAACAGGGATTGGTAAACTGATTGTACACTCACAACAGACATGTTGTCTTGTTGGTTTGAATACAAAGTGTAGCAGTTCCATTCCTGGACACAGGTAGATAGCTTCTGAAGAATTTAAAAGAAGTTAGATTTCCTGAAATTGTTAAAGTGTTTTACTTGGCATACCAGAAAAAAATAGCTCATTTGGTTTCACATTTCACTACAGGGTAACAGAAAGATGGTTCAGTTGTAGATTTCAAATTTTTATGGACAGAAAAGACATTTCATTCAATTATAATAGAGAGGTCTCAAAGATAGATTATAAACTTTATAATATTTTATCAGTGCTTATTTGTTTGCTTTGGAGCTATTAACAAAATTATTTCTCTTCCTTTTATTTTAAAATATACATCTTTTTTATTAAGTCTTGCCTAAGTGGATTCTACAGAAAAATGTACTAACACTTTAGAATATTTGACAGTATGGAACAATGAAATGTTATAGACTCCTCTTTTAAAGAGAAATTCTGCAAAAGGATTGTATCTTTTAAACCTACTGCATACATCTTGAATCAATGGATAAAGCTATTAGCAAATTTATTTTATCATCTTAAGAACTGTGCTTTAATTGCAACACTGAGAGTTGTTTTTCTAATATAATTTCTCCACTTTAAAACCAAATTTAATCATTGCTGTTTAAAGATGGAAAAGTTGGGGGGGTGGAGTTCCTAATTGCTAATAGCTGATATCAGTAGGAACTTCACTAATTTAGAAGTGCCTCTTTTGTTTCAATAGGTTTATTGCAGCAAACAGTGTTTAAAATCATTCACCTGTAATTATTTTTGTTAAAAAAAAAGAAAATGTTTTTGCTACTCTGCAGCAATTTTCAAAACAAAATGCACATGCATCATCGGTATTTAGGACTGTAGGTTTTAATTGCACAGAGGCAAAGAACATTAAGAATTCAGTAGGCACACCTTCAGGTTCCTATATCTTTCTCTTACAATTGCAGATATTGATCATTATATTTGGGATTTACAGAGTGTGAAGATGAAGATGAGATGAAGTCTCATGCTCTGTGCACTTAAGGGGTGTTTATCATTGACTTGAAAGGAGTTTTTTCCAGTATAATGTAGCACTCCCCTCTCATCATTCTGGTTTGTCACCATAATTTTATCAGGCTGATCCTTGCTCTATAAATCTGAACATTGCCCGAGCTGTCTCAATTTAGTTGTTTCGAAGAAACACAGCAATATTCTTCAGTTTTTTCCTTTGAATGAAAGCACAGTTTAGCCCAGATAACTGCTAAATAAGTCACGGTGTAACAGCTAAATCCTTCATCTTGTAACATCTGCATTTTGGCCAAAGTGAAAAAACATGAGCCTTGGCTTTGATCTGTGATATTTTTTGTCAACTTGACCCACCTTTCTAAAAAATAATAACACATGCCTAGAATTTCTGTTCTTTAAAAAATCAGCAGTGGCTGAAAGTATGTTAGCTCTTTCATTGTGATCATTCTTCCTGTAGATGACTTCTGGAGTACAATATTGTTATCCACCCTTCATGCTAAGGAATGGTCAGTAAATTGTTACAGTCCAGTAACTGCTGTATTTGCTGCAAACACAGGCTGGCAGTGTCAATGCAGTGCTTGAATAGCTATAATTACTAAGCCTTTATAAAGTGTTATTTATCTGAAATACTAAAATTGAAGTATTTTAACTTGTAATGGTTAGGAGGAATGAAAAAGACACTGAACAGTGTTGTTTTCTCCCACTGCAGAGAATTTCTTAAATTGAATGATACATTCAGTGCAAGTCTCTGATCACCTAGAGTTACATCCACAGTATAAGTTTGTACCTAAAGGTCCAATTTCTCCCATCTGCCCTGCTGAAAAAAAGCAGGAAATTTCTTTCTGTTTTCTCTTCTAAATAGATTCAAGTTCCTAGCTCTGTTTTTGAAATCTCGTGTTAAAGAAAAGCCAGTACTGACCACTCCTTATATTTTTGTGTTTCATGTGCCTGGAAATGGTTTCTAGAATTAGCTGCTTCATCATCTTTCCAGAGATCAAGGTGGGGCTGGCAAGCCTGTAGTTCCTTGGGTCTTTCTTAACCTTTTTGAGGATAGGAGTGACATTTGTTTGGTTTTTTTCCTTAAGTGCATTTCTGCAAGTGAGTATTTTAGAATTGGTCTGGCTTAAAACTGCAGTAAGTGCTTTTGCAGAGAAAGGTAAATTGCAGTAAGAAGGAAAGGTAATTGTTAGGAATTCATTTTTTGGAAAGAAAAACCTTCATTAATAAGGAAATGCATAGAGTTTTCCTGAAACACGAAGAATTTTTCTTAAATGCAAGACTGAGTAATCTTTGCCAGCAATCTGAAAGAAATCAAATGGGAAAGTAAATAATCCACATAAGAACTAGATGCTTGTGATACTTTTAGTAAAAAAAAAATTCATGGTATTTCTTTTAAAGAGATATGCTAGTCTGTATTTGATAAGGTAATTAATATAATTAATTTATTATATAAATTAGTATATATTAATATAATCAATATTACAAAGTTCAGTAATAGGAAATGTCAAAAAGGGAAACCAAGTAACTGACTGTGTATCCACCCAGCAATAGGGCCATGATTCCTATATTTGATGCAATGATCCACTAAATCTTCATGCAGCCAATACAGGAGAAGATGGGTGAAATGAACAACCTTGATGGGAGTCCAGGACAGGACAATCCCACCCAGATCATGGGCATATTAAAGCATGTATGTCATTCTGTAGCAGAATAGTACTCCATATATAAGTCTGAAATTACTTAAAAAGATAAGGCAGACAGACATAAGAAGGATCTTTTTATATACTCATTATTATCTCTAAGTCTAAGGAGAAGCTGAATGATGTGCTAGATCCTGGCACATACTTTCTCCCTCCTTATCACACACACTTTTTTACAATCAGCATACACTGCTGGAGACAATGTGGTAGAAATCTATAATATTTAAATGTTTTACAGCCTAAGGAAAATCTGATCATCTTGTCTGCCTTCTCAAATGACAAAGGCCACATAATTTTATCTAATAAATCCAGAATTAACATTTGAATTTACGGTTGAAGTAAACACATCTTCTAGCAAGATGTCTGTTTTCATTCCCTTCACAAGTTAAGTAGATTAAGGCAAAAAATGGAGCATATGCTGTAACAATATCACACTGTACATCATTTATGGGTAGTGTGCATATGAGGGTATGCCGTGTGTAAAATTCTCAGTGTTTAAATCGAACACATTAGAAGTATCTGTAAATCCCTGAAAGTCTGCTGAGCTTCCCACATAACTTCTTATACCAATTTTTTGGCTTTGTAGGGATTTCACAGGCTTCTTTCTGTTCTGACAAAATATTGGATTTTAATAAGGTTTTGTTTATCTTAGAAATGCCATTTTGTTAATTGTGACACTTAGCTGTTTTGCCTTTCTTCTCATCTGTGATCATTAAGAGTTCCTCATGCACCATAAGCAGTACTGCCCTTCCACAAAAGCCTTGTAGAAGAGTAGCTGAAAGAGCAAGTTGTGATTATACTTCAGGCATGTTTCCTTCTCTGTCTTGTATGATTTGAAGGTTTCATTAATCTCTTTAGGACATTCAGAACAAAATCCTGAACCAAATATAGCCATGGTGGTTTTAATAAAAATGAGATTTATTAAGGAAGGAGATGGAGCACTGGAGAAACGGGCTGTGTAACAGGTCTAAGCTGGAGTGCTGCAAAGGCTTCTCCTGATTGGTCTTCTTCATGTCACTAAAAGAAAGTGAACTACCATAAAGGACCTTACCTGTCTCCCCTCTGCCTCCTGCAACTACCAAATCTGTGAGAGTTTCTGGAATCAAATGTCTTCTTTTGAGGGTGCTTTTGCTGTGTTGCAAGTTGATGAGCCCTGCTACTGTAGGAGCAGTAGCCCCCATGTTACCCCTGGGTGCCTCTGTAGGAAGTACCCATGCCTACCTCATCTGCAGCCCACTCCTATCCATAAGTTAGAAACACAGCCTGAAATCCTAGTACAGACACCAAGTCTGCCCAGAGTAGTGCTTTCTGGTGGCAATGAACTACTATTTCTGTATAATTTGAAGTTCTTTTGCAAGTGTTATACAAATGTTGCTCCTCATCCTTTTTCCCTATCTTATTTTTGAACAGGCAGATCACAGCTCAAGTCTGTCTACCCTTTCTCCTAAATTATTGACCATGACTTTACATAGTAAATTGCACTGGCTACAAATGTTTGCTTGAACATAATTCATGACAGAGTTTAAAGAGACAGAGCTTACATATCATTTTCTCAGTTAGTAAACAACTGATGTTAATTTTGGCATTTCTCAGCTTCCGAGTGCTTAGTTTTGATAAGATGGTGTTCTTTTCAATACTTAAAGTCCATTTAAATAATTTTCTTATTAAAAAAAAAGGCAGCAAAACTTGCACTGAAAATGAAATTACATCCTGCAATATCCTACTGACCCTCCTTTCTCTGAAAGACCTTGACTAATCTTGCGAGCATTGGAAACCAGAGCAACAGCATCCTCTGCCACCACATCCCCCAAGTGACAGTAGCCATGGCAGGGGATGATACACACTTCTACCATTTCCCATGCAGGGAATGCAGAATGTGTAGCTGGGATGAAGCACAGCGTGGCAGATGCATTCTTGGGCTGGTGGCAAGAGTTAGGGAGAAACAGAACATGCTCTGTGGAAATCTTCACTCTGCTGTGTTTAGGTCAAACAAGGAATTACCAATTTGGGCTTCTCTTTTTTTTTATATGCACAGTAAAAAGGAAGATACCAGAGACCTTGTTGTTTTGATTCTAGACCTTAGTGAAATGCTTGCGGAAAAAACTAAGTTAAGCACGAGCAGAATTTTTTTAGCCTTATTCTAATGAATAGTATCAATGAATGAAAAAAAAAATCAAGCCTTGAGCAGATGCTTGGAGTGGAAATTGTACTGAACATTGAGTTTAGCAAATGTATAAATGACTGAAAACATGCTCCTAACAATAGACTTTTTTAGGCACCTTGTTGTCATCTTGTAAGTCGTAGATCAAGGCATTTAGCTTCAGAGTGATGCTCTCCTGTTTCCTGTTGTTACAATTTTTCTTATTCTTTCTGATTTCATTGTGTTGTTTTGGCCCCATAAATATTCCTAAACTGTTTGTTTTGCCTCATTGGTTACTATTTCTTGGGCTTATTTAATTTTTTAAAAAAGAATTCTCTACCTCACAGGAAGACTGAGAAGATAAGCAACTACATATATGGAACACGTAACATAAGTTTAGATTTTGATGGTTGGGAAATTGTCCTGTAAATCTCTTGTCAAAATGGTTTTAGTGTTAGTTAAAAGTGCTAAAGCTGGATCATTGCCTTCTTTAATGTCTTTACTAGTGCAGAGTTTTCTCCTGCTTTCCCTGTATTGTAAGGTCATTAATGAATCATTATCTATTGCTAGTAATTACTGATCTCTTGAGAATATTGGTTTAATTATATAGGAATCATAAGTGGAAGATACATATTCTAGAATGTAGGTAGTAGTACCTTGGTGTATCATGGCTTTAAAGAATCTGGGGGTTTTTTGTAAATTTTAATTGCTAAGTGTACCTGGTAAAATATGAATTATTGTATTACCACATGTGATAAAAGGTATACTATTGTGAGTTTCACAGTCTGCAGGTGTAACAGATGTAAGGCAAGATTAACAGGACAGAACAATAATTAAAACACAGACAGCCATCTCAACAAAAAAAAAAGGGGGAAAGGGAACAAAAAGAAAAGGTTTATCATGTGCAATGCAATTATTAAGGATGTCTTAAATTCTCTGCAAATACTTGTAAAAGCAATAAAAATGTGTTAGTTTGAAAGACAGCTTTTCAGTGTGGACACTTAGTTAAGGAATTAAGATCTTTTTTTATGAATATAAAAGCTGAGTGAAGTCCTGCCATATGGCAGCATGGTTCATAGGCAATAGGGCCCTTGGTTTATAGATGCTGTGAGCTAAACGTTGCTGAAAAAAATAAGAGAGCATTAAGTATATATGCATTTACAACAGTATGAATTGCTTACTCTCTTTAAGACAGGAAGGTTCAAATAATTAACGGCAATATTATGGTTGCAAAAGGAAGTCCAGTTGTTCTTCAGCAGTCTACATCTGTGAAACGTGATACCTCTGGGGAATGAGATTTAATTTTCCCAGGAGAAAATATAAAAGCAGGAGAAAAAAAAGGAATGACTTCTGCTTGAGCAGAATAAACCTGCATCTACAAACGATTAACACTGCATAATGAAGTAGTAAAGAAGCAAAAGAGACTTCTAATAAAGGACTAATAACAAATCCCATTACACCATGGTGTATTTTTTTCTCTTGAAGTGTATTAGACTCTTAGCAAGGCTTTTGAATGAGACTTGGGTAGTTGCAAGCAAAGTCAGCTCAAATGCTTCAAGCTTTGCTGAGATTTCTTGCCTAACAGTTTGTGTAACTGGCAAGTTGTCGTTTCACAGGTGGGAGGAGTTGCTACTGCAGGTAATGGGCTTCACACAGAGTCTGAGTAATGTTTGTGCCACCATAGGGTAAGAATCTCCTGTAGGCTGGGCACTGCAGGGTAATGTGCCACTATGGCAAAACCCCTTAGGTAGAGTAGACATGGTATTAAATGCACCAGCTAAGCCTCGCTTTTGTGTAACACTTCTGATTTCTTTTTTTGAGGTCTCAAAATAAGTCCTCATAGGAAAGGGGTTTGATCAGAGAGGAAAATACAGAGTTTTTGTTTTGTTGTAGCTAATATTGGGACTTCTGTAATTACTATACTAACAGAAAAAGTTACAAAACCATGGAACATAAATGTTGGCTATGAGAGTGAAATGATGCTGTCTTTTGAAATCATGTATTTTCACTTTTAAAAGGGAACATATCTTGCAAGGAAAGGATTCTATGTAGTGATGTCTAAATCTGTACGTGGTTATTTTTGTGGATTGTACATATGGTTCCAGTGGCATTGGGAATAAAAGTTTTGTGAACACAACCTTCACTCACAAGAGTCCCTTTGAATTTCTTTTATAAGAGACTGACTTTTTGTGCAGATCATTACTATCTTCAAAGCTTGTGCTAGACTGGCATGCTGGAATTAATTTGTCCAGTATTTTCCTCATACTGGAATCAGAAAAAAAAAGCCAGTAACAAAACCCTGGATGCCTTAAACCAACAATGAGTTCTGGAACAAAAGTGGTTAAACATGAATTCTTACGAGTGAAACTAATCTTGAACAAGAAATTTCTAGTTGCCTTTTTAGAAATTTTTGTGAGTTTTAAAGAATGACTTAATTTGCTTAGCAGAAATTTGCAATCAATCTTTTCTTGCCACTGAATAAACAGATTCCACATGCGTAGCTATTTGCATATCCCAGCTAAAAATGTAATTCATTATTTTTAAGTCCATTTCGTAATAACTATTTCAGGATTAATGTTACTAACTATTCTTTAGCTCATTCAAATGTGACCTTAGATAATCCTACCTAAAAAGATACAAAGCTAGTGGGTCTGTTCTGGAACAGGGAAGAGAAGTGCCTTCCCTGATGTCAGCAAGTAAGTCAGTGTAAGAGTCAGAACTTGAAATGAGAAATCTAGAGAAACAGTTTTCTTCTTCTGCATCTCAAGCTTCCAGCCTCAAGCAAATGTTGCATTTAATATAACAAATTTTCACATTTTGCTAGGTATGAAAACAGCACAGAGATGAATAGGAATTAACAGTATAGTCTACATGAAGATTATCACTAAATCTGGTGAAGATTTAAATTAGATTTAATAAAAATAGCATCCATAGCATATTTTATAAAATTTTTCAAACACTGTCATCCATAACAGGGAGAAAGCCCCTTCACAGTAACTGTGACCTGGTCCATTTTAGTTGCTGTTTGGCATCTGCTTCTGAACTGGCTTTCGATTGACTGGGCTTTTCAGGGCTTCTCATAAACCACTGGCTTCACCCTCCTGGTTTTGCTGTTCCAGGCCATTCTTCCATAACATTTTCTCCCCTTCATCTTAGGGCAGTATCACATTAAAAGCTCAAAAATGTGGTACATGGGATTGATGTATTTTGTCCTTTGAGGGTCACCCACATAATAATATTAGTTAGTGAAGCTTCTACAGTCTCTAATGTATAATTTCTCTGATGTAGATGCAGTAACATTTCCACAAACACAATGAGTTAAGTCTTTATCACAGATCTTGACACTTAGCAGAATTTTCTGATAAAATGTTTAGGACTGTAGCTGATCCTGGGATATATGTCCTGACTTTAGCATACTTGATAAAATGGAGAAATACAAATCATAACTTTTCCCCTTTTTTTCAGGCGATGGGTAAGGCTCCTGTTTGGACGTGAATTCCCTCTTCAGGATCTTCTGGTTGTCTGGGATGCTCTATTTGCTGACAGTATCACCCTGAATTTAGTTGACTACATTTTTGTAGCCATGTTGTTGTATATCAGAGATGCCTGTAAGTATCAGCTATCTTAAAATTTTTTTAAAGAATGCAACCTATTCTTTGAAAGAAAAAGAGACCTTAAAAAGGCTAAATTTCATTATGACTTTCTTAACATATTGAAAATTGTTCCAAATACTAGGAGAGGAGCTATTTATTATGAGACATGGCCTCCTGTATTTATGAAACAAATTGTATCTTGGAGTTAAATGCAGGTTTGTTTTGTGAGTAGTTCTGTGTTTTTACATGGAGTTGCAGATTTTATGTGCTCTAAGTGATACAGGCAAGTATAGAGCTCCACCTTCTGACGAAGCTCATGAATTGAGTAAAGCTTCCCTGTGACACTTGAAATATTTTTTGCTGTTCCCCTGTGAGAAAGGAGAAAATGTACAAGACAATGGCTCACAATTTTTGAAGAGATATCGTGAATAAAATACACAGATGAGTAGCAATTACTGAATATGTTTATTCTGTGCAAAAGGGGCATCTTAAAAAGATTATAATTTATTTTATTTTGGTTCAGTACACCTGAAATTTATGGACAGGTGAATTCTTATAATTTAGTGATGATCAATAATATAAAGTTGGGACAAACAAGCAATCAAGAAAATTTTGTTAGCTTATATAATTGTAAATGGGAGGAGAAAGATAAATAATGATAATTGAGGCATTTATTTCTGTCCTATCAGATTCTGCAAAAAATTCCGTATGCAACTGATGCAACAAAGTATGCATTTCACAGCAAGATGTATGGCTGTCATTAAGTGTATGAATTCTATAGCAAGTTATTCAGAGTTAAGTATATACCATCTGTAAGCTTTAGGTTATAACAAGGTCACATATTTGACACAATTTTGTATTCTAGGACATAGGAAGTTTTCAACATCTGTGGTTCCTATTTTAGGGCCCAGTCTTGAAAATATAATGTGGCACTTTACACGTACATGTTGTTCCACTGCCTGCCTTCATGTGTTTTTTAATTACTTTTTAATAAACATGCAGAATACAGAGCTACCTTTCATTCCTCTCAAAAAACTGGATGTTTAATTCTGGTCAGAGGTATCAAAATTAATGGTGATGTTTCAGGATGATCTGATTCCAGGTCATTATGTTTTACAGTCTAAATCTTGCTTGTTTATATTCAGTAAACTGAAGTAATTTAAAATTTTTGGTAGAGATATGTTCTGAAGAGGCATGTAAGAAAGTTTCTTAGCATCAGTATTTTATTTTGTGTCATTCCTTACCTTTTAAAAAACCAGCACTTTAGAACTGTGCTTCTAAGAAGCCTCTCTCTTCTTGGGGAGGGAAAGTTGTTCTGGCTTTGTTTTCTTTTGATTTGTGTTGCTGAGGTACAAGTATCAATATGAGTTAACTAAAATGTGAGCTAAAAATGTGTTCCAGGCTTTTGTATGAAATCAGTCTCCCTCTTTTCCTTGAACTTCCCAGGCTTAGTAGATAGAGTAGTAACTAGCTGTGCAGTGAAGTACATTTACCCAAATGAAAGGCAAAGTCATCTCATCAGGGCAGCTAATACTTCATACTTTGACTGTTTCTGTAATAAGTAACTTCTTGTTCTACAGCTGGACCTAGTTAGTTACTCTAAGCATAACAGAATGTTTGTAAGCATTCTATAAGAAAAATTAGTCATAAATACTGTAAAGTTGAACATATTTTTCCAAAGTAAAGCTCAAACCATAACAATTTCCACAGTTCTTTATTACATGAAAAACCTTTTGTTATATATCTGTAACAGAAAGTTTTCTGGTTTTCCTCATGATTTTTATTGCTGATAATATTTGAGCTTTGAGCAGAGTTCAAAGTTGTAGTAATTTTAAAAACAATTTCAAATAAAGTAAGTTTATAAAAGCTTCTCTTTATTTGGTGAAAGGAAACATAAGCTCAAAACATCCAATGGTGATAATCATCTTTAATTTAAATAAACCATCGGGAAATTTTTAGTTTAGAAACTTTGAAATAATAAGAACAATAATAAAGCTCCTGCGATATTATGTTATGAAAATGTCAAATATAAGCAATTATAATAATACAGTACTCAAAGCATTTGAAAGTTTAGAAATTCTGCTGATTCTTTTAAAACAACACATTTGGGGATGGGTGAAAGTTGCTGGTTTGAGAATTGATGAATTTTTTTTCTGTGCTCATTATGATGTTCTCAAGGACATGATTTTAAGAAACTATTATTTCTGCTATATTTCTCATTTTTATTTTAGTTTTGAAATCCTCTGTTGCTCAAACAATATATTATGCAAGGAGAAGGGAACATTTAGATTATCAGATTATTGCTTATATATTTTAGAGATTACAGATACATAATCATGTACACAGCCATTCTGTAAACTGCTCTGTTCAGTTTTACATCCGTATCCAAGCAGATCTTTGTCTGTAGAGTGATAATCCTCACATGCCAAGCGTAGGGTTGTGTACCAGTGTAGCTGTAAGTTTTAATAAATTATTTCCTGTGTTTCTTTGGAAAAATTCTTGCAAATTTTTTTTTTGTTTTTTTGGTTGTTTTTTTTTTAATCTGTCAAATCAGAAGCATGAATATTTGCTTCTGTTTCACCAGTGTATATATACATGCAGTTGTTGATGAAATCAGAATGGAGAGAAGGATGTGATGCAAAAATAGATGTATTTTATCTACTTCCTTCCAAGGAAGACAAGAATGAACAAACCTGGAAGACCTGTCTATATTTTGCATAGTAAATTAATGCCATTATTGCACCAGGAGCTAATTTTGACTGATCAGTATTAGAATAAGTGTATTTTTATCTTGTTTCCACTTAAGGAGTAGGTATGGCCATTGTTAGAATTTAGTTTTTCATCTCTAAAAGCACTGTGAATATTTTGAGAGAAATAAAGGAGCCATAGCTTCTTCTTAGAGAAACTGATTAGTTATTTTTGTTATAGTGCAAGATGTTAATTTGTCTATGTTTAACTCAATTTAGGGGTTACTAAGGAGAACCTGGCCATGAGTAAAGCAGCAGGGGGGAGTAATCACATCCTTCCAGGGTTATGAACTAATCTGGATACGAGATCAGTGACATCAAATATTAAACTTTTAAGAAATTAAGTGTATCAGAAAATTTGGACTTTGTTGAGGACACTACTCTGAATTTTCAGGTTTTCCACCACATTACTGCTGCTTGTGGTGGTTATTGGGACAACAGAGAAAGTTCAGTCTCTTCTACAGCAGAAGGGAGAAGGCAATTTGATGTTCCTCTGGGCACTGAATTACAATATTAATAAAAGGAAATTAAGATTATTTTCTCCGTGGAGAGGAGTTTCTCTCCTCCTTTCCCTAGAAATGCCAGTAGCATTCTTCTTTGGGGAAGTGACAACTTGTGGTTCACAGTAGAAACTGCATCCAGATGTGACTCTCACTAAGCCAATGAGAGAAGGAAAAGCACAGCTGAAGAACGACCAAGCTTTTTACAAGGCAGCTGGACACACCAGCTACTGCTGAGACTGGATATTTGTGTTTCACAGCATCTCCTTCCAGAAACTTCATCCTATAGATGCTTCTTAGAAATCCATTTAACACCAATAGGCATATTCAGTTTTGGTTTACTGCTGTTTACCTATAATTTTTAAGAAAACTGCCCCTCTGTTGTATAATATTACACATTTTGTCCTGAAGAGACAAGAATCATAGAATGGTTTGGGTTTGGAAGGGACCTTCAAGGACCATCTAGACCAATCCCCTGTCATGGGCAGAGACATATTCCACTAGACCAGATTGCTCAAAGCCCCATCCAGCTTAACCTGGAACACTTCCAGAGGCACCCACAACATCTATGGTCAACCTGTGTCAGTGATTCACCACCCTCACAGTTAAGAATTTCTTCCCTATGTCCAATCTAAATCTACCCTCTTTCAGTTTAAATATGTGGGGGAAACCCTAAAGGTAAAAAACCTCATATATAAAAGTCAGCAGTTCTTCCCTTTAAAGTGCTGGAATTTTTTAACTTTCTGAATGATAAGGGGTTTTTTGTCAGGGGTCAAGTCTGCACCATTAAAATAAATTAGTTTTTTTAATATTTAGTTTTCTCTATATCTTTGAGACAGCAAAGGACTCTTCCAGAAAAAATAAACTATATTTTTAATCCATTTTACATTGCAGAATAGAACACATACTTATTTCTTCAAAGGAGAAACACATTGGTATTACTGTCTATCATTTATAAAACTATTTAGCATTTAATATCAATATTCACTGTTTTTATTTGCTTTGGTAAAAAGGCATCATGATCACAACCACAGTTCAGTATCTTAAATTTGATTTACGTAGGAGAGTTTGATTGGATATGTTCTGTGTGGTGCTTGTGTTATACTCTGAAAGAACTCTGACAGAGGCCATTGTATTGTGTTCATTATGCCAGCTTTGTGACTTCAAGAAGAAAAAGCAGGTACCTGAATATGAACAAGAAAAACAAAGGGTAGGAAAAAGAACAGGCAGAACAGATAAAGAATGAGTAGGATAAGTGAGTGCTTTACAAATGAAAGCAGATGTATGAAATTACAAGCTGTCGGATCAGCAACGGAAATGAAGATGATAAAGTGGTTCCTTACACAGATTATAATTATTCATTTTGCCCAGTCCCGCATCTTTTCCCCATAATCCTCTTGTTGAGGGAGGTAAGGTGCAGGAGAATATGAGGCTTATTCACATGAAAGAAAAAAAAGTAAACCATTTAAATTTCTCTGTCCGCAAAACTGCCCTTTATTTTGCTTTTATTGATTCAAAATAATATTGTATTTGCAATATCCCGATTAATTAAAGGTATTTCTTACTACAGCTAAAGTTCTCAGCATAGTAAAGTTTGTTAGAAATTTATTTACAATTGCTATTGTTGGAGGCTGTCTTTATGTTGCAGAGTGGAGGCATCATTAACAGGCATTGCTTTGACAGCTGTGGCAGATGGATTGCCTGGATTTAGATGGTGCAAAAGAAATGAAGTAGTTTACATAGACCTGCTTGAAAAGATGTCTTTAATAATTGCACTCATAATTAGATTGATTTGGGAAGGAGAGAAAAAAACCCAGATGACAACAACAAGCAAAAAGCCATAGAGTATGCTTACATAGATTCAGATAAAATCAAGCAGATTAGAACAAAATTGTAAAGTTTAGCAAAGCTTGCTGAAAATTTTCTGAATAAGTGATAAGTGAAAAAATCTAAGCAAGTTAATGGGGTACTATATTTTTTAGTTTTTATGAAATTAAAATGTAGTCTTTTCCTTTTTTCCTGACTATTTTGTGAAGTTTCTGATTTAAAAGAAAACAAGGAGTTGTTGAATAATTTTATGTTTGCATAAGTATCTGAGTGTATGTATATATATGTAAATATATATTTAAGAACAACATAGAAGATATTTCAGCAAAAACTCATCAGAGTGGGGCAAACTTATCATAAAGCCATAAATGCAAATGATCACATTTAAATTTAGATGTCTGTGGAGGAGCGTCTGAAAAGTCCATGTCCATTTTGCAGCACAGGACTAGTTCTTCAAGCTCTGCTGATGGTGTTACCCTGAGCTCCACTGACTGAGACAGGCTTTGGGGGCACAGCTACAGAGGTCTGAATTGAGGCATCTGAATCTGGAGCTAGCATAAATGTCTACGACATAAAGAGTTTTAGAGCTCTTCTTAATTATACTAAACCAAATGTAGTCACAAGGCTTGATTATGTCTATCTCCTTTTACTCTGAGCACTGCTTGAGTTCTGAGACAGCATGTGGGAAAAGACAGCCAAATCTGAACTGTAATGAATTTACTGGGAAAAGTACTGGTTTGGAATATCAAAGTAACACAGTAATATTTTTTCTTTCTCTCTCTCTCTGTCTTGTTTTCATTTTAATTCTAGTGATTTCAAGTAATTATCAGACCTGTTTGGGACTTCTGATGCATTATCCACCTATTGGAGATGTTCACTCCCTTATCCTAAGAGCACTTTTTCTCCGAGATCCAAAGGTGAGATGCTCACTGTTAATATAGGAAATAAATCACTGTAATAAAATGTTCTAAACACTATGAATTAATTAACAACCTACTTTTTGGAAACTAAATGGTAGTTTCAAGTTTCTTCTCACCTGACAAAAGAGCTGAAGGAAAGAGTTGGAAACAGAGTAGAAATAAGTTCCTTTACTCTTTAAAGGATACTTTAAAGGACACTTTACTAAAGTTATCCAGGAGCTCTGGTAACTGCAGATGTGCTCTTTAGAATAACTTTGCTTGGTATTCTGCACAGACATCTTTTAGGATAAAGTATACTTTTTCAGGGAAACAGTAATGTTACTATTTAAAACCTAGTAAGCTGTATAGAAAGCATCATGCAATTTCATCTGAAAGATCTTTTTCGTGGGATTTCTGGGATTAATCACTGTTAATCCTTAAAGCACTACCCCTGCCCAATATATAATGGTTATGTGATGGTTTTTGATTAAAAACAAGAGTTTGATGTTACAGCCTGTAAAGATTCACATGTAAAAAATTCATAAATTCATGCCACATATTACTAGCATGCAGTTTCTGATGTACTCATCTATTAAAAAAAGAAAGAAAACCTCTTCCTGTTTTAGAATGGCATGTGTATATGTGTGGGTATAATATACAGGAGACACTCACTGTATAGTGGATAAAGTGCTTGAGATTCAGCTGTACACAGTAATCTGTGCTTACTCAGATCTCTGGCAGGTAGCAGAATTGTGCTGCTGGTTTTGAACTGTCTTTGTACATGTTCCATTAGTACGTTGCCATTGTAAAGTCTTGATGCACAACATCTTTGAAAGCAAAAAATCCATCACTTCTGCACTCTGACTGCCTTCCGCAAAATTTCATTCAGTACCAGTGTTTGCACTTTTATGGATTAAGAAAAAAATTGTCTCTTTGTTTTTCTATATCAGTTTTTTGCAGAAATCTGCATCCTTATAGCTGTTTTTTTCATTCCTCTCAAGCACAAAGATTTCTTTCATGATGAGAAATAAAGTGTATCATTTTTTCAGTGTGTAAGAAAGTTTCTAACGTTAGATCTCAGGAATCTTTCTTAAGATTTTGGCAGCAGTCTGCGAAATCAAATTGCCCAGCATTTATTTATGTACTTTCATAGCAAAACAAGATAGAAATATTTTTTAGAAGAAAGATACAAAGGGAGGAAAATTTTGCTCAGTTATCCATCTGAATTCAATATGTAATCTGTCATTTATTGAAGAGATATGTTAAACAATAAAGTGATTACTAATTATTCAGCTGTCCTCTGAAACATGCTAGGCAGCATACAAGATATCCTGTCAGCTGAAGGGGACAAAAATTAACCACCAACTTCCCACAAACAGGCTTAATCACTATTCCATTTCTGATGCTCTTGTCTCCAACAGAATGAAGTTGTCAGGCTCATAAGGCCTTGATGTCCTATTAATTAACATTCTCAGGTGGGCCTTGAACACCTTTCAGACAAATACTGGATGCAGTTCTGTAGTTCTTTGCTCAGGTGAATCAGTACTTGAAACTCTTTGATGCAAAGAATGGTAGTTGCTTTGTCAATTTAAATATTATAAAATCCAATTGTTTCTCATTTCTAAGCTGTACTTTTTTGCTTGGTAAATACTCTGAATGTTGAGAAGGTCTGATTTCCAGAAAATGAAGAGCCTAAGGGACTTGCGGCCACCTCTAATTTTACACTGGGTCTTTGTGTTGAGGCTGCATAAAAAGATCAGGACTTCTTACAGTAAGGAAATAAAACTGTTCTAATGTATCCTTCTAAAACTAAAAAATAGCTCCTGGTCTGAGAAATAAATGTATTTTCAAGGCTATTACTTGAGTACCTGTTTTTTACCTTTTCCTAGGTATGACTTTAAGTTTCACTTAGGTGTCTGTAAGCATATGTTTGTTCAGTCTCTTTTTTCCATATATCTGAAATAGGAGTCTTGGTGTTCTCTAAGACCTATGCACAAACATTTCCAAGTCTGTCAACATTTTTCATGAAAAGGAATGAAAGGGAAGACTCAACAAGGCATCATGGGTGCTGTAGGAGTCTAAAGTCAGTGCACAGATTATATACAAAAAAAGTGGGAAGATTATAATACTTTTTTTTTTTGCTAGTTGCATAGAAATAATTCAGTTTGCCCTTATTCCCTGTGCAGATAAAAGGAGATTGGAAGAAATGACAAAGAGATTTTAGTCTGTAGTGCAACTTGTAAGTGGTGATTAACAAATTCAGTGCTTAATTATTTTTCTTCCTTGTTTCATGTTTTCCTGCGCATTTCTCCATCACAAGCTTCTGGTTTCTAATAGGAAATTACATTTGGTTCAGTGCAATTTTATCTCTCCTTATCCAGGGCTGAGTTTTTCTGTGTGGCATTTCTTCCAAGATTTTGCTTGGGTTTTAATATGTGAAATCAGGGAACTCTTCTCTCGGAGACTGTTGCATGGTCCAGTGGCTTATTTCATTATTTGTTGAACATACCAAGAATGTTTAGTGTTGTTCCAAATATCTGAGAGAGGCTTGCTCTCTGTTTCTTGAAGCTTTAAATCTCAGCTGGACAAGAAATGCAGTTTAGAAGTCGTGGTCAGTTGCAAACAGCAAACCTCTTGCAGGTTTGCTAATATATATGTTGTCTTCTATATTATTTTTACAGCTAGGAAAATACCAAGTCATCTTACAGAGGGGAGGTTGTGGGGTATTTGGACTAAGAAATATTGGAAGTAGGAGGATAAAACTGAAAGGTTCTTAAGGAACAATCTTGTCATAAATGGTGAAGTTGTTATCAGATGTTAATCCTGATACAGCTTTTCCATCTGTAACGTCCAATTCTGGAGATAACCTGGGTTTGTATATCTAAAAACATCTATAATTTTTTTCTCTTTCCTTGCTCTGACATAACAGGTATTTCCTTCTTACTTTTTGTCATGTAGTCTATCAGGAGAGCTAAACTTAGGCTTGATGAACCTGTCGCATTTTGTTTGCCTCTTTTCACTGCAGTCATCACCAGGAGAGCAACCTAAATGTCAGAAGCAAGCTGTACTTAAAAGGTGGGGGGCATTTTTTTCTTAAAGATGGACAAGTACAATTTCCTGACCTTTTGTGAAATCAAGCCTTACCAGAAGCCTTAGCATTATCCAGTATTAACAACAATATGAAAAGTAATTAGTACTTGCCATTAACCTAATGCTTGCAGCAGCTCTCCTGTTCACTTTGGGAACCCCAGTTGGCAGTTGAGATGAGAGAACATTTTAGATACCACATCCCTGATATTTTTCAGTCCCACAGAAGAGAAATACACATCTCTGTAATAGCTGAAAACAAGTTAATGCACCTGTCTCTGAGGGGGGGTCTGAGAGATACTAATTTTACAGGCATGAGTATGGATCAATGCAGAATAATTGAATTTCAGCCTTTTCTACATTTGGCTAGCTCCACTTCTTAGGAAAACGTGGAATGAAAAGCTCAAATCAGTGTTGTTGTCTTTGCATAGGGTGATAAAGCTAACCTGCTTAGCAGAGTATTTGTTTCACATTTCTAATCTTTTGAACAGATAATTGCCTCAATTATTTATATTAAAGTAACTTCTATGCATTTACAATCTTTCTGAATATAAAAGTAGAGCTTCTTATGGAAGAATGGGCTATTAAAATTGTATATATGTGAAATGAAAAAATAAGGGAAGGTTCTTTTATGTATATCCAAAAACATTTACTGAAGGTGTGTGTCTGCATATTTAATACACCACAAGTGGCTCATTTTCTTCAGTTTTTTTCCTTATCAAAACCATTGAGCACTGTTAATTTTCACAGCAAAGGCAGGAAAATTAAGAAGTAGAGATATGGAGATAGGACACTGGAAAAATATAAAGTGATTAAAAAACATAGTTCTAACTAGAGTTGTTCAAATAAAAAAAAAAATTTAAAAACCCAATTAGAAACAAAAGTCATAGAAAATGTGAACATATTGTGTTCCTTAAATAACCAGATGTTCTTTCCTTCCTGAAGGCAGCCAGGGCTAGGAATAAAAGGTTTAAAACTATTGTTTTAAGTTAACTGTGAATTTTGAAAATCTGTTTTCACCCTTTAGCAAATAAAATTCTAATACAGCAACATAAGCAAAGTAATTTTCATCTTTGGGTGTTCTTATTTGTGTGTTGTTCAATGTTGAAGTGTTAACCTTATCACAGTGACTTATTAGAAAACTGAAAGACTACATAGAATACTAAGAACCTGACAACTGCCCTTTGTCTGAAAGCTTACTATATTTGCTCTTAATTTTCATGTAAAATAAGTTTGCTTTCAGATATTTTAGCATGGTGAGTTGTCCCATTCATTGAGCAAGCTAGTTAGGAGCTTAATGCAGTGGAGAGATCTTTTTATCATAAGCTACCAATTAAAAAACAAAAAAGAAAAAAAGAATGTGCTTGGTTGATGGAAAATAATTTGTTACTTATGCTAATAATATTATAGCTATTGCTTCTGATATTTTCTCAACATTGTATTTTAGCTATTTGCTGACATTGAATGTGGCTATGTATTAATATTAAATTCTAGCTAAATCCATGGAGAAGAATACATGACATTTCAAAGAAGTAGTATTATTTTGTCATGACTGAAATTACAGATACTGCCAGAAAACTTAAGCAATAAAATATGGTCATGATCACTCATATAAGGAATAGTTGGAAAAATCTGCATTCTAGCTTTTAACACTATTCACTATCTAAGCAATGAGTAACAAGAGGAAAACACATTGCTGAAATTTTGAACCAAACTCTTTGTACATTTATTTTCAGCTGAATTTTCTTCTTAAGTAGCTGCCACCGTCTCATAGTTTTCTCCAAGCTGGTTTTATGTGCCTGAAAGGCTGTTGAGTTTCACTTTCTTCTTCTTCAGATAAATTCTTTTCTATACACTCATTAACTGAGGTGCCGCTGCAGAGCTGCAACTGTCCTTTGAACGCTGCCGTTATGTCAGTATTGTTGTTTTGCCGTTTGTGGCAGGAGAAAAGCAGGTTTGGGGTTGTTTTGTTTGTTTGTTAGCATTGTGTGTGCAATCTGGCATTAATTACCTCTCTTTAATGACGAGATTGCAGCCAATCAGAAGTTGGGATCTGGTGCTGCTCCGGCATTAGCAGCTCATTAATTTGTACCTCCACGCAGAGGTACTGCTGGGGTGCGAGTCCACTTCATTACAGGGGTACCAGCAAGGGGGAGGGAGACTCTCAACAAACATTTTTGCTTTTTAGTTTTGATCATGAAGAATGTGACTGATATTTCAGGAGCAATAATACTTTGGGGGGGGAGGCGGGGGGGTTTAGGTGCATGAAACATAAGTTATCAGGATGCTGGGATAATGGATATCCCAGTGCAGTATGAGCTGCAGGTACTTTAAGTAAGGAGAGTTGCCTGACTGAGTAAGGTCACCTGTACTTTAAAGGAGAGTTACCTTTACATGAGATATTATTGATAAAGGAAATCAGGTTTTCCAGAAAAGCTAACTACACATCTCTTTATCTGGAAGAAAAGGACTTAGGAGAAACAAAAAATAAATACATTTACTTTTAGTGATTCACAGAGAACTTCTATTTGCCTTAATTTCTGAAAGTTTAAGATCTTGCATATGCAATGCAAGGTAGATCGTTTTTTATGGACAAAAATGTGGCACCATTCTCAACTTGACCTCTGCTTTTATAACCACATTCAATTCTTTGTACTATACTCAAGCATTTTGATGTTTTAACATTCCCATTTGCAAATACAGTGAGGTTAGATGTAATCTGAACACCTCACTTCAAATAAATCAATGCTTTTTCTGTAACTGCATGCTAAGCTTTTTAATGTTGGCCATGATATTAACTTACTCTTTGTTTATGTTCATGTTCTTAAAATGAGAAACTTATATTTTCCAATGAAATAGTCTATGCTTTGTTTTAAGAATTATTGATTTAAATATTCAGTTATTGTGTTTCATTAATAGAATAAGGTATGACAGGCGGCTAAGAGTTTAATGATAAATTACTTGGAATAACCATGTTGCCATAGTACCACATAAAAATAGTAAGTGTACCATGAATTAAAAATCCGCTTCATTTTAGTACATTTGTTTCAACACCTTCTTTCCCCATGCACCTATGCATTTTAGAATACAAAAAGGCTATGTGGTCAATACTTGTGATACAATAGCTTTGTTATCTCTCTCAAAGTTCATTGCAATCTCTTCACTGGTACATTAACCGTTTAATCAACCCACCATAAAATAGTCATCCTCAATATATCCTGTATGTCACAAGCAGTATTTTCAGTAAAAAAACTTGGAAAGTGGTTAGTCATCTAGTCAAGGCTTCTCAAATGAGAAACCTTTTGATGTCCTTCTCATTCTGCAGCACCATATGCAAGACACTAGTCATCACTCGAAGGAGAAAGCTGATCTTTTGGATTGCCAATGGCAACGCAGTTCTCAAGTGTTGCTCTCTCCTCAGTGTTGCACACACAGGCCAGTTGTGTGGGTGAGAACCCACAAACACTGTATCCATCTAAGCTGAACAACCATTACATTTAAATTAATAGGAATACGGTGGGAAATAATATGGAATAAAGCAAAGCTTCCAGAACAGTGGCACCTCCCATAGCTGAAGCCGTGCCACAGGTAAGATGGTGCAGAAGCAAAGGACTTGTCCCAGTTCTGTGTGGGGCTAAGCAAGAGGATGCTGCAGTCCCTGCTGGTAGCAAGAGCAGAGCCCAGCCAGGTGACTTCGTTGTCCTCATTGCCCATCTTGTGTGGCCCAGCAGGAAGGAGAGCCACTGGCCTCCTTAAGGGCAGGAAGGAATGGGTGGTGTGGCTGCTGGTTTCTGGGAGGGTGCAGAGTCTTTCAGAGGAAATGGCTAAAGGTGAGTTAGGAACTACTGTTTCTACTTTTGGCTAACATTTGACAGCAAGTCTCCAAGACAAGATGGACCAGAAAGTTCTCTTTGGAAGACAGAATTTTTAAACTGTTCCTTCTATTTGAGCAGGTTGACATCCTCAGTAGCAAAGTAAAAGCAATTCTGATTGTACTTGCTGCTAAAGCAAGAAGCTTAAGCATTTTAAGCTCTTAATTACTTTAGCTACCAATAAAACTTATTGCTTGTGAATTTCTTTGTGCTGTTTCTTTCAGCTGATAGGTTTACTTCTGTTTAAAATGTCATTTAAAGCTACTGACCCTCTCCTAAAAAGTAATAATGTTATTTATAAAATTGCAGTTATAAAATGTATTTAACAGTGTTAGAGTGAGGTGATTATGGTTCTTCTTGTGTGAACCTGACAATTCAATTAATCATTTCTGGTTTGCTAGGGAGTTTATCAAAAGGAAGCATTTAAAACACATAAAGCACTTTGATTCTACCTAATCAAAAGTTTTCCATGTCATAATTTATTTACTAAAATTTGCAAAACACAAACTGTGAGTTATAGAAAAGTTGATTCATAACTTTTCAATAATATATGAAAATTAACTTCTGAATCATATCCAATCTATTATGATGGAATTTGAGTTTAGGCTCTTCTGATAGAAATGCAGATACACTGCTTGTGTACCTACGTGTTTTATAGTAAATATTAGTGTATCAGTTGTAATGAAGGCTATTGGAGTACATTTGTATTGGGAAGCGCTTCTTTGAAAGAGCAAAATACTGTCAAGACAAAACTGGGAATGGTATTTTTTTCCTTTGCTGTAACTTTTTATGGAAAATTAGGTTTGGAGATGTTATGTCTTTTGTCCTTTGTCTTTTTAAGGAGCCGTAGTGATCAAAATGGCTCTCTAGGATAATTCCTCATGATTGGAATGCTAAATGAAAGGAGTTGCTCATCCCGCAGCACCAGGCCCTTAGCTTCTCTCTGTGTTTCACAAGAAAAGACTTGGATGTTGTATTCCTTTCGGTGTGGTGTGTGCATGGGGCTCTGTGAATGAGCTTTTTTCGCTCCCCTGGGGACCTTTTTCAAGTGGTTTATGTAGCAGATTACACACAGAACGTGAATTATTCTGTTTCTTCTCCTTGTAGTGAAAATAACCAAATAGCACCTTAAAATGTTCTTGTTTTTCCCTGATATGTGAGATTTGTGTTCAGGCATGTATCTGGAGAAGACGTAATGCTGTAAGCGTGCTTACCAAGGGGTATATAAGTATAAGCTTTGGATAACTGCATTACTCACAAAGCCATCAGTGAGTTATGCAGGTTGTCCAAAATGAGTGCCAATAAAACCATAATGTGGTAGCTTTTCTGTACATAAAGATGTCATATTTTAAATCTCATAATTTGGAGCATTCCAGGGTTTAAAGCGAGGCTTGCTGTGTGTTCCCTTCAAAAGCCTGGAGCTTTCCTCCACAATGTTGTAAAACTCCTGTTCCTAACTGTGTGAGGCTGCAAGATGCCAGAGCATAAATCTGTCATGGGGTAGAGCTGAACACTGTCAGATTTATACCTCACTACTTAGTTAATTTACTTCTTAAAACCAAAGGTTCAGCTGAAAAATAGGCAACTAAATTAAGAGGCAGATTTAAAAGGTACTTAAGCAATTCTGTTGATGCAAGATGGGGATTTTACACAGGTTATGAACTTGAACGTTGGCAGGTCGGAGTCTTTTTGTCTGGAATATCAATAAAAGCTGATTTGGTAGGATTTGATCTACCTGTTAAAATGCAATATGCTGTAATACTATAAATGAAAATTAAAAAAAGGCTTCCCAAGCCGTTAGGACAAGAAGCCAAAATACACAACTAGAAATTTCTTTCAGTCAAGTCACTGAAGCATTTTTAAATCTCACTTGTCATTTTTTTTCAGTTCTTCATCTCTTGTCATAGAATGCCCATGTGAGAGAAAGCATGTGTGTATGAAGTTAAAAACAGACCATAACGCACAGTATTTAAAATATCTTCCTGGTGTCTGAAATTTCTAGTTGCCAGGGGAATGGAGGGTTGTCACATAACAAAACTGGAGATAATTTATTTCAGCCTAATCAGAGTTCAGGGGTCTTCCATTCTTGACCCAATTAATTGAATTTTCTTTCTTTTTTTTCTGGGAAATTTTGTTGCTTAGGAGGAAGAAAAAAAAATCCTTAATTTTCTTGAGAAACAATTAAATATGATAATTCTTCATGCTGTTATTGCATTGTAAATAACAAGGTCCATGATTGAGACCCTTAGCATCTTCTGAAAAATGTAAACAGGAAGCATTATTCCCAGTTTGAGGATTATGGCATTCCTTTGCCAACACCAATATTAGTGCATGGATCTCCTGACTCCTGTGATTAAAGGAAGTTCTTTATTAGTTCTGTGCAGTGTACCCTTCATGTTTGTGCTGCTTTCATACAAAGGTTTGACAGACTATCAATCTATGTTTTAGATGGTATTTTGCTCTTGGCCTTGAACCACTTTTGAATTGGCAATAGTACCTTATATTATCTAATGTCTCGCTGGGTTTTTTCATTCTAACAACTCAGTGGTTCATAGGTGGATAAAATACCTTTTGTGCTCCAGCAGGTTGCTTGCTGCAGAAGGTATAATAAGGGAAGAGGAGAATTAGCAGTGAAAAGAAAGGTTTGTTTGCTTGTTTGGGGAATAGTTGTTGTGTTTTTTTTTTTTTTGCTTTGGGTGCTTTGGAGTTTGGGGTGGTTTGATTGTTTAGTATACAAAATACTGTGATATGTTTCTGTAATGTTAAGCCTTTGCTTTTACTCTATAAGTGTGTTCATATGGGGCGGAAACAGCTGCCTAAACATCTGACAAAATAAAAAGAGGAAAGGTGAAATTCTCTCTCAAGTCATTAGATAAAAATTAGTAAATACTTCACATTAATTATCAGTGCCTAATGGAAAAATTGCTGCTGAGTTGAACAAACTGTATCCTTTATCAGCATCTCAGCTGCTATATTTCAGCTCTGTTCCCAGTCAAAATTTTCGTCATGTTTATGTCATCTGTAATGAAAAAAGTAGCAGAGATGATCTAGCAGGAAAAGGTCAACCTTTCCTGACCTCTCAGTCCTATTTGAATTTAGGGTCACATGATCCTCCAACTTTCATTAGAAACAAATGAAAGGGGAAAAAAATAGAATTTTAATACAAAAATTTCTTAGGCAGTACAAGAATTATGAAGAAATCCAGTATTGCCATGTCAGCTGACAAGAGGAAAAAGGAGAAAATTGGCTCCCTAAAAATAATTGTTTAAATAAGTAGAACAATGTTCCATCATGATCCTTCTCTTCTTTTTACATATGTTTGGTTCAGTCTGGGTTTTGATTTATGCTTAAAATATTAGTAGTTTAGGGGAAAAAACAATAAATGTTTGGCAGCATTTGGAAAATATATTGGAAAAAATTTGTTTTAAAACATTTCATTTGACACTCATGGGATGATTATTTTGGTCAGCCTATTGTGCCTGGATGTAGAATTCACTGCTGCTATTTTGTTTGGTTTTTCTCTGTTGCTTTGAGGTTATCTAGTTTCAGATACAATCTATGAAGCGGAGTATTTTTTTAGTAGCTGAGGTTTTCCCACCTGTCTACCCTAAAACACCTGCAACATATGTTTGTGTAACCCTACAATGCTTTGTGGTTTGGGCCTTGAGAAATTCTCCCAGAGCTTTTTGCTTATAAACAGCTGAGCAATTCATTTCTCTGATGACAAGTGTTTTTCCCTTGGCATTGAGGCAGTAGCATGTTTGTTAAAATACGTCATTTTTCGTTAGATATATTGAAAATATTTTTTCATTCTTGTCTCTTATTCTGAACCTTCAGATTTTGTGCAAAATTGCGTTTGATTTTTTTTCCCCCTCGTTAATAAAACTAAAAAGGGAGAAAAGAAAATACCTCAACAAAGAAGAGTGTTATCGAGATTCCTCCACTTGCACCTGCATGTAAACTTTTAAACATGCTGTGTATTCAGGGGGTGAAATACCAGGTGCGTTGTGGAACAGCCTGTGACTTCTGTCACACACGAACATACTTTGCTATATCCTGTCTACTCCGTGGGTAATGTGATGTGATATGTCTCCAGAGGCCAGGGAGGAAGAGAGGTTTACTTGGGAATTTGAGCATGTGGAGCAGGATCCTCAGCTGGTGGGAGTTGCTTTTCAGCAGTTTGTGCAGGTTTAGGGGATCGGCTGCATTCAGTGTGATTCTGACCACAGCGTCAGTCCCTGGCCTAGGAAAAGTGCAGCTGTGGGTATAAGTTAGCTCAGCCCCATGCGCCTGGAAGAGGATAAAGGCAAATAGAAAGTCCCCAAGAACCTCCTGGCAGCCGTGGGAATTGGAGTGGGTTAGTCTGGGGCTGGCTGGGAATAGACAGGAGGACAGGGAGAGCACTTCAGCAGGCAAATGAGCCAGGGACAGGGGGATCTTTTAGGCAAGGAAAGGCTCAGAAACAGGAGTGCCTCAGAGATACCTAAAACATTTTCAGGCTTTTTTCCCCTTTGGACTGTGGCTAATACATTTTGAAGAGATAAAGTCCAAAATCACATCAATTTTTATGTGTTTCTATATGTGAATTTCATACATTGTCCTTTTCAAAGCATAAATTGGGCATTTTCTACCAGTTGAAACTATGTTTGCTCTAAATAGACAT
This sequence comes from Ploceus nigricollis, assembly GCA_013399945.1. Taxonomy (NCBI): domain Eukaryota; kingdom Metazoa; phylum Chordata; class Aves; order Passeriformes; family Ploceidae; genus Ploceus; species Ploceus nigricollis. Next base: position 282,585 of record VXBC01012890.1, read on the forward strand.
TAAGATTAGAAGAATTATAAATCCAGCAGGTGTGGGAAAGGTAAGGGGGGTTGTTCTAGTATTGTCATAGACAGCTTTTCTCTGATTTCTGCTCTCTCTTTCCTTACTAGGGGAAAACCATATATGTGTTAATCTGTATAATGCCCTCAGCCCTCACACAATTTCTTGGAGGGATTCAACAAACTATAAATTTGAAGGATTGATTTCATTGTCATTTTAACATTATACTTTTAAGAAAAAAATTATTTTATCCAAGTTAGTAGCAAAATAACGTACATAAATTGAAGAAGAAAAGGAATGACTTATTTAAGTAATGAAGAATACAAATGGGATCTTTCTAAATTGTACTGTATAGGAAAAAACTGGTTGCTGTGAATATTTTAAGCAACAGAGGTATGTTTTTTGTAAATAAATTTAGTCCTTAGTTCTGATACATACGTTGTAATTTAGGGGACAGCTCAAATTGAATGCTTAGAGAGGGGAATTACTTTAAAATTCTTAAGGAACAAGCATCGTAATTGTGTAGGCTTTCTGTTCTGCATTTTACATTTAACTTACCAAAATGGCTGAAAAGAATACAAAACTTAAAGGACAACCACAGTGACATAAAGATCATAATCCTCAAAATAACGTATTTTTTACTGTCTGAATTTCAGTCTTCAGAAGTATTTAAATTTTCTGTGGTGATACTTCACAGATACTTGTCTGCTAACATATATATCAGGCTAGTTTTTTTTAAATATTGAAATTTTTTGAGAGGATATCTCAGTGATGCTACAAAAGAAGTCACAGTAGTAACCCTTGACATTTACTATATTGCATTTCTGTTGTTTTTTCTGAGAGTTTTTTTCACTGCATGTAATAGTACTTTAAACAGCTTCTTCCTTTGATACCTTTAAACCTCACAGGAATTTAAATAGGCTCCTGTGAAAGTAATGCTTGAGCCTCATTCATATGTTCGAGTTAGATGTTATTCCTATTAATGGCTTTAAGTGCTTAGATAGTAGATCCGCTTTTCGTGTCTTCAATTGCTTGTCATTTCTGCATAAATATGTTTCAAGATACTATTCCACATGATCTTTTCCTCTTGTTTTGGTTTTGGGTTTTTATTTAATTCAGAAGCAATATGTAATAATCTTTTTTATTATTTATTGGGTAGTGATAAAGAAATTTCAATGTTTTTGCTAACTATCAATATATACTGAGTTATTGGAAGCAAATTGCAAATCTGGCTAGCACCTGGTAACCTGTACTTTACAAAAAGCTGTCTTATGGCATAGAAGTGCCCATTATTTTAGCTATCTCTTACTCTTCAACCTTACCCTTCAAAACATTTAAAGAAAGAAGTTACTTAATTCATAGGAGAAAAGTTACACTGTTTGATTACTCAGACAGAAGTCTCAGAACCATCAGTTATCCTCATCACGTCAGTTTGGATTTGATTATCATAGAAATGTATTGAATTACCAAACTAGAGCAATAGTAACTAAAGCTGATTCATTGTTATTGCTGTCAGTTGATGAGGACTGACTTTCAAGCTCTATGAATCGTTAGAGTTATTCAAACATTGTTTTTATAACAGGAGATGAAAAATGTAGAACAGCCATTACAGTGTGGGTGGTAGGATAGATAAGAATTTTTTTAATGCTTGTCTAATAGGTTTTAGTCGCTTCATTTTTAATGAACATTACAAACATATATGTTTAAAACGTTTATTGTGTTTCCAAAGAAAGAAAATGAGACATTTCATACAAGATTAAGTCTAACTGCAGGAAACAATCTGGAAATTCCCACCATTAAATATGCTTCCAGAAATCACCCTGGCCTTTGGTATCTACCAATTCTATAAATTTTCTTCCCTCCTTTTATGCTCATGCAATGTTTTGGTCTTTAAAATTCAAGTCCTGTATCCTCCTGCAGAAACAAGATTTTGAAGGAAGGAGGGCTATCTGTAGGTATGTGGAAAATGAGAGGATAAGACTGTAGATACTGCAGTCTGTAATGAAATCTGAAGAGCAAATATACCATGTGAAACTGAAACACCTGAAGACTGACTTTGTCAAAAATATAATGCCCTCTCACCAGTGAACAATGGTTTTGGAAAGGTCAATACATGGTTCACTAAAACTGTATTTACTACTAGCAGGACTTAAGAAGGCAGTTCAGAATAAAAGGCAACAGCCAAAAAATTATTAAACCTTTGTAGCAAGTACTTAGAAAGTATTTACATCTCTTTTATACAATATATCTGATCACTATTTTTGATTAATTTTTTCGCAGAAATTTTTACCACTTTACCATTTTCTCTTGCACTAGAAATTATTTAAGCCATTTCTCATTTTTTTATATATATTTTTTTTGAAGGGCCTCTCTGTACCACTCTGTAATTTCATTTCCATCTGCATGCAAATTTTTTTACTTAAAAATATTTACTTGCCCTGCCAAATAGTGTCCTTTAGGATGCATGCATTCGATCAAGATACTTTATGCATATACTGCAGTCTATGCTTAATGTTCAGTGGATTCTTAGATCCATTGAACATCCAAAAGGATGATTTCAGGACTACTGAAGGCTGCATATTCCATGAAAGAGTTTCATTATGTCAGAAGTGGAGAATAACAAGTGGATTCTGGTTTCAATATTAATTATATACACTTTATTATAGGACAGCAGTTCTTTATTCATGGCCTCAGTTTTCAGTAGGGTGAAATTTGGAGAGGAAAAGTAGGCTCTGTGTGCCATCTAGTGGGATTGTTCAGGTTGTCTCACTAAAATTAATTCTTTGCCTAACAGAGATACTGCTAGTGATGTATTCAGTTCAAAATAATTGCTATAGTTTCTCCATACTATTACCATTTTCTTTAAAAGCATAGCACTTTAGCTTGGAGGTGGTCAAATTCTATACCTGACCTGGGTAGAAATCATATCAGTATCTGTTCTTGTCCAAGAATTATTGATTTAATTAGGAATGCTACCACTAGAGCAAACAGCCTCATCACCATATGGAAGCGTACTGATTTCTGTGAGCATGGAATGGAGTTACAGGTAGAATTTGTATTATGTTAAGTATTTTAAGTCTTCACTTTAATGTAAATGACATTACTGCCTCGAAGAACCAAGATCCCAGAAAAAGAAATTGTTCTGTAAGTTTCTAATCCTCTTTAATGAACATATTTCATGTCTCTGCTTAAAATCTCCCAGAAAATTACAATGAAGTACTCTTTTGTTTTTTAGCGAAATCCAAGACCGGTGACTCACCAGTTCCAACAAAATTTAGATTATTACAAAGCACGTGGAGCAGACTTGATGAATAAAACCCGGTAAGCTATTTCTAAATATATGTTCACCAAACTAAGACCTTACATAAACAAAATGTTTCAGAAGTCACGTTTATCCCAAACAGGAATTACATAAGCAGTATTAGAAACGTTTATTTCAAATCTGTCCCTTGACTATTATTACACGAAAAAATTGAAGTTTTTACTTGTAGTGTTGCAGTCATTCCCTGGTATCATTTTAAGGGAGGCTGAGGACACTTTTACACAGTGACATGTATCCTAAAAACGTGGTAAAACATTGCCAGTGTGAGTTCTGTAGCTGAACTAATTCTGATAATGCACCTAATTGCAATCTGAAGTATCCATGTACCAGAAGCTAAGTTGAATTAATGTAAATACAGTTTGAAGTACTTTTTACAAAACTTTACCTCCCATCTTTTAGAAGTGGTTTGTATCAATAATGCCAAAATTCCTCATCAAGTCTATGTTATCTGGGTGGCCACAAGGTGGGTGCCAGTGGCTGGTGGCTGCTAGTGGCTGCAGGTCAGTCCAGCACAAGACATAATGCTTCAATTGACACAGTCACAGGCACTTTCTTGGGTTGCACATGTTCCCAGCCATACCCTCTGCCTGCTGATTCATGGGAACTTGCTGGCTTTTAGACTTTTGCATGTCTGTCACATTCTGTTGAAATCAGCTACATTAAAAGCCAACTAAAATTAAAATTGAGTAGTTTGAGAAGCTTTTGGAAAGGGACAAAGAAGGAGAAATTAAAGCTAAGTAGAGTGACTGCAAAGCCATCTTTTTCTTTATAAATCAGGCTTTAAAACTGAGGACAGGTGTCAAAAATTACTGGATTCTATTGCATTTTTTTAATGTTTTTACTTATTCTTTTGAAAAATTATCTCTCAGTGTTGCCTAAACTGGAAAAATAAGTTGTTTGAAGTTTCAAAAAGAAAGATTTCAAGGATTTTGAAAAAACGAGTAAATCATAAAGCCCAAACAAGAATGACACCTGCCGGAAACCTAAATTCCAAGAAGAAAAAATTGATTAAATCTATGTAGGAATATAAATTAATTGCACACATAGACTACACACCAAATGAGAAAGGAAGTTGTTTAGAATAATTCAGATAGAAGAAAATCTGGGATAAATCCATCTCAAGACAGGAACACTTAGAGTAGGTCAAATGTAGTAAAGCCGTTTAAGATTGGACTAGGGAGAGAACTGGAAGATGTAACATTAGGAAATGTTTCTGCAGTGAGCAGAGATGGATTAAATCAACTACCAGGTCTATTTCATCTTTAATTTCACAGGCTCATTGATACATTTAAAATATCTTGACAAATCTCTAGTATATATTGCTTATTTTATCACATATAAAACTTTTTAATCGGTCATATTCATCTATTTGTCTCTCATCTCTTGTAATGATTACTTACTGAAAAGAGAAATGCCTTTGAATAAGGCCTGCTTAAAACAAAACATTTCCATCTTAGCTGAAAACTGCAGAGATTGAATCATCTTCCTACTGCTAGTTTAAAAATACACCATTCACAGTCAAGGTCAATGATGCTTATTGTGATAAAACAAAATTGTTTTCTTCGTGGATGGAATTCACGTCTCCTTGATACTCATATTTTTAAACTGATGCCTTACTTTTAAATGCATCTGCTGATAACGCTACAACGTAAATCAATCAGTATTTTTCTTGTAATTGTTGTGCATGTCTGGTACATTTAGATGGCTAAAATGTAGATCGAGCCATGTTTGATGGCTGTAATCATCCTTTGCATTAATATATCAGACATTTAAATGGCAAGAAATAGACACGTTGTTCTTATTTTACTGAACTGCAGCTTACTTTTAATGTAAGTCCTCCAGAGATGTAACACCTCACTATTGTTCATTTTCTGAAGCTGTAATTTAGAGAACTTGCACATATTTTACTTCACAATGCATTTTTTAAAACCACCTCTTGAAAAGATATTTAGATAGCATCATTATTTATTTTTCATTCATTTATATGTGTTCTGAGCTGATCATTAGTATCAGTTCATAACACAGCCGAATCACACCACAGGTTATTAGGAGTTGTGATAACTATCCTTTCTAGTTGTCATGTAGTGCTAAAACATTCTTCCATTTTACCGTTGGAAGCATTTCTAAAAATAATGTTTCGGACATAAAGGCTTGGCAATTGTTTATGTTTATTGTTCCTTTAAAATTAAGTTTTTCTCAAAAAGTCTCTTTCCAACCATCTGAAAAATGCAAAGAAATTTGTTTGTCCTGGGGTACATATATGTCAAAGCAGCAAATCAAACAGTGTAAAAGAAAAATTGACACCTTTTTATTAAGCAAATTATAGCTGAAAAATAAAGAAACAAGAGAGAAACAAGCTGCTGGACACAAATACACAAACCTCTGTATAAGCTTTGTTTCCTGCATCTGTGTACTATCACAATTCCGATGATACGTGAAGCTCAAAGTGTCCAGCGGCTTTGTTGCTCAGGTGGCCTGTCAGTGTAAATCACTTACTTCCAGTAAATATAATTTTTTGTGCACAGTCAAGGGTTTTTTTAGTGATTGTGAAGGTTCTAGATTTAGAGACAATGTAAACCTAGGACTCAATGTACAAGCCATTATCTTCCGTCCGAGTTAATATTTCAGGTGGGTGAGTGATATGTACTACCCCAAACTCCAACTTTAGTGATTGTTTTCAGTAAACGGAGGGAAAAAATATACTAAAGTTTGAGTTCTGAATCACAGCCATATTACTGGTATGACCCCGAAAACTGGCAATGAAATGAGATTTATTGCAACTGTTGATAACTGAGCTCCCATTCAGCTTGACTTCATCTGTTAGCAGATTCCTATAAAAGAAAAGAGAAAACTAAGCCTACTACAGGCAGATTATTAAAAAGAAGCAATCCATTGAGTGTTGATTCATGTACTCAACTCCTTTTCTTGTCTGGCATAATTCCCTAGAGCAGCAACTTCAGTTTGAAATGCTGACATTTGTGCTCCTGTGTCCACCACAAAAATAACCAAATATTTAAAACAGCCCAAGGGAAAAGTGATTATTAAATCTCCCTGGCTGTTTTCTGTGAGCCTTCACATATAAATCCACTCCATCCAGTGGCCAGCCCTCACTCAGAACTTGTTATTCTGGTAAATCCAGGTTCTGGGGGACCAAAGTGTTGGACTCCTTAGCGGGGTGACTCATATCCTTTGATCTTCAGTGGGAGTGCGCTGGCATCGTTCCTGGCAAAAGAAAACAATGCAAGTCTTGAGCAGTTGGTCTGGACAGGTTACCCCTTAGCTACTAAGGAGCAGCTAAAGTTGTTTAACAGTTTGGACTTATGATATTTCTCAGGTGGAACCTCAACTTCAATCTCATGAAGTGCTTTTCACATGCTGTTGTTCCCCCATCTTTTCAGGGGGGTCTCCTCCAATTAATGTCATTTCCAGAGGGAGTGAGACTGCTCATTGTGCAGTCTGAGCAATGGTGGGGGAATGTTCATACCCTTGCAAGAGGCTGTTAAAAGGTGTATTGCCCTCCCTTCCAAGCCTGTGCCAGCTGAGCAATGCTTAAAGGCACAGTATTGGCATTCAATTGCCTGAAGTAAACTGGAAGCCACAACTCTCTGTTGGCTCCTTCACCACAGGAGGTGAAGGACAATTAGACTCCTCTAGGCAGGAGGCAGGACAATTAGAAGGGGACTTTGAAACCAACCTATCAATGCTCAATCACACAGGTGCTTATATTGTGGCTATTGAGTTTGCAGTGGTGGGTGTTGCAGCTGTTAGTGGAACCAAATTAGCTAAAACTTCAGAAATTCCATTTTGTGCTGCAGCAAAGATCCAGCACTGTGATACACCAGCAATCCTTTAATCACTCGGTGCAGGCACCGCATGGAGCAAGCACACGGCTGTCTCTGGATTTGTTTCAAGGTCAGGGTCAGCAGACTTCTGCTTCTCACCCAGGAGCCACCAAGCATCCAAAAACTCTCCTCCTCCCCTTCAGTTGCAGGGTGCAAACCTGGCCTCAGCAAAGCACCTGAAGCTTTTGCACATTGGCAATTGTTTGAGTCACTAACCATTAACACTTCAGTCTCTCAACTACTCAGTTTGCTTTTGAAACCATTTGGATCTCCTGCAACAGTACTTTATAGTTCTGCAGATGCTTTCCTCGTAGTGACTTTGTCATTCACTCTCAGATGACTGTGGAAGGACTTTTTGTAACACCAGCAGCAATCAATAAAATCGGGAGGCACAGAAACATCCTGTAATTATTATTAAGCAATCATCCTTTCCCAGCTTCCATAAATTGGGAAGCAACACTTGGTCCCAGTCTCTGCACTGCTGTTCCTCCTAAAAAATTGTAGATGCCATCTTTCTTCATCACCAGTATATGGCAGAAGCGCCCCATACAGCTTGGGGCTGTATCTTTTGAGTGTGCAGGCTCTCATACTTCCTTCTGACAGCTCTCCTTTCTGTCTATTCTGAGTATCTATTCTGATTCTAAACAACTCAGCTGTTGTTATTTTCTGGATGTGCTCTATATGTGTGTGCATGTTTGTACTGTGTATTCTAAAAAAATCCCATCTCTGGAGACAAATAGAGAAATTAGAGGAAGAACAAAATCAAAATTACTCTTCCAGGTGTCCGCAGAAGTTACAAATTGCCCGTATTAATTCATTTGTAGTTTATTTTTAGTTCAACTTCCCCAAAACACTGTAAAGTATTTTTCCCCAGCACAATGATTGTGTTGGTTTTAATTACATTTCTTCATGTTTTTAGAGGACAGCTATTTATATCATGGAAGTACAGATCAGTAAAATAAAACCTCAGGAGTGAAAAGGTCTTTGTGGTTGTGATATATTTCTGTGAAGGGTATTTCGAGCATTAATTATATAAGGCAGGGAATTACTGCATGAACAAATAGGAATGGCTTTGCTAATCTGTGGGTTATGTGAACACTTCCACTGGGAATTAAAAGGTTCTTTGCCTCTTTATTTTAGATAAATTAAATGGTTTGACAATTTCCTCATTCTTAATGTTGCATATAACTGAAGTGAATTAAATAGCCACTGTAGTTTAAAAATAAAAAGTAACAATTATAAGGATTGTGGTTCAGTACATGTGTTATACCCTGAAGCAATTCTTCAGCAAAATCACTTTAGAAATCAGGATTCCTGTTAAAAAGTACTTGGCTTGAAATGATTGGGCTGTGCAGAAGGTGAACTCAGAGCAAGAGACATCTAGCTCTGCCAACCTGAAAGGACAGTCTAGTGTTAGCTTTGCTTGCTGAAAGAAATGTTTGAGGTTGAGTCATTTTAAATATAGGAGAGAATTTAATCTAACAGAAATAAATATTAAAGCAGTCCTCAAATAAGTGCAAAAGTTCAATTTTATAAAGTTTTTGATTCTGTAGAGACTGGACTGCTTTTTGTCACTCTTTTTTTCTTTTTTTTTTTAATTTAGGAAGGCAAATTAAGAAAACTGGTACGAACTCACTTTGTTTGGGATTAGTCTGCATTTTTCAGGGAGAAGGACCAAAAAAAATTGTCCACTTCTGGTTGGGAAAAATTCATACCACACCCTGTCCCTGTGGTCTCTGTGTCTATTCCAGTGCAACTGTAGTAAAACACCTTCTTTATAACGTTCAAATCTTGGATTTTTATCTCCAAGTTTTGAAGAACAATGCATATATGGCTGTGCCTGTCCAAACCATTGGCAATGATGCAATGATTTCTCCTCTTCTTTTCTCAGTGCCAGTGCTAAAGCCGCCCCTCTGAACATCAACAAAGTCTCCAACAGCTTACTGAATTTTGGCCGAAAGCTCATTGCTCCGGCCATGGCTTCGGGTGGGGCAGTGGGCACTCCTGCTGGCGGGAGCTGCTTCCCTCCCTCTTCAATGCCAAGCAGGAGCACAGTGGAAGCCCCTCAGCACCAGCAGCACCACCTGCAGCACCAGCAGCACCACCACCAGTCACAGCAGCAGAGGATGATGAAGTCTGAAAGCATGCCAGTTCAGCTGGGCAAAGGTAAAGAGGAAACGTGTGGCAGCACCATGACTGAAGGAAGCTTTGTTGTACATCTTCAGGGCTGAAGAAAGTTCTTTCTTCTGTTGATTTTTATATCAGTGTGTACATATTTGGAGGAAACAGCAAAAAAAGTATTTTGTTAGTCAGGATGCTCTTGCCAAGTACAACAGCATAGTTGCAGTGCAATACAGAATTAGATGTTATCTCAAGAATGTACAAATACTGTAAGAAGTTTAGAACTTCTAAAAACATATGAACCAGAAACTGCATCAGACAGGCCAACAAACTTAATCATTACCATATGAAACATGAGCCAATTAATTTTTCAGATTTTTAGATGCAACCTTTTTTTAACTGGATGACTAACTTCATACATGTTTTTTTCAGGTTATCGCAAAAAAATCGCATGCATAACAGTATTAGCTAAATACATAATAATAAGTGAAGGAAGTTAGAGAGTAATTCTTAATAAGGAAATTCTTATTCCCTTTAGAACGTGTGGAGCTTATTTAAAAAGTTATTTGAACCATAATATGAATTTGTCTTTTAATAATTTGTGATGACCCTCTGCACTTTATTTAGTAAACACTGCATCTTTTTCTTAAGCCTTTCTTTTTATATTTCTTGAGGACAGCTTATTCAAACAACAAACTCACAAGCTCAGCTTTGGTAGTTGTTTGCTATACTCTGCTACACTCAAGGTAGGTTACTGCTTTTCATCTTCAGCCAGCCCATGGCAGTATGTGCTTTTCAAGGAGTATGTAGAGCAAAACAGTACCTGCTGATTTTAGCAACTCATCCAGTGTCATGGTTATGAGCTTGAGGGCTGGTTGCCCTGAACCTTTGCATAGGATTGCATCTTTTTTTTTTTTTCCCACCAGATTTGAAAGTGTAAAAGAAGGGAAATAACACTTCATAGATGAAGTTGGTGTTCTCTCTCTTTGCTGTGGCACCCATATGGTCCCAAGGCCCTTTCATGATGCATGGCATCCCCAGCAGACACTGAGGGAGCTGCACTGAAAGGTACAGCTGTTCTTTCGGAGCAGACACATACAGGCACTTCTGTAAGGGCTGCTGCAGCTGCTTGGCAAAATCCAGATATGCAGCTTCTCTCAGTTAGAGAAGAATCTCAAAATTGGTTCCAGCAAGGCTTTTACAGTACAGAGGTGAAACTGAAGTGCAGTGAAACTTTGATACAAATCCTGTTCACAACACTGGAAGCAAAATTAGGTGTAGAACAAAATTATTTACACTGTTTCAGAGAGGCTTTTTCTTTGCTTTTTTAAGAGTTTTCCTTATCACATTAAGAGTTGGTAAGAGTTTTTCTCTTATCACATTATTCTCTTTTCCCCTTTTCAGTTTAAAAGTGGTCCTTGGGTGGCTGTTTTCTTTTACTGCTTAATATAGTAAAATACACAATTTGAAAAAGCTTCTATAGATGGAATTGATTGTAGCTTGATGTGGCTGCTAAAAGATGGCTTGTTGTATGGGCCAAGTAACATATATCATCAGGAATGCACCTGATCCTTTCCATACAAGAATCAGAATAAAAAACTGTAGTTATGTTTGGTCATTGTCATGTACAAGCTGTGCTCATATTGTTCTATCAACAGGAATATGGAGATTTGGTAAAGTTATGAAGAATGTATGATGTAGGGCACAAAGCATTTTCATAGTAAGAGGAAAAAACATACTGCAGCTTCTTCTTAAGTGTATTCTGTCTATCCATCTTTGGTACAACCTTTGCAGAAGTAATTTAAGGGCAACAAAATATAAATATACTATTTTTAATAGGTTCAGATGACAGAGTTTTGTTTTACGTATTAGTGCCATGCTTGTTGCTCCAGACCTCTACAGTTGTATTTTGCCTATAACTGTATAGAAATTTCAAATTATGGCAGTTATGTTCACAAGTGCCATACTTTGTATTTCTAAAGAGACACAAAAAATAACAAAAGGAAATAGAAAGTATTTTAGAGGCTCCCCAGTGAATTCTCTCTGAAGTAAGTTTAAATGTTCAACAAAAAATTCCTATTTGAAATGACACCATGGTGGAGACATGCTAAAAAGCCTTTTGAAGCTTGCTGCAGTGACCTTTGTAAACAGCACAAGCTCCATCACACCTTAAAAACAGGAGGAAGTCTTTTCTGTTCTGTGGAGGACAGTAACACTACCTCAAGAAAGAGCTGAACAGCAAATCCAGTGAATGAGGGCACTCTCCACAGCTATGAGAAGCTGCCAATACTTCTATCCCAGGCATTGAGATTTAGGATTTAAAATATATTCATACTCTCAGAAGCTCTTGTTCCACTCATGTTTGTGCTGAACTTTTTAGCTTCTACTTCACTGGCTTTTTTCTAGCTCTGGATTCTACTGTAGGTTTTGAGTATCTAGAAACTGTTTGGCATGGTTTGGAAATACAAGGCTCCCAAATTACTAACTAGCTGTCACTAATTGTCTCCTGTTCTTGTTCTTCGCTGTGTGTTCAGCTCTCCTCAGCCTCCTGGAGCCTGGTTATTTAGCTGAGGTAGGCAGAGACATGGATTTGGGATTTAAATTGGAAGACATTTGCACTTCCAGCTGATGTAGTACTCACAGATGTTCAGTTGGACAGTATAACAGACCAAAGTGCTGTAAATCTAACAGGCATCAAGCCATAAAATAAGTCATCCATTTTTCTCTTACTGATCTTTTCTAGTTTTGAATGCTCAAGTAGTGCTGATAATTTAAATTAATATGTAGAGATTTATAAGTTTGAAGAGATTAAATTAATTGGCTGATCTACTTTGTGAAGAAGTTCTTGGTAACAAAATACCTTGCAGGACTGTCAAAATAATCCTATCCCAGCTTTAACAGCTCTGTTTCAATAGAGTTACCTCTCACAAACCAGCTAACATTCATGCTGCCATACTCTAGATGAGGGATGATTGGGTTATGTAATCAGTTGTAATTATTTCTCACTCCAAAGTTTTGGTACTTGCTGAATTTCTGTAAGAAAAAAAATGCATATAATTTAGATAATGTAAATGGAAAAACAGCAGACTGGAAAAAAAAACCCAACCATAATTGCAAGCCTGTAATTCCAGATGAGTCTTGAGCATTACAAATCACAGCTGAACGAAGTATCCAGACATCTAATTGGAAATTCAGTTCCTCCTAATAATATATTAGTCCCATTCAGCCTGTCCTCAGCACAGAAGAAGATCGGGTATCATTACTGATTACTTATGCAAGGTAGCCTGCTAACAGAAGAGGGATTAAAACATTCTCTTGATTCTGCACAGTGAAGTAATTCATTGGCACAAAAGTTGAATTCAGATATTGAGTTTATTGGATTTTCAGTTGAGGTGGTTATTTTGAAAGATTAAAAAATTGATAGTCAAATAATTATTTGACTAATATATACTATATTTGACAAATATACTAACTATTTATTTAAAAAATTGAAAAGTCAAATAATTATTTCAAATTATTTATTTATCTCTAGAAAATGAATATGCTTTACATACGGATAAAGAAATTGTCCTTATTAATAGCAGAACTGAGTACCAATTAAAGGAATAAAACACAGCTTAACAAATGGGGTTTTTTTTCTTTTTTAAAAACATATAAATATACATATTATTAGGCAAGTATGAAATTTTTTGGCAGTAAGGATACAACTTCTGAGCTCCTCAGTGTAAGAGAGAAATGGAGTAAGTCCTGTGGAGGGCTCCAAAAAAGATTAGGGGACTGGAGCACCTCACAAGGTGCTGAAGGCACTGGAACTGTTTGGCCTCGAGAAGATAAAGAGGGGGATAGTATCTAAAGGGAGGTGTGAAGAGGGTGGAGCCAACTTCTTCTTGGTGGTGTCAAGCAGTACAAGAAAAGGCAATGGGCAGAAACTGATGCACAGGAAATTTCACCTGAATATGAGGAAGAACTTCCTTACTGTGCAAGTGACTGTGCGTTGGAACAGACTGCCCAGAGGAGTTGTGGAGTCCCCTTTCCTGGAGATACTCAAAAGCCATCAGGACACAATCCTGACTAATGTGCCCTCGGGGACCCTGCTTGAGCAAGGGGCTTGGGCCAGTGGTCTTCCAACCTCAGCCATTCTGTGACGCTCCCAAATAGCAGAATGACACTGTCTCTGTGAAGTGCCAGCAAACAAAACGGTTTTGACTCTTCAGTAAAGTTTAGATTTTGATCTAAATCATCACTTAAAAGCACTGGGGTTCTGCAGCCTGTGACAACTGGTTATCCAACCTTCCCGTTTCCTTTTGCCTGTCCCTACAGCCCTCTCTCACAATGTCCTTTCTGTTCAAAGCAGGGTGCTCCGGCTGAACCCCCCAAAGCTGCGGCTCTTCCCTCAGCCGAGCTGCAGCGGCGGGGCCGCGCTAACGCTGTTGTTTGTTTGCCAGGCGAGGCGGGCGAGGCGGCGCCGCCGGGGCCGGCCCAGGCCCAGCAGCACACCCCGGCCACCACAGGTAGGCCCGGGCGGCGCCCGCCGTCACTGCCACTGTCCCTCCACCGAGCGCCGCTGTTGTGCCGGGAGAGAGCTCGGCGCTCCGCGTCCCTGCCGACTGCTCTCTCGTGGCTGTGTGTCGGGGTGTGTGTGTGTGTCTGTGTCTGTCTGTGTCTCTGTGTCGGTGTGTGCGAGTGTGTGTGTGTCTGTCTGTGTGTCTGTGTCTCTGTGTGGTGGGCGTGTGTGTGTGTTTTGTGTGTTTCTGTGTGTCTGTCTGTGCGAGTGTGTGTGTGTCTGTCTGTGTGTCTGTGTCTCTGTGTGTCTTGGGGGGGGGGGGGTGGGTGTGTGTGTTTGTGTATGTGTGTGTCTGTGTGTCTGTGCGTGTGTCTGTGTGTGCGTGTGCGCGCGCGTGTGTCTATGTGTCTGTGTCTCTGTGTGTGTGTCCCAGTGTGTCTGTGTCTCTTCACTGGCATCCACCGTGCATCAGCATCCATCTGTGCTACAAACCTCTGTGCTCCTGCACTTTGTAGCCCATTTCCCACTCTGCCATGGGGGCCAGTTCCACCATCATTGTCCCTCTTAGCTGCATTTCTTCCCTCTTGTTATATTTGAGGCAGGTATTTTGGGCCAAACATCTGCTGTGATGCACTTGACTAACAGGGAGCTTACCTGCCTTGGCTGAAATGAAAAGTATATGGATTTGTGTGGTGAGATGATTTGAATGAATTTTAAAAGTGCTGGAAGCCTTTGTTCCAATTTCACTGTAGGAGAAAAAGGGAAACTAATTTATCTGAAAAGTTTTATAAAACTCATCTCATTCTTTTTGCAAATTTTAATACCCTACATCCTCACTATGGCGAATACAGACAGATGAGCAGACCTGAATGGTTTTGAATTATATATGGTGCCATACTTCTGTTCTTCCTGGTATCTTTTTCCTTGCTCTCCTTATAACTATGAAAGCTATTCTTTTCCTCTGTAGGGACCAAACAGAATGAGCCATCAGTTTTGTATGTCTTTTTTACATCTTCCTCTGATTTTTCATACATTTTAGCCGGGACCTCCAAAGTTCCTGGTTATATCCCCCATAACTTAACTCAAACTAAGTAAGACCTGAAGCTCACTTTCCCTTCATGGTTAGTCTTCTCCTCCTTGCCATCACGGTTCACTTTATTATACAGCCTAATTATTGATCACATTTAATTTACATTATCATTTTTGCAAGACATCGGAGGTCTCCACAATACCAACAGGTTGGTCCCTTTTACCACTGCCCCTTCTGTGTGCTTTCCAAATGGTTTTGAGGCAGAGCATTTCTCACCCTGGGGTCAGTCCTAGTATCATTAGCAACAGGCAAGTAGTGAGCCACTTAGAAGCCAGCCCATGGAGATAACATTGCTCCTTTTTGCATCAGAAATGGATGTATTTTTAGTGTGTGAAATCCTGTGCATCATTACTGTGAACTATTTATGCATTTTAGAGTGCATACATATATATATATATATATATATATA